>VYXC01007331.1:180535-281399 GCA_013397175.1 Platysteira castanea | reverse complement strand
TTTTTTTTTCCCCAATCTCTTAGGATAATTCCAAAGAAACAGGCAGTAGCCTTTTGACTTGTGGGTTCGTGACTCTCAGACTTCACGTCTGGTAGCTCAACTCATGCACTGAGGAATACTTCAAGTTTGTTTGCAAAGAACACACTGGATCAGCACTGGCAGGTTTGTTAATATCCTCTTCTCTTGCATAGGTAACCACAAATCTAGACCTATGCTTGCATGATAAGTCAGGTGGAGGAAGGATATGATTTTGTTCTGCTGCTACATCAATCACTGTACTCACAGTAATATTAGATATTACATGGCTCCTCTCCTTCTCACTGCAGGTTAGATAGTCAGCACACACTTGATTAAACCTTACAAAGAAGCAGGGTGGGAAACCAATGACCACTCTATTTCCTCTCAACTGTTTGATGCTGGTACATAGCTGACTTCACACACCTACCCCAGAAACATGGTATGACATTTTTTTAGTGTTAGAAGCCTAACAAATACAAAAATGCTTCCGAAATTGGTTGTGGCTAAGAATTTTGGTAACATTTAAGTGTTATATTGGCAGTTGTATACAGATATCTAAACCCATTTTGGGTTTAGATATTTTCCTTTTTTTTTTTTTTTTTGTTTGTACTGTTGTGGTTTAACCCCAGCCAGCAGCCAAGCCCCACACAGCAGCCCACCCACTCCCCCACCAGCAGGATTGGTCAGAGAATCAAAAGGGTAAAAGGCAGAGAACCCATGGGTTGAGACAAAGACAGTGTAAAAGGTAAAGCAAAAGCCGTGCACACAAGCAAAGCCAACCAAGGAATTCACTCCCCACTTCCCACAGGCAGGCAGGTGTTCAGGCATCCCCAGGAGGGCAGGGCCCCATCATGGGTTACAGTGACTTGGGAAGACAAACACCACCACTCCAAGCATCGCTTCTTCCTTCTTCTTCCTCCCACTTTATATACTGAGCATGATGCCATTTGGTCTGGAATATCCCTTGGGTCAGTTTGGGTTACTTGGGTTACCTTCTGGAATTCCCAACCGTCCAAGCACCCCCCAGTTTCCTTGCCAGCCTGGCAGTACAAAAAGCACAAAAGACCTTGGCTCTGTGCAAGCCCTGTTCAGCAAAAACAAAAAGATCTCTGTTTTATCAACTTGTTATTCAGTAAAAATCCAAAACACAGCCCCATGCCAGCCATTGTGAAGAAAGTTAACTCCACTGTGGCCAAAACCAGCACAAGAGAAGAGCCCTTTCTGGGTTCATTCTGCGTTACAAATTTCAGCTACAGTTTTGCAGCCCATCATAGCACAGGTTTACACCCTGAACTTGGACTAGTCCCTGCTGCAGAAACTCCAGGCAAGACACCTTCTTGTCTTAATATTAATTCACTGTAAAAAGAAGCTCATTGGGAAAAGACAACAATGGAATAAAGAAGGATAAATGGATACATCTGAATTGAAAAACAGTGAAAAAAACTATCAGGACACAAGATATACAATAAAACATATCAATGAAATAAGTATTTTTTGCTTTCATAGTTTAAGTTTCCCCTGTGTTTGATATTGCTAGAACACTATTATAGGCATCTCTCAGCCCACCAAAAATTTGTGGATTCCACCATTATTCCCTAAGTAGCTGCCCTTGAGATAAATAGATACATAGCTTTTGTTTAAAAAACTGAGCAAAAGTCCCTACCATTGTTGAAGCTATTCCGTTCACACCTTCTCACTTTACTGAAGTGTGTCTTGGATTCATTATCCTTTGGTTATTATGCAGATAAAAACAGAGTGCACATTTCCTGAAAAACAGAGGCCTGTATAAAATACCTTGCAAAGATGAAATAGGCACGACTATAGTGGATACTATGCAAAGACATGAATTCCCTATGCCTATACTTTAATATAGGACAATGCAAGTCAACTCTGCTCTAAGTAGGTGATCAAGTATTTTCTGCAATGTTATTTTACCTGACAATCACAAACATCCACCATATTCTGGTGGATTTGGGGCCAAAATACCTCTCTTCTTATTCTACCAGGAGATACACTGAGACAAAAATACTGACCTGAAAGGAAGAATGATTTCCCTTCACTGATAAAATACATGTGTGTGGGGGGGAGTGTTTCCATTAGATAAAAGCATTCCTTTTTACTTTTACTTTTATCTCAGTGGGCCTATTTCACCCAATAAAACAAAAAAAAAAGGACGAGCAGGATAAGAAATGTCATATTTCAGAAACCTGTACAACTCATGGTACAGAAGGAAATGTACTTTGACTATATTAGCTACTGATGGCAGTTAACCTGTTCATTTTCTTCTCAAACTGCCTGTCAGCTTTCTGCTGTTTCCCACTTCTGCTCGTCCAGGCATTAAAAATCCAATTTTATTCCGAGACTTCAGTTTCTCATAAGGAGTTATACCTTCTACTATCAGTTTATCTAGAACATTTATTTTACAGGTGTATTTATGACACCACTTGTCTATTAGAGTCTGTAACACATACTTGTAATAATTACTTTAGTCTCTAGCTTCAGTTACAGGCTAGTGTCCTGGGTAACCTAAAAAATGTGTATTGTATTCCGTATCTGTGCTATGCCAACCTGCCCAACACTGTTACTGCCTCTTTTAGACTTGAGGGCCGGGAGTGCAGTCAGGGTGTCTGGCCTTGGGTTAGTGAGGTGGAGGGTCCCTTTGAGAGCAGGGGGACACTCAGAAAGAGCCTCTTTCTCTTTTGTTCTTGCTGAGCTACTGAGAAGCTGAGGCAGCGCAAGGCAGAAGCACTACTTTGCCTCTTTTTTTTTTTTTTTTTTTCCTGGGCTTTGGAACACCTTTTTTGGCCGCAATTGCTGGAGGTAATCTCCATCTCTGGAGCCAGAATCTTCAGGGCCAGGATTGTGGGTTTCACTGCCTGGCGAGTCCGTTTTCTTTCCCCCACAGCGCAGCAGCAACTCAGACCTGCAGCACGGGCACCAACTGTGTCCAGCCCTCCACAGGGAAGCAGAGAAATTGACACCGCAGGTTCGGAGCTGCTCTGGGAAGCACCGGCACCCCCACCTGCTACCGCAACTTCTTTGTAAGGTCCCACCTTCCTGTTCCTCTTCTAGGGGGAAGGTCGAGCCGAGTGCGCCTTCTACGCCATGTCGGCTTGTCCTTTGGACCCTGCAGTCTTGTGCGGAGGCCGCCGTGCTGGGGGCGGGGCCTCCCCGCCGTGCTGTGGGAGGGGCCTCCCCGCCGTTTTTTCCTTGGCTCCTGAGCACTCCACAGGATTCAGCACCTTTGCATCCAGTGTTTATTTACTGGTATTTTGCCTGTTGCTGGTTCACTTTTTAGAAAACTGTTATTTTTTCATGTATCTATTCTATCACTTGTCTCTCCTTCTTGGTGAAAGGGGAACGGTAAAAACTAAAAGGGGCGGTAGCTCATTTTGGAGTGTCCACCCTTTAAATTGTCTTTAACTGAGACAGCTGGGTGCTCAGAATAAAGGATGAGTTTCGAATTGCATTCATTCATGTAGCATTTTAAACATGTCTACACCCCAAGTGTGACATTTCACTGCAGATAACAAAAAAAAAAAACCTTTTGGAATCCTTCTTTGCTGGGAGAATTAGGAGCATGGCTAGGAACCAACAGTTCTTCATTATCTCTACTAATTAATTGCTTCTACTGTGACGATATTAGAGAAAAAAACTTGTGTGGTTCCTAAGATCAGCTTTCTGGAGGAGAACTTTGGTGTTTTGAAGATAATTATTACTTAAAAACATTTTAATTTTCAAATAAATGTGAAGTTGATAGTGTGATTTAAATGCAGAATAAAAAAATGTTTCGTGAAGTAATTGTTGAGGTTCAGCTGCTAGTTATGAAATTGTTCAGCACAGTTCAAATAGTTAAATCAGGCTGATTTTAGCTGCAGTTACAAATTACCTTGCCAAAAGATGGAAGTATTCTTTTTTTCCTTCTTGATGAGTATTTTGAAATCTATTTTACTATGCCTTCGTTTCTACAGGCCACTTCAGAGGAGAGTGCTTTATATAGGGGTCTCAAGCAGCTATCTAGAAGCCCTCTGAAAAGAATAGGGAAAAAATCAGGCTGTACTCCATTTCAGAGAAGTGATATAGTTTCCCTGCATCTTTTTTACTGAGAATCTAGACATTGACATTCATTCTACTTTTAAAATTTAAGAACTCTCTACCTCTCTAGGACAACAGGTTTACAGGAAAGCAATCTTTTTTCTTCTTCTTCTTCTTCTTCTTTTTTTTTTTTTTTTTTTTTTTTTTTTTTTTTTAAATAGCTACTATTTGTGAGGATCCATTATCTAATACATCCAGCACATGCCACTTTCTGCTGCAGACATTTGGCTGCCATGGTGACAAGTACTATAAAAAAGTAAAACTAGCTCACTAAAGATTTTTGGTGCTACTAAATGCATCATTTTCTGCATAGTTTCGGGTAACTTCTTTCTGCTTAGTCTTTTGTTACTTTTGAAAATAGTATTTTGTCCATTACATAATGCCCAAGAAAAATAAGGAAGACTGAATATCTGGTATTAGTTCTGCTATTACCTACTCGTGCCCTATTTCTCCCTTGCTGTGTTTAGAGGTCTTAGCTACTGACAGAACTAAGATGCTGTCTGTATGATTGTCAGCTCAGGGACTGTAGGTGAAATCCTTCAAATTCAGTCAGAACTTTGCAGGTAGTAGTGGAGGGTAACAAGATACTATCTCATGTTTTTTTAATTTACATCGTCTGAAAACAAACAGATTCTTGCATGCTCAGAATTTCTAGCTAGTAATACTCTATCACTAACCACTATCATCAGCTTTTCAGGCTGTTTGCAAAGAGAAAGACAGATGCAGTTCTTAGGAATAAACACCAGTGGTGGGATTCACGTCATGATTCAAAGATTCAGGTCTCCCTAAAACAGATGCCTGAGGTAAGACCCAGTTTTAAACACAGGAGCTTATTGCCACTGTAGATATTACAGTGTGAAAGATATGCAGCTGGCTGACAGATATGAGACAGGAGTTACTTAAGATAGAGGATTGTAAGAGAAACAACTATTTCTTTGAGCCTGCAGTCATTTTGGGTATATGGTTTGTGCCTTGCTCCAATGGGTTTGTCAAGTATTGCATTTATTCTTTCTTTCTTACCTCTCCCCTAGTTAGACTAAGAGTTGAAGAGACACTCAGATACTCTAGTACTATGAATGGCATACTATTATAAAAAGAGTTAAACATGACAGAATGTAAAATAAGCACAATTGATATTGTGCCAAACAGAAGGACAAGTGTGGCAGACTAACTTCTCTGGGAAGAAATTGAAGCATAAATGTAGATATGTTCTCCTTGAGTTCGTTCATGAGAAAAATATTCAAATGAAGTGTGTTAGATGTTGCCAATATTGTTTTCTGGAGGCAAAAACCCAATACAAAGTAAGCATATGAACAAACAAGATTGTATCCGAAGTCTGAAAAACACTGCAAGAATCTACCTAGTTAGAGTAGAGTAAAGCATGCCTGGTTGTTGAGGTCAGGAACTCAAATAATCATCATCATCTGGGAAAAGTATAGTGTCTTGTTATTCTGTTTTTATATCTGGTAATAAAGTAAAATGGTCTTGTGTATTACTTGATATTGCTTGTGATTGTTGGAAAAAACAGCGAAGAGATGTCACAGACAGTTTCAAAACAGGTAAATGACATCAGACAGAAAAGACTAGATATCTTTAGCAGCTAATCAGCTGAATTGCTTTCAAAGATCCATGGCTCCATTGTCTGTAATGGGACTCCAAATCTTGCTCATGTGTAAAGGTGTATAGTTAATTATCTTAATCTCAAAATGTGCTTTCAGTAGAGAGAGTCTCAATAGAAGCAAAGAAAAAGGAAGAGAAGATATGACAAGATAGAGTGGTCTGAATTTATTTAGTTGTATTTCTGTGGCCAGCTGCTTTAATCTTGGGCATTTTAGGTTGTCTGATCCATCAGCTTTGGGTTGGCAAATAGAACAAAGGATCTTTGATAGATAAATTCTTGTCTGAACCTGCAACTGAAGGCCAAGTGTGATACTAACAGCCATTCCAAATGTCACTAGCCATTTTGTGGGGGAAACTGAATCAAGTTCCTACAGACAAGGTAAAGGAAAACATGATGGTAAAGAACTTACCAAGGGGATAGGGAATAGGGAGGATGCCTTTACAAAAGAAAACCCTAGAAGTTGTTTATTAGTAAAGAAAATGCAGATGCATATCCCATTAAGTATCTTTTAACGTACGTGAAAATTCACATTGGCGGATTGGGCACCTAATTCACAGAAAACCCAGCCACTCATGCAAATAGTTGTTGATGAACCCAAGAGAGACTTTTTGAATCACTTGAAATCATTTCTACACAAGAGTTGACTGCAAATTGCATTTAAAAAAAAAAGGAATTAAATTTAAAAGGATGTTACATAACAACTATGCCAGTTTAAGGTTCCTCTGGAAGAACCAAATGGAGCGTGCAGTCTGGTGCTATCAACACATATGGAAAGCAGCTACACTGGTCCCAGGAGAGTCAACATCACATGGCAGATTGGTGTTGTGATGATGCTTTGGTCAGATTTAAATCAGTCTCCAGCCATCGTGGTGATGCTATGTTATATAGAATCACAGATTCTGAGTTGGAAGGGACCCAGAAGGATTATCAAGTCCAACTATCATGTGAATGGCCCATGCAGGTATTGAACCCAGAACCCTGGAGTTGTTAGCACCATGCTCTGACCAAGTGGGCTAATAGGAAATGGTCTCCAGATGTTCCATAGGAAACCTCACCACAGGGGCAGTGCCATGGTGCCAGGCAGGCCTGCTGCTCTCTGGGAAGTGGGAGCAGAGCACGGTCCCCCATGGCATTGGGCAGGGCAGGGCTCAGGTGCCAGGGCCCATCCTGCATCCCAGCCAGGAACAGGGCAGCTGGGGGGGTCGGGGCAGCCTTAGCCTGCACCTCCCTGGGGACAGGGACACACCAAACCCCCAGGCAAAGCTGACTTGGTGTGTCCATAGCCCATAGCCGGGAAGGGCAGGGCTGTAAGGAGCTGAAGACTCCCTGCTGTGGGGCCGCTTGGGGTTGGACAGCCCCAGGGGGTTGGAATTGTCCCCTGGCCTTGGACAGGGGAGGGGGAAGATACAAGGACCATAAAGCCATTAAGTGCCCTCAGGACCCTGACAAGCAGGATGCAGAGATCTTCTGCAAAATGATGGTGAAATTCTTCACTTAAGATCTCTAATGCCCATATTTTTGTAAATGCAATGAAAAATAGTGAACCATGCTTTTTTACAGCCTTTACATAAGAATTGAAATGAGTTTCAAATAAGCTAAGTAAATTATCAGCCCTAAATATCTGTCTTAGTGTTTTCCCTCAATTTAATATGTGCCCATAAAAATTGCAACTCAACAGGAAAAGCTCTAGAGGAGCAAATACTGCGAAAACATCTGACTGCAAGAATTTTTTGGGGTCTTGCAGGAAGACCACCACATCCACACAAACAGTCATACGCACAAAGATTGCATCAGTGAGGCTGAAAGTCCTAAACTTTCTTTTGGTTAAACCTAGACGGCTGTAAGGAAAAATAATATGCATTCTTAAATGTCATGTCATAATTTCTGGCATACTTTTCATTGCATATTACTGAAGCCCTTAAATTATGAATAGAGGTTATATTTCAGATTTAGTATAGCATTGGGCAGCTAATGGACCTGTCATCCAAGTTCCGTGAGAAGTGAAGGAAAACCAGAAAACACACAAAGAAAACAGTGAAATATCTTTTTTCAGAGAAGACTTCTAAAATACCTTTTGTCTTAAATAGAAACATCTTTAGCAATGGACGTGTCTCATGATGTAAACTGCTGTGATGCTAACTGTCATGAAATAGATTATAGGGAAGTCTATGTACAAAATTGAGATTAGTAGCAGTGTGTTTCTTTACTGTAGAGTAATCAGTTATGTTTCTGCCTCACTTTGGAAAATGCAAAGGGAAAAGTGTATTTTGATTATAAAGAGAATTAAAGAATGAATGTTTCCAAAGGAACAGAAAATGATAAAAGGAGACCAAGAACGTAAAATTTAAGATTTTCATTCCTTGTGCAGGTATTGATAAACAGTAGTTAGTCCTTGAATTAGCTACTGACTCATAATCCAACTCTGTGTGGAGAATATGATTATTGCTTGTCATACTGAGAAAGCATAAAATGTAAAGCTTAGACATTAGCTCATCTTTTTTAGTTTGTGATAAATGCGTGTTGTAAATTCAGATTACTTTAGATGTATTGCACAAATGAAATGCAAATAGAATGGCAAAAAGAGTTCTCATTTCAAAACTAGTGAGAGAAATGATGCTTCATTGTTGCGCTCTCATCAAAACATTGCTTGTGTTGTATTATAATTGCTCTGTAAAACTATATGTGATAGTTCTAACAAAATAGAGCAATACATTCTCCCCCCAAAAAACCCAGCACAAATGGCTTTGTGTCTTTAAGGATTCAATAGTTCTTTATTTATTCATCCATAACAACACTGATTCTTACTATAACAAGTTTAGTTTTCCGTCCAAAGTTTGTGTATGCATAGAAATGGCTTTTCACAAAGTCTGAAAAATTATTCTTTTGCATCTTTAAAATAATATTACACCAAAACCAAGAAGTCCATGTAATGATATAGGATGCATAGTGAAACATTGTGAAATTATAATACAGTGGTAAATATGTTAAATGTCTGACCCTACTCCATGATTCACGGAAGTTCACAGGTAAGTGAGACAATGCAAGCTTGGCTTTCTAGCAGCCTGAGCTGATCTGGGACAAACTTGGTGACAGAACAGCCCTGTCTGCTCTGCTCTGACAAATAAAGTGGAAATAATTGCTGTTTATTTGTAGTTTGGAGGAAAATATTTCATTGAATTTCTGGGCACTTAAAAAGCTTTCTGTGTCTTATACATGTGAAACAGAAATGGGATAGGAATTTTATGTTCTCCTAATGTAGCAACTATGCAAAACAATTAGGGCTACAATCCAAAAAGCATTTTAAAGTTTTCTTTTAGCTGTGGGATATATAATCAGTGGAAAATCTGGCCTCAAATGGTCAAATGGAAGATAAACAACATAATAATAAATAGCAACATTATAAATACTTAAAAAAAATATTTCTTTTTCTCGGTCTATTAAACAAAGAAGACAGATCAGGCAAAGATGTTAAAGCAGTGACTCTGCAGAGAGAAATATCAATCTTCCATTGCATTATGTATTTCATGTTCTGATTACTGGGGATTCGCACATCTTTTATTAGTTTAACTGCATCATATCACAGATGCTTTCTAAAGAGTGGATAATCATTTGTTTAACATAATCAGAAATATGCATTAACTGAAAATAGTTGTCCCATTTAAAAATGGAGAATTAAAAACCAAGAAGTTATGCATATCTTTAAAGATTGATTTTATCAACATCAGGCTGGTTTATCAGCTCAAGACTGCCCCATATCCTTATGAGCAAGAAATATCATCATCTGATACCTGTTTCAGGGCACGCAAGAGTACAAATGCAATGTGATGCTTGTGTGATTCAGTATTGTTAGTAGTGGAGAGATATCTACATCATCAGCCTCCAGTCACTTTACAAGCAATTGATGGGATTTAGAATGGTGATCATAGTTTGGGGGGATTTTGATATACTTTTCATAGAGTGCCCTGGACAAACCCTTTCTGTAACAGCATACTTGACTAAAAGTATCTCTGAGCTGACCCCACATGGCAGCTTCTAAATGTTCTGATATCATATGTGATACATACACATATGTATTGTTTTCTCTTAACTAACTGAAGTCACACTGGCGCAGAATCTTTCTAGGACATCCTTTTGCATTCTCACACTGGAGAGTTTTAAAAGAAGAGCTAAACCAAGACCTTTTATCCCACTCCAGAGGATCACAGGAAGAGCTTGTTTCCTTTTCTAGCAGCCTGGCTGTTTTACCAGTTGCCAGTAAAAAAAGATAAAAAGAAATCAGGAACAACTTGCTTTTCAAAAGCTGAGACACAAGTAAAAATTAAAAATAGACTCAGCAGGCTTTTGATCTTAACTTGGCACAAGCCCTTTCAACATGTTTTAGGAACAAGATGAAAGGTTTTGATTTTGCTGTGTCATTTTGAAAATTGGAAATTTGTTTATGTTGTGACAGTATGTGTTCATTAAATATTACAGTTTTAGCCCTGAATGTGGACAAGTATATAGCACACATGCACGAAAGGAAATTATAAATCTTTGCATTATTTGTTTCCAGACTCAGATAAAAACTATGTGGAATTATTTTTCTGTTTTTCTGTCTCAGATTCTTCACATGTTCTTTGTGTAGATTTCTCTAAGTAATGAATGCAGTCAGAGCAGGTGGAGAATAAATGTTGAATGTGGTGCCAACTACACAGAGCAGTCATGACTAGATTTGGCAACATTCAGTATAACTGAACAGAAGTTCTGAAGCCCTGCTGCTCAACAGACATTTTTCATACATCTCATCAGTTTATACTGAGAAAACCAAGCATGTGAATAAGATTACTTTAAAGAAAATGTCACTTTTCTCTAAACAAAGAGACTTTTCCCTAAACAAACAAACTAACAATAAATATGTTTAAAGAAGTTTTATGATCTGGGAGGTTTATGCTGTTTTGCAACATTCCACTAGCAAAACAGGACTCTGCTGCACTTAACCTTTTTTTTTGGTTTTTTGGGTTTTTTGTTTCTGGGTCATAATAGTGAGATATTCTTTACTGGGCAATGCAGGCTTCTTAGAAGTAGAATTAAGGATCCATTTCTGTATCAGAAAGAAGGCTTCCACAACAGTATAACAAAGTATGATTAAGTTATTGGTCAGAGTGCAAAAACTGACTTTAGATTCTCCGGGGCTAAATTCATTCAGGGCTACAGCTGGGTGTGTAATACCATGGCCTTACTGTTTGTGGGGCACCAGCAAACCATAGCTTTGGCAAATTAGGAGCAGACAAAACATAACCAACCTCAAAGACCAAAACTGTGAATTAAGAGCATTGTAGTTTACAGGCCTGTAATGCTTTATAGGTAAGATAGTTCTGGAAGAAAAACAGTACTAAAGACTGAGGACTAGAAGAAGCCACAGATTTTCCGCTAGATCACTAAATATCTGTTTATCCTGCAGAGGAAATGTACCCTGCTGAGGTACCTCAGGATCTGATGCCTGCACTACTTCAGCAAACAGTGTTTAACCATTTAACCACTGACTACTAAGAGTCAGCCAGCAGTCTGTAGGGACTCACTTCCAGAAAATTAACTTAGAGTCTGACTGGATGTGTGGAGAGCTTGAAACCACTAAGCAGTTTTTGCCCCAAAATAGCAGGCAAAATAATGTGGTGATTTTTTTTTAATCCACCTTGGCTTTCTGTGACAAGATATTTCTTTCAGATTGCCTTAGGGTGGGAAGCCTTAGGATGAAGAAGATACTGGGAAAGATTTCATATTAAGGAGATCAGAACTGTTTTAATCAATTCAGCTTCACCTTTTCTTCCTTCAGTAGTGTGTGAGAAAGGCCATATTCCTTAAACTGAGAAATATTACAGTCCTTGTGTTCAGGCTGAAATATGCTATCTGCATGACTTTTCCATGTAAGCCTGCATCAAATGAAGACCCAAACTATGTGATAATCACAAAGTAGTAGAATTCCATTTATTGGAATTATTAGAATTCTTACCATAAGCTTAAAAAGAAACCAGCACTGATTCATAACCATATTTATATGAAAAAATCCCCCTCAAGTTATAAATTATTAAGGGTGTACACCTTGATATAGTAAAAGATGATGTTATTGTTGATTCCTAGTCAAATCATGTTGTCAAGATTACATTCTTTTTAAAAGGACACATTTGTGTCAGGACTTCTTACCTTAAAAATCCCCTTGAAGTAATTCAGTTTGCAGTTTTTTCTTGTTACTGCATTATTTAGCCACAGGGAGAAATAGTAGAACATTGTTATTTCAGCTTGGCCTGTTTAATAGACTTCTTAACTTGAGAAACAAACTCACTGGGTTTTTTTCCTGCTTTTTAAATGAAAGAAAAGCTGTGTTTTAGGAAATGCACAAATTAAACTTAAATATAAACATGCATTGAAAGGCAATATCATGCAGTGTATGATGGAATTGCAAATTAAGCTGAAATCAAGCATTAATTTAGTAACTGGGGTAAACATTTGGAGCTGTTTAAATGTATATGCTGTTTTTGCTAATAAATTTCTCAGGTGTTTTTGTTACAGGATTTAATAAAATTGTGGACCCTGAAACAATTATAAAGAACAGAACTTTATTAGGTGGGAAGCAAATGAGATTCCCCAGGCTGGTAGAGATACATGAATAGATATTAAACCAGCAAGATCTAGGATCAGGAAAAGATCAAAATATTTCAAAGGCTATGTAAACTGGTAATATCTGTATTCAGCATCCTACTTTATCAGAGATCTTTCAAAAAGTTATTTCAGATGACTCCCGTTGGTTTTATCAAAGTCAGAGAACACTGAGAATACGACACTGTCCAAGATCGGGCTTTAGGAAGGTAAGCTTAATGTCTCTGAGGACAGTTCTGCAAAAAAGGACACTAAAAGCAGACTTTTCAGTACTCCATTGCAGACACACGCACTAACACATTTACGGGCACAGTTTCATACTGACACACATACTGTCAAATTTCCATTTTGTTGGGATTTTTCTAAATATTTTTAAGTTAACAACACCCTTGTCCCCAAATAGTAATTTATTTCCTCGTATTCTAATATTTTCTTCAGAGGGTGACACTGATCCATGTTGCTGAAATCTGCTGTAATTGGATTTAAGTCTAGATTTGAATTTGGCATAGAGAATATTACTTTCATCTAGTGCCTTCTCACTCCTTCGGTTCTCTAAAAAAAAAGTATAATCATATATATAAACTCAAGTAAATTAATCTAAAAATATCCACTGTCTAGGTCTTAGTCCATGCTTCACATTTTCAATCCATACCTTTTTCTAACGCTTAAAGAAAAAAATTTCTGGTTTTGCTCTGCTTCTCAAAGCCTTTTAGAAACCTGTCTGGTAGTAATTTTATCCAACTTCCTAGTCAGACACATACTGTTTACCACATAAACCAAGGACAAATAATTGCAGAAGAGCCTTAGGGAATGAATGACACTTTATGAAAGTGTAGTTGCTTTGGATGAAAATTGTACAAAATAAGTTCATGGTTAAATGCATACGTTATATTTTTGTTTGTGTGAGCTATAGTGCAGTCAGTGAGAAAAATTCACATAAATTTTAAAGGTAGCCATATATTTATATATTACAGAAGATGTTGAACTAGGAATGGCACTCAGTTCGTATATACTCTTTCAAACTAGTTCTTTCCTAACTGAGCCTGCTCCCTCAGCTAGAATAGGCTTCTCCAGGACAGCCTAAAGCTATGATAAAAAACTAGCTGATCCTGTGAAATCCTGTTAGTGAAACTCTTTGGAAACATCTAATCAGATGCTGTCTGGTGCTTGAACTTTGTCACTCTCAGTAGTTCATTCTTAACACTCTTTTAACAACTTCATTTTAGAACCAGTGTGAGAAAAAAATTCACTGTGCTTTCTTTCTAACACTTTTGTTGGTTTGTTTTAGTTACTGTAGGCTGAAACAGAAGGAAAAATTTTTAAAAATCAAAATAATTTATTAAGCAGTTATTACCAAGAGCTAATTTATGTCAAAAAATAGAACTAAAGGTGAACTTCAGCTGGATTCCAAATGTTCAGTTTTCCCTAGGTAGTTCTTTCCACACAATTTTCAAATTCTTTTTACACATTTATATCTGTATCAAAAGATTTCTGCTTTACCTTCTCTCCCAGTGCATTCAACTACAGTTGTTCCAGGCTAACAGTTTTAAGCTGATTAACTGTAGTCTTTTTGTTGAGTGTAGATCCAAGCCAGTAAAAATGTGTGTGGTAGTGAATTGCTAGGTAAGAGTGAGAGTGAGCATGAATAGGAAAAAGAAAAATTTTCTCAAAACCTGAATTTAGAAGAATGTCATGCACAGTTTAATGACCTCATAGATACAATGACCTGTGGATTGACAGACTGCAGTGCCAGCTGTGGAGCCAAACATAAATGCTGACCTCCACAACTGAGTTTTTTCTGTAAATGTCAGTGTCTGTTGATTCCTTCCTCTGACCAGAAAAACAAATACGTACAGTCTGAAAATTAGAAAATAGGCAGCAGCTACTGTTGAGCAGCAGCATTTATAAGAGCTCTGATGCTGGAAATTAGATTGTTTTAGGCTTCTAGTTGGATGTGCCTGTCAGAGTAAATGTGTTTTAAAATACTTATCAGGGAAGATGAGAGGTTTGTCCTGAAGACAGGGAATTGCTACTTAAAATATGTACTTCTTTTTTATTTGATATCAGGCTGGAGCCTTCCACAACATTAGTTGCCCCATTTCTTTACTGACATCATAGGCCTGCTTTGCTATCTTTATAATTTCTGATTTTTTAATCTTCCCTTTAGAGAAGTGGTGTCATTTGTACATTGTATCATTTGCTCTTGCATGAAAATACTGCGTCTAGATACATTCAGAATTAACAGGCTTGCTTCATAGCCCACTGAAATTTTTCAAAAATGTTCTGTTTAATTTTTCTTTCATTACTTTAATTTAATAATGGAAAGGAGGGATGCAGGAAGGAAGGATGGGGAAGGGAAGAGGAAAAAGGGAGAAGGGAGGGAAGGAGAGATGGAGGGAGGGAGCAGCTCTGGTTGTGTATATAAACTGTGTAATGAGAGGCTGGAGAGCAGCACTATGGAAAGGTCCTGGTTGCTGACAAGTTGAACCTGAGTCAGCAGTGCTCTGGCAGCCAGGAGGGCCAAGTGTGTCCTGGGGTGCACCAGGCACAGCATCGCCAGCCGGGCAAGGGAGGGGATTGTCCTGCTCTGCTCTGCTCTGCACTGGGACGTCCTCACCTCGAGTGCTGGGGGCAGTTTTGGGTGCCTCCGTATGAAAAGGACATTCAGCTACTAGAGAGTGTCCAGAGGAGGCCATGAGAATGGTGAAGGGTCTGGAGAAGGAGCCTTATGAGGAGCAGCTGAGGTCACTTGGCTTGTTCAACCTAGAGAGGAGACTGAGGGGAGTCCTCATTGTGGTCTCCAGCATCACTCGTGTGACCAGAGACAGGACTCGAGGAAATGGCATGAAGCTGAGTCAGGGGAGGTTTAGGTTGGGTGTTACGAAAAGATTCTTCACCCAGAGGGAGGTTGGGCACTGGGACAGCTCCCCAGGGAAGTGGTCACAGCACCAAGCCTAGCAGAGTTCAAGAAGGATTTGGCCAACACTCTAGGGCACATGGTGTCCTGTGCAGGGCCTGGGACATGGGCTAAATGATCCTGGTGGGTCCCTTCCAACTCAGCATATTCTAGAATTCTATGAAAAGAGAAGATAAGATAGAAATAGTAATGGTTTCTTCAGATGGTCTAGGGGAAGAAACAAAACCACAAAGGATATTCAACAACATTTAGTGATAAAAACATTTTACATTTTTTTCCAAGAACAAATCAACCATTTTTTCCCTTTCTTATACTGAAAATACTCACTTTTTCTGCCCTTACAGATAAAGGAGAGTTTCAATAAAGAATGATTCCCGTACATGCAATTAAAATTGTGTATAATGAATTAGGCTCTTAAGAACAAGCACCACAAAGATTTTTTTTTAATTTTGTTTTTTATTATGTCAGTGGTTTTTATTTTAATTTATATGTCTATGTGTAATTTCCTTGATTCTAATCTCAGTAAAAAGAGGCTGAGGCTGAGTATTATTTTCACACTAGGTAGTGCTGACTATATGTAGAGAGATTTCCCTTTGCTATGCAAGCATGTCACAACTTCAATATATAAGATGAAAAATTGCATATTGTTTCATTCATGGATTTTGTTTAGCATGAATATGGGGAGAATACAGGTTGCTAATGCCAGTTATATGTCTAAATCTATATTTAGTACAAATAGCCCTCTATCTTGGAAAAGACACAAAATTTATTTAATTAATCCATGAGCATTTTTTTAACATTTTCTGTCTTAGAGAAACTTTGTTTAAAAACATTTAAATGGAATTAGATTAATCGTGATATCAGTTTTATTTTGCGGCAACTTTCCCAACGAAATAGTGAAATGTCAAAAGTGCTGTAGAATTTGGCATATTTGGGCTGCCACTGGACTGAAATGGTAATGTTAATGGAGGTCAGTGGTGAGGTACACAAGGAAACTTTACAAATATCTTCTGACATACTTATTAATTCTACGGCATACTCAGACACTTTTTGTGTCATTTTTCTTATCTGATGGTTTAAACAAAACTGCAGATTAATTTGGATATTTTCCTATTTTCTATATGTGAACAATAGGACCCAAAGATAATTAAGTCAATGAATGTTAGACAACCTATTATTATTAGCCTATTATTTAAACATAGATCTCACAATAAATCTGTCTGATTGTTTAAATGGTATTGCCTCACAAAATTTTATGAAGTCCCAAATCTGGGATACTCCCCCTGCATGCCCTTGTATTTGTACTAAATTTCTAAAAAGAGTATTCTGTAAGCATGATCACTTCAGGAAGCTATTCCAGGATCTAATAAACCTCAATGTCAAGATATTTCCCCTGATTCTTTAAATATTTTCATTACCTCAGTTTGGTCCCATTGCCATTAAATATGTCCCAAACTGTTTCTGTCTGCTTTGTTGTTCCAAAATTCAAATCCTGAACTCAGTTTCACAGATATGTTTGTGACAAATATAGTGGGACCAGGAGTTTTTAACAAGGTCAATAGTCCAGGCTATATACAGTCTGAACAAGGAGGGAAAGTTCTTTCAGCTGTTAAAAGAGAAGTCTCGGGAGTCTCATGCACAGAACAATTTATATTCCTGCATATAAACTGGGAATTATAAACTGGTGGCCACAGTGGATAGAAGGTCAAACTGCACTTTTGAAGCATAAAAGGACAGCCTCTGTAGGGAGCCAATGACTCCCACTTGCAGGAGTCTTTTTAATAAAGATATAAATTGTTTGACTTGTAACATGGAAATTCTTCAAGAGGAATGAAAATTTTCCTAGTATCCCATGAGGAGAAAACTGCATGTGAAGACAATTGGTTCATGAATGCAGAAATCAATAAGGGTCAGCTGCAGGAAGGTATCAGTGATGTTTATTTTGTTCATGAATCCCAGAACTCTGCTACCTTTTCAGACTTCACCATTTCTTCATATTTGCCTCATTTCTCATTTATTTTCAATGAGGATTTTATGAAAACATATCATGTAGATGTTCTCAACTATTTTGTTCTTTATTTTATAAAGAGAGAACTATGTACTCATGCTTAAGGACAAAATATCAAGTTTCATGACTGATCATAGAATTCATTTCTTTCTTTGTAAAAGCAGTTCTCTACTGAGTGTTCATTTGGAATTAATTAACAATACCATTTACTAATTTGGGTTCTGGATGCTGGAACAGCTGAATAATTCATATGTCTGATACTGTGAGATGGGTAAACATAACCAAAGTCAACTGTTGCTCTGACTTATGAATTTTCTGTGAAATTACATTCTTTCTCTGGGCTTCTTTTATATATTTCATGCAGAAAATTAGATTACTTCCATGAAGTATTATCTGACATGCCTTCTTTATTAATTGCTCCAAGAACAAATACAGTATTTAGTAGACAAAGTCCATCTTGCCCTCTCTTTGGAGTAGGTGAAAATGATGTTTTAAGATTTTAATGAAAATGAAGATTTTCACAATATAGTCTTATTTTCTTCCTCTTCCATTGCAATGATGTTAATGAGGTGTTCAGATTCTAGATCTTACCATGCATTTATACTCCCTGTCTGCACTGCTCAGACCAGGTTGATTTAAGAAGTCAGTAACAGGTGATGCGTGCTGTATTCCAAGAATATTTGATAAGACATTTTGCTCCGTAGTGAGAAGTTTTGTCTTTTTTATGCATTTTACAAAGTAATATCTTGATGCTTCTAATATTTTTCTTATCAGAAAAACACATGTATGATGACATGTTCTTGCCATTTTCAGACTTAACAACTGTAATCAGATGAAGAAAAAAGTGCCTTTTCTTCATCATAAACCTAACAATTGAAAAGATTATGTTCATGGATCAGCTTTGTTAATGGACTTTCTTCAGCAGTTTTACCTTGGTTACTGCTTAGATCTATTAATAATGTGCCATGAAATTTTCATATAATTCTATTACTTGCTAAAAACTTGAAAATATATAATCGCTCAATAAAGATATTATTCAAAAGATTCTGTATGGCAATATTTTGTGATTTAAGTTATCTATTGTATTATCTTTATTAGCAGAGGGAGGAATTATTTGGTTGGTAAATGCCTTGGAGCTTGTTCGTTGTTCATAGACATAATGAGTATTACAAATTTAGGTTCTGATAGAATGCACATCGCTGTGATGAGATATTACTTTGTTTCCTTTAGTATATACCAAAGTTTCTGATGGAAGATGAGTGCTGATGGAAGATGGTAGATAAGCATACATTTTGACCATGCTAAGTGTCACTCATTCTCCTTAAAATTCTGTTAAAACACCATTTGTCGTGACCTGTGGTCTACTAAGGAGCTCATCCATTCCGCAGTTTCTTATGTTAACTGTGCTAATATTTTAATGATACTAACATTAATTATGTTACTATGCTAATATTTTCTTCCAAGTGAAATTTTTGAACCGTGCTTTACATATCACCACTTGCCTAGTTAAGCTTCATCTCTTTTACTCTTCAGTTGATGTCAAAAAGAGAGATTTTTTTTTTTTCAGATAGCACAAACAAAAATCAATTGAGGATCTCAAATAGCTGAACATGTAGCCATCTGCACTTGCTGAGAGCTTAGCAAGTCTGCAGAATGGAGCCAAATTAGTCACAAGAAAGATGCTTCAGCAGCAGCAGGAATAAAACACGATATGGATTAATCACAAGTATAATTTCTTACAGAAAGTTGCTTAGGGATTGATCAGTAACAGAAAGTAGTGTCGGATTGGTATATACACACTTTCAGACCCTCAGGAATATCTTTCACAATTTTTTTCTCATTACATGAGATTCAAAAACTACATTTTTTTTTCACTATAACTATGTTATCTGGGTTTTACTGTTGCCTTTGAGATGGCAGGTTGCTAAAGAAAAATATGAGTGTTAGTCATAGGTGTAGACATGAAGAAGCAAAGGATTTGCAGAAATCATAAAAAAGATAGTTCTACTTCTAGAACAGATTAATGAGATCCCAGCAAGAACTAAAGGTTGTTACTAAAGGAAATGTCATTCCCTTAATTAAGTTATACTTTAAAGTGGCATACACAAGAGTAGTGCAACATCTAAGGTTAAACGTCCACCACCAGATGAAAAATTGCTGTAGAATCCGGTTGTAATTTAGTTTCAAACCTAGAAGACAGTGTCTATAGTGGGTCTGCATTTGAGCTAGATGGTCATTACAGTCAGCAGACATCAAGTCAGTATAGTTAATGATCCCTAGAGTTCACCACGTCTGGTTTTCCATCTCAATCTCATCCTGACTTCACAGACTTTATATACTAGGTCACCATGGACTATAGTGGAATATTAGGCAGTGATACACAGGTAGACAAATGAAATACAGGCACCTGCAGATCCAGGGCTGAATCCTACATGACTATGACTATGTTGAAGTCCTAACAACTTTCTTTGTCATCCAAAGTGAAGTACAAGGAATTATCTCCATGTATGTATTTTCACTCATGCATAAAGGTAGGCATAAACTGATGAAAAAAGATTTTCTTTTGAAGACAGAGGCATTTAATTCATGTTCCTTTTGAAACTGACTGTAGTTGAGATAAAGGGATGAATAACATAACTTCTGTCTCATTAGGAAAAATGGAGAGAGTAAGTGCACATGATTGCAAATAACTCCATTTTCTATTTCTTTGTGAAAATGTACTGTTTGTTGCCCTGTCAGTCCACATTATTGTGATTGAAAAATATGGATTAAGTATACAGCTTGATTGCAACCCTTTCTAAGTTCTATTAAATATCACTGAGACTTCAGAAACATGAATCACTTAGGGTATGACTTCTGATGATAAATTCAGAGTATGTTTTTATATTTTTAATTATTGCAACATCTGTCTCCAGATGCCTGAAAAATATTAAATACAGAAAATATTAACTTGAAAATATTAGATAGGTAGATCTTCCTGTAAACTTGACTGAAATGATGACTCTCTCCTGTTATTTTTAAATCTTTATTTTGAAGGTATAGATCCATAAATATATCTTTATGTCCAATAGTACAGCCAAATTGAGAATATCTTGCTAGTATGTGGAGTGTGCCTACTGAAAGACGACTTTTAACTTCCTTTTGATCACCATATAAGGACAATTCTGCAGTACTGAAAACACCGTAACACCATTGATCTTGAAAGATTTTTACAAATTTCTTCCAGCTTTGAATGTCATGTGCATGTATAGTAGTAGGTGACTTGAACCCAGCCATATGTGAAACTCTGAAATTTTGGCATTTGGTTTTGAGGATGTTGGTCTAGTTTTGTGTTTTCTGTTAGGTAGATTCCAACATTGTCGCTCCTCATGTGTTACCTTTAATATTTTTAAAGGTGCGGTTTCTAAGGGTGTGATTTTGTCACCTTTTTGGTACTGTAATGTTTTATGCTTGTTTTCTAAATCAGCTTATATCATCACTGTAGTTTGTATTGAGTGTTATTTTATGTGAGCTTCTTGTAGAAGTGAAGAAGTAGCATTCTGTATTTCAAAAGTATAGACGGACAAAAACCCAGATGTAATATTATCTTTATAGAAAAAACATTTCACAAAATCCTTTTGCTATTTTGTGAGAATTAATGGACTTTTAGAAAAATATATTTTTCAAAAAAACCTGCCTTCTGTGATAGGAAATTGTATCGCTGAAAAGCTTTTTGACCAACACTATTTAAACTGAATAAATGATGATGTTTATAGTACCCATCTAAGTGAAATTTCAGACCAGTACAAAACTCACACCCTGCTCAAGAGAAGTAGAAAGTTGTATTAGGAAAGGATAAAGCTTGGGGAATTACAACTGAAGCAATGACCCTTCTTTCCTATATACACCTATACACCTGAAGTGACCCTGAAAAGTAGATCTATTTTGCTCATGATCAAAATTATGTCTGATCTCTGCATGTAGACTTAGTAGACAGAGGGATTTTTCCTTATTTGACAACACTTTTTTCAACTTGAAAGAACCTCAGAAGCTTTAAAATTTCATATAGTTTCAATATATTTTACTGCATTAAATATTAAAGATGTGAAATGTAGTGATCAGAAACCTGTCTTTTTCTCAGCATTGGACAGCATGGAATTGTTTAATTTGAAATATATTGAATGAAAGAACTGGAATTAAATAGAATTAAATAAATGGCTATTATGAAAAGCTATTATTGTTAATAATAGCCATCACACACCATTTCTACTAAGATCTACCTCAAAGTCCTGGAAGTAAATCCCTTACCAAATGAAATTCATTCACTCTGATTTTTCCACAAAACAATCAATATGTTCTTTAGGTTTTGTATCAGCATCATGATATAGAGCTAAATGGAGCAATCCAATTCTTGTGCTTTTTTTTTGCTTTTTTTTTTAATTTTTAGTTTTATTCTTCAAATATGTTTCTAAAAGTGCCTAAGTACTGAGAAAGCTGTTATAGGCCACGTTTAGAGCATTCTCCTAGCTGAAGGAAATGAAATAAAATGGTTAATCCCAAGACTAAAATAATGTGAACTGTAGTTTGTGGAAAGATTCTTGGTTTAGTTTGAATTAGTTCTTTTCTTAACCCAAAGATTGTTTAGGAAAAATTACAGAAATAAAAACAAGAATCCAAAGTTCAGAGAATTACCCTTACAACAGCGTTACAAAATCAGGCTGTATACTAAACATAATGTTTTCTGACCCTTGGTATTGATTCAACAGCAATTAAAAATGTTGCAGACAAAGAACATTTTGCTATTCTTTTGAGGCAGGTGGGATAACTTTTGTTCTGTGACATTTCTACGGGCAGGTTCTACTGTTGCAGAAAAACTGGAATACACTTGAGATCAGGTCAGACCAGAAGCAGTTTTACTCCAGCTGTAGCAGAGACCACAGAGCAGCAGTAGCTTAGCAGGCTCTGCAGATACGGACTCTCCCCAAATGGGGAAGATACAGAGCTTATATACCCCCAGGCTGTGCAAGCTGTTCTTCACTTAAACTGTGCCACCTAAGCAAGACTGTGTTTAATAACAAATCTGATGGAATTCAAGAAGTCTCCAGACAATATACCCATGTACAAGTACCCCCTTTTACAAGTACAATTTTATTATTAAATTGTGCTGACTGGCAAAAGTGTCAGCTGCAAATGTTTCTTTACTAATGATGGTATGTGACAACTTAGTGTTCTTCCACAACTAGAATCTTTTATGATAATTATGCTCAAAGAAAAAAAAAAAAAATTAGGAAACCAGAGTCTCTTCAGTGACAGACCTTCTCTGAACACTCCTACTGGATCAGGTTAATTAAGAGTCTGAAGCAGGTAAGCTCCTTAAAGAAGAGATCAGTGCCAAGTCAGGGGAGATCCAGAAGATCTGGAAGCAAAACTGTAAGTGGCTAAGGAGTTTTAAATACAAACACATACCTAATGAGAGTGATGATCCCTGTGTTCCAAAAGCAGTTAGCTGAGGAGTTAATGAATTGCAATTAAGTGGTATCTCAATTTCACCAGTCATTCTTTAAACAACTAAGTCAGCTCTTTCCCGGAGTCTGTGACTTTGCCTTTAGTGACAAACTGACTTCAAACACAACTAAATTCATCTTCCAAGGTCCGCAATGGCTTTCACAATTGCAGAAGTGTATCTTGACAAATTATTGTAGCTTGAGGGGAGGTTGCTGAAAGTAAACTTTCTTCTCCAAAGCAGACTGGGATTCCATTTAAGGCAGGCACTGCTTGCTTGAATTCCAGTCCGTGCCTCTTAGAGAATCTCTTCTGTCAGGGACACTCTGGACTTCAGGGACAAGAAACATAATCTGCATTTCCCTGCATCAGCCAAACTAAACTGCAATTCTCATTTTTCTTTTTCTTCCAGATACTTTTGTCTTACATTAGTACCTTTGGAATAGCTGAAGAAAATAGTTTTGAAATGAAAGTGATTTCCAGGTGTTATATGTGAATGGCAAACTTTCAAAACTAATGCAGAAAGAATGATTATTTCTCTGCACTTAAAAGTGAAAAGAATTCACAGCAGAATGCAAGATTAGGTTCCAAGCCTTAGTTACAGAAGAGCTATTGTAGGACATGCGAAGCACATGTCTTTTTAAAATTAGAAATAGCAATAATAAACTCTTCTGCTAAATGCCAGGGGAAAAAAAAAAAAAAAAAAGGGTTTTTTCATATAGCAAATACACAGAAAGTTAGAAACATCTGACCTTTTTTAGGTTATTATTAAGTCACATCTGGAAGTGAAAAAACTTTATCAACTTTGCTGTAATAAATTGACTCTTCGGTGTGCATCAGAAGGAACAGCTTTGAAGACATGACTTTTGTGTAAGAAAAATTCTGTGCATCATCTAAGAAGTGATCTATGAATGACACCTCCATACCTTTCAGATCAAGATGTGCAAGAAATAAATTTTTAAAATCTAGATAAAACCAGTAAGATTCTTTGATTCTAATAAGCTAACCTGTGAACTACATTTAAAAAATGAGTCAATTGTTCTCACCTCCCATCTATTTCCCAGACAGCACTATATCGGAGTTTCCTGTAGACCAACCCAGTGAAAAGCCACAAAATTTTTTCTAACCAAATTCTCTCATTTACTTTTCCCTTTCTGCCCATGCGTGGGAGCCACTGCAAAGAGTCTGTAGAAATTGGCTGGGATATGACATGCTGTTGTGCTAGAATATTTTCTTCAAAGGAATGGAAGCAATTTTTGCTTCCATGCTGTGCATTTCTGGATCTATGAATGAGATACCTATATCTTGTTATAGGTAGTACCAGTCAGACTAAAGAATCAGAGTGTACTTCATAACTAACTTCATTTTATCTCATGATGATACAAATTTAGAGCAGAACATACAAGTTATTTTAAAAAACACAAAGCGTTTGGGAAAAAATGGCCAATACAGTCAGTGAAGAGATGCTTGGAGGACCACCACTATGCTGTTTTTATGGGAAAAGGAAAAAATGGCTTTATACATACAAGAAATGGGAGATAGGAAAAGCCCAGTTATACATGATCTTGGACTACTGGTGACAATCAGGGCTTTGCTGCTTTCAGTGCAACCATGATCACATAAATGAGCTGGTATTTGTTGCATGGAATTTAGGTTTGGGTTGCAGAAGGATACAATGGTTTATAATCTTTATTGTGGTACATATATATAGTGATCTAGTTAGCTTCATATATTTCTCCTACGTAATATGAATTGTGTTTTATATGTAAAAGGTTAAATATATAAGCCTCTAAAGCATACTTTGCAATACTTTTCTCTCTTTTATTGCTGACTGCAATACTGGTAACACTCCTGCAACAAGCAACACTAAAGATTTCAGAAATCTGATTGGAAATAATCAGTACTTCTTAAATGTCTTTTTTTCTCCTATTGAACACAGTGGACACAAAAGCAAAGCAACAAAAGATTTCTTCAGAAAGACTGAATGAATTGAGGCTATCAACAAAGGATTGCTAAGAAAATCCAGTGGGCAATAAAATGTCTTTGCTTTTCAATTTCTCAAATTAAGAATTGACAAAAAATGTGTAATATCATTTTTTCAGATATTCAATTCTCCTATCTATATAACATAAGTCTTAAAGAGATGAGAGGTGCAGCAAATAAAACAGATATATCCGTGGACTTGCTCAAAATGAGGGAAGGGGAGAATAAAATCTGTTTTGCAGCTCTTGTGAGTTTTTTCCAAGTTTAGTGATTTAACTGGCACTTTGATGAATAAACACTTATTCATTAAGATTTTATGTGCCATTTAAAATCCTACTGGTATTTCTTTTTTGGCTGAACAAGAGCCCTACAAAGAGTTTGAAATAGGATTGTCAGATTCAGATTTTAAGAATTGGATGTGCTACATCTGAGTTTAGAACTCAGTTTAGAGATTTAGGACTTTAACAAAGTACACCAGTCAGAAGTACAAATTTAGCTGGCACAACACAGCTAACTATTCCTCTTCTTCTTCCTGCAGCTTCTGTTGCTGCAGACAGCCAGGTTTCACTGCTTTAAGTGTAGAATTCTCTCACTAACTTTAATAGGGTTATTTCAGGAATGCTGGCCTTGAGCAATGAAAGAAATATCTAGCCACGTAAAGGTTCGTTCATTTTACTGTCTCATTTGAAGATGCCCAACCACTTATCATTCCGACACAAAATGCAATCAGAGATACCTGTCTACTGTACAGAGTAACCAGTCCAAATTGGATAAGTAAGTATCAGCAAATATCAAAGCAGAGTGTATACACAAATTCTGCTGAAAAAATGTTTTTTAAAAGTATTTTCTGATAATTTTTCATTAGTTTGCATTTGAAACAAATGCATTGTTCAGAGATTCTGAATCACTATTAAAATAGGGATTAGAACTATCTAATTGAATGAAAAAGAATCACAAACCTGGAAAAAAAAAGTTGATCTAAAGTGCTTTTTTTTTTTAAGGTAAAGCACACAAGGCTTCCCAGCAGGCTGGACTGGCCTGGTCCTGCCCAGCATCCTCTGGGCCTCTTCCCACCCATGGACCAGAACCCATTTTGGTCCCCAGGGCAATCAGCCCCTTGCCACAGACTCACCTGGAGATGGAGCTGAGGCTTCCTCCAGCTGCCCTGGTCCCTGGGGCGCTGGGGATCACCTGTCACTCCTGGCTTCCCAGCTGCACCCTGTGACAGGGTATGGGATCAGCAGAATTCTTTTTCACCAAATAATGAAACACTGAAATGATGACGTACTCTTTGAAATTAGTAGATAATCACTAAAACAAAGTTTACACTGAGGTTAATGAATTCCTGAAGTTTATTGCCACAGGAGGCAGATACCTTCAGTTTCCTCAGGTGGGATTCAAAAAATTCACACACAAGTCCTTAAACAAGTACCAATGAGATTAGGCAGAATTGTAACTATTGTCACCCCTAATTGCTATTTTCTCCCCCGGACAGTATAGTATGATGGAAACAAATCACAGAACTGTGTACTCTCCATAAACAATACTGTTCTTCAACTGCCAAAAGCTGTTGGATAGCACCATTTTTTATGTTTTAAAGACTTTAGCCCAAACATATCATTCATAATAAAAGCTAGGAAGTAAAAAGAGTAAAAAGCTGACTAGAAACAACCTTTGGAGAAGCAAAGGTTGTGACTATGCTTCATGTGAGAGTGTTTGTTTGTTTGAAGACAGATTTCCATCTCAACAGGTCTCGTCATCCCAGAATGTTTCCCTGTACTTTGGAACAAGAAAGAATGCTTCTCCTCTGATCCACTAGCAAGCCTGCAAGGTAAAATGAGAGACAGTTCAATGAAAGAGGCGACTCTAAAATGTGAGTGGAAGAAAGTTCGATGACCTTTTACTGCTAGAAATCAGCTTTCCGTGTGGGAAGGAACAGGAAACTTGATTCCTAGGGATAAAAGACTGAACATAGAAGAAAGCTAAAGAAAAACATATTGAAAAACATCCAGATGCACCAAGTTCTCAGATTAATTGGCACTTGCTAACCTAATTATAGACTTCCAGTGATGTTTGCCACAAATGTTTGTCTCCATCTAAAGGCAAAGCAGAGATTAAACTTTTTGACTAGGACAATTCACTTAAGGATGCAGGTGGATTCAGTACTGCCTCCTGCAACCTGCCTCTAACATCCCGATCACATACAGTGAGAGATTTATTTCCATTTGTTCACCTTAACAGAGCATTAGCAATATACCACCAAGTACAAGAAAACAAAAAGCCCATATGGCCAGGAGGAATCCAGCTTTAATCAAAACAGGGTGCTCATTCAGGGACCCTGACCTGAGTAAGTGAAAGATTTGGGCAGAGATTGTTGCCATACTTACAAGTACAATCTGGGGAATTGTTGGAGATACTTGGGACTCTTACAATCAACAGACAAGATTTCTATAGAATACTTTTGTTTTCACTTAAAGTTTGAAAATTTCTTGTGAAATAATGTCTTTGTTTCTGAACTCACAAGGCATTATTTGCTAGAGGATTTCTTATCAAGTTTGGCATGACATTCTTCAGTGGACGTTTTTACTCTGCAAGCTCTTACTTATTGCAGTGGGAGTACTAACACTTAAAATACCAGCATTGCTTACCCTGCCTTTCCTGCCTTGATGATTGCCAAGTGCCAAAAAAGCACAATATATTAAATCCTCTTCTCAAAGAAACTATATCCTCCCTTCAGAGAATAATTCAGGCTTTCCATATGAAAGCATTAATGCTAGCTGATTCTAAATAAAGGTATTTATAAAGCCATTTTGTGTTTTCTATAATTCAAGTATCTCATCTTAAACCAATTGCTTCACAAAACACACCACAAATGTTTATGCTTTAAGAATAAGTGCATGNAAATGTAATTTATATATATTAGGCTATCAGAAAAGCCTTACTTCAATATTTGGCATAAATATTATAAACAATAGGACCCTACCACCATTTATCCACCATTTATTGATAATTTACATCTCTTTATTATTTCAGTCTTTGAAATTGACATATAAATTTCTGTCATTAAAAAAATGTGTCCCAGACCTTAATAAGAACAATTGAGTTTAAAATCATTGTTGACAGGAGAAATAGTGACCGCAAAACCTCAGCTCTGGACATGAGGAGAGCAGGCTTCAGGCTGTTCATAGAATTAGTTAGTAAGGACTTGTGAAAAATGTTTTTGCATGTCCTGAGGTCCATCAATGCTGGCCACTTTTTAAACATCACCTCCTAAGGGCACAGGAACAGAAATTCTCAGATGGTGCAAGTCAAGAAGGCGAGGCAGAAGGCCTGCGTGGGTGAACAGGAANAATTTGATTTATGACTGTTACTTCTTAAATCTGGTTCACAGGCATTTTTTCTGTCATTTACCTTCTGACTACTAGTGTCTCACTGTGATAATAAACTACAAAGAGAGATATTAAATGGCTTACTCTTCAAATGAATGGCAGAATAAAAAGTTTTCTGAAAAGAAATACCCTGTTTATATAATTATATATCCTGAAAGGCAGTTCATAAATGATCCAATAGAGTTGTCAGTACCACTTTCATAATTTGTTGAAAAGGTGTCAATAAATGACTGGTGCTAAACACCTTAGAGATTTGACTATGGTAATAAANATTACATGAGTGTGAACCTCTTTCTCCCCCTCAGTGAGCTCCTGGTGTACACCATTTTTAAAGTACTTAGACTTTTCCTTTTATGTGTCTGATCCAGCAGAGCTTTTGGCTTTCTGACCTTAGCATCAAACGGTATGCGTTAATCACCTACCACACTAAAAATTTCTGAATTACCATGAAAGTATTTTATTGTATTACATGGAAACCAAACACGCTTCAAACAGTATCTTACAAGTCTCATAAATTTTAAAACAAACTCATTTTTCATTTTACCACCCAGTTTTCTATTGACTACAAAGGCAAAAAAGAATGGCACTGTCAAAATCTAGCATTAGATCAGATTACCATCCCAAAAGACAATAGAATTGTAAGTGGGTTTGACTCATTTTGTTTGGATTTTAGACATTAATGATTCTGGAATGAAGCATTTAAAATGAACACAGAATATTTGGCCACTTTGTGACCCTTGATTTGTGTATCTTAAAATGAAACAGGCTCACATTATGACTTACAAATCTAGCCAAGATTGTTAAGTAAATCAACAAGCAAAGAAGGACAACAATCTGCCAAAAGAGAATATCTTAGGCCTGTTCCCAGTGTCTTTCCTATTGCTTTATATTGAATATATGGTAACAAAAATTATTGAAATTCAGTACATACAAAAACTGACCCAGAATATCACATGCATTTATCCTCCACGCAACTGTTCTAATAGCAGGGCAAATATCACAGGAAATAATCAAAGGAAAATAATTTTTAATCTCATCAATATGATTATTTATTGTCCATTATAATGTTGATTCACAGATTTCAAGTTGTCTGTCATATTAGCTTTATATATTGTTTTATATATTGTAATCTAATGACGAACTCTTAGAAGTTGTTTTGTATATAAATATATATATTAAGAGCCATGTGTGTATATATATGCAATAATATATATATAGACATATTCACTGTGCTTTTCTTATGCAAAATGTCCCCCAGCACTGTTGCTTTGATGGTTGGCATCTGTCTGTTTTTAAGGGGCCACCTGACAAGGTGCACCTCACAAGGTGCCATCTTCGCAGCTGTGCCATGTGCAAAGGATTCCTGCACCCAAAGAAAAACCTTCCAAGAATGTAGATGTTTTAAATCTAAACTCTGGTCATGTTCTGCAAACAGTGATGTCATGACAATAAAAAGAGCTGGAAATTATGTCACCAGCAGGATGACAAGTGGAACACCCTGAGCTGTTAGCATCCCCACACCACTGTGTATGGCCAGAGTGCACAAGATACAGTGGGAATGACTCCAACTGCCAGATCTCCTCTAGATCATATAAATGACCTGAATACAGATCTTCATCTGAGAATACTCTCCCAACTAAGTTTTCATAAACCCCCTGCATTTTTCTGAAAAAATCCCAAGCTTCAGATTCTAACAAACCACCATTTTCCCAGGAAAATCTAGTTTATTAAAAGAATAATTTTCCTTGCTGTAAGTGGGATACTTTTGTAAGCTGCTATTCACTTAGAATGGTCTAGAATATCATTGTTCTTCATCAGGATCCCCTGTCTGTGTGAAGCACTTTAAGAAGTACTGTAGGTTGGATCCATCAGAGAACATGAAAGAGAATATTTTGGTTCTAAAGTAATAATGACTATATTTTTTTTTAAAAGCCTGCAATAATCTTTAGCTTTTTTAGTGGACTTTATTGGTTATGCTGTGTGGAAATGCAATTCTTTCCTAGTTGCTCAGAGCTGACTGGTAAGGAGATAGATGGGGGTTTTTTCTCCGTACTTTTCCCTTCAATCTCAGCCACGTGCTCCCTGAATTCCATGTGTCACTTGTCCCTCTTTCTCACTGTCCTTTCTCTACCATACACTAGAAACACAAACACATACATGTATGTATAACTTACACCTTCATGTGATGCCATGATGATTTTTTGCTTTTTCATATACCCCTCTTATATACCTTTCATATGCAGCTTTTATGTATCCCAAGTGCTTTTAGCCCACACGCTTGCAATTCCCTAAGTCTGATAACTAGCTTAGACCCAAAGGTCCATTAAGCCAAGAGACTGAACATCTTGGCACCTCACAGTTAGGGGTCAGAGAGCCCCGACACCAAAAACACATTCTGTAAACCAAGATAGGCCCATCCAGGGGGAAGGTTCCTCAGGATGGGGGCTTCTCTTGAGGCTCCCATTGGGGAACCTGTGATGGATATGCTAATGTGCAAGGTCTGTAACTGTATACATCAATCATCGTGTGGGTGCATTCTTCGGGGTGTGCATTCTGGGGCGGTGCATTTTCTCTGGGGGGGCACTTTCAGGTGTGTATTTTCGGTGTGTATTCAGGGGTGCATTCTACCTGGATGTGGTGCACCTGAGGATCCTTAAATAAATACCGAGGTAACACCCTTTCTTCCCCTCTAACCGTGTTTGGCTTTTAATTCTAAGCCCAGGGAAAGGCAACACATGCACTCCTCCTCCTTCCTCTCCTCCCTACAAGTTATTAGCTGAACACATCCTTCAAAAGCTATTATTGTTATAACTCCTCTCAAATGCCACTCTTGTTATCTTTGCAAAACAATAAGTGTTTCTGCATATGAAAGAGAATCCTAATTTCTTTGCCTCTTCTTACAAATATTCACCCTGTACCCTAAAATTAGAGAAGCTGAAGTCAATTATTTTTGACAGTTTATGACCACATTCCTTGCAGTGTATTTTCAAACTCAATTTGAACAAATTTTCCCATTTCTAGCCTTAAAAATCAATTTAGTTCACAATATTAAAACTTCTCTTCTGAATCATGTTTATTTGCTGAAAGATGACATTTTTGAGGCATCTTATTAGCCCAAGGGTCTTGTCCACATGTATCTATGTATAGAATTGGGTCTGGGATACCAAGGCAGATTTTGTCCCCATCCAAATAGGGGCAAAGGTGTTGTGTGATTGCTGTTGAGTGATTTTACTGCTTGCACTGCTGACAGTCAGCAGACATGATTTATCAGAGAGAAGCTGTCAGTTGTAGTGAATGTACATAGGTTTTGAAAGTATGCAGTTTGTGCAAACAGCAAAAATTTTAGCTCAGCAATGATTACATAAGTTATCAATAATAAGTTTAGCAATATTCATTATGCAAAAAGATTTGTATGCTTATGAATGCATCCTAAAGTGAACTTCTATTTTTGAACTATATTAAATTATTGAAATACTGTGACAATCTGATGAAAAATGTATTACATATATTTGCAATGAGTTAGCCTACTGGATGACACTAACAAAAAAATGCTGTTCCTTAAAAGTATTCTATAACTGCAATGATAAAATGTAAGATCATCAGAGACTGCAAAGCAGAGATAGTTATAGTTGTCAGCTTTCACAGGTAGCACTCTTTAAACCAAAGGGAACTGCCTTTGGAATATTCACAGGATGGTGAAGAAAATGGAGTGGGGCTCTGCAATAGAAAAGACCACAGATTATATCTTTCTACTCCTACAATATGAGTGGACGTAGACAAGTTTTTCACACAGATTTAGCCAGCATTTCAAACATTGTAAGTGTGCTGCTGTGATAAACTTGCAGTCCTCACCAAGGGAGCAAGAATTCTTATTCCCTGGATGTAAATATTGTTGTTCATTTTCCCAGCTCCAAAGTTCTGCTTTTCAACATTTTTTTCCCCTTTTGTTACTAGGCAACATAAGCAAAGCTGTTTCACACCAAGAGAGCACCTTATCATTCATTTGACTGGGAAATATCCGTGAACAGAAATAACAGATTTTGCTCTAATATTTTAACAGGTAACATATAAATTAACATTTTAAGAATTAAGAAAATATGAAATTTTTACCTCTTATATAGAATCAAAAAGTTATAGCTAAGCCTTTTGGCTAGTCTCTAAGTTGGGATCTTCAAATCACCTCTTCCAGGTCACTGTCAATATAAGAGCTAGTTTTAAGGGGAGTAGTCAGGCTAACTGTGGAAACTCTTGGAAAATTTCACAGAATCTCAGAATTACAAAATTGTTAAGGTTGGAAGGGACCACAGTGGGTCATCTGGGTCCAACCTCCCTGCTCAGGCAGGGTCATCCCAGGGCACATGGCACAGGACTGCGTCCATATGGTTCTTCAACATCTCCAGTGAGGGAGAATTCACAGCCTCTCTGAGCAACCTGGTCCAGTTGCATGGTAAAGAAGTTCTTCTTCATGTTCAGGTGGAACTTCCAGTGCATCAGTTTCTGTCCGTTGGAATTCCATGCATTTAAAAAGCAGCATCATTAAAGCCAGCTGAATCCAAGAGACAATCATCCTCTAGTATGTCCTAAATGTGTTAAAGGCCAACAGCAATTTGACTGTTCCTTAATACATTAAGTACCTGCTGGCATTAGTTTGGTGGGGAGTTTGGAATACTTCTGTTGTAAAAACATCCAATTTGATGACTGGTTTTTATAGGTTAAGACACAAGACTTGCAATGAAGGAAAGAGTAAGTATAATAAAATATTATTGAAGGAAAAGTTAAAATACAGATACAGAGAGGGTGAAGATACAGAGAGAAACAGCATTTTGAGTTTTATCTCGAAATACAGGACCACTTAGTTATGGTACTTGAATGAATCTGGCAAAGAGCCTAAAAGTTCTCCGTAATAGCCCTGCAGGACTGAAATACAGTGGACTAGGGTAGCTATTTTGCACTTCAGCTATTGATTATGATGCCATTCATTCAGCCTTTATTCATCCTAAAGTATTCTTAAGAAGTAACTAGGCCTGAAGCAAGCATCAGCTGAGAATCAACAAGAATTATAAAGTGCTCTATAAGGCATTACCATAAGGCTGGCTTCACTAATTTACTGGTCAGCTAATTCTTTCGAGGAGGGGTCTCCCAGACAGCCCATTATTCCACTGTACAGAGGCAAATGTCAGTGAACCTTTTCCTGCTCGTACAAAGAAATCTAGTTCACACCAGATTTTTTATTTAGATCAAAAATCAAAGCTGAAATAAATCAATGCAAATTCATAGTACTGCATAAGAAAGACAAGGCAGGCCATCTTTCCACACCAAAACAGAGCTGTAGGAGCAGTTATCTTTCAGGAGAGATCATCAATGTCATTATAAGCCAGGTCTTTTCTCTTTGGCATGACAGCAGGTATCTTCTCAACACCCCTCCTCTGCACGTAAGATGTGACATTTTAGGACATCTAGTAGATACAGCAAAGCCCAGGGCATGTCATTGGTTAGCTGTGGTATAATTGCTGCAACCTCGCCCTCCTACCATCTATCTAGTTTTTACTTTCTGAATGTTCCAGAAGATTTTAACTTTGCCTTTGTCTGGAACCCAAAGCTCCAATCCTCCAATAGCTCATAATCCTTTCATACATATTTTATTGTGCATAAATCCACTATTGACCAATTGACTCACAAACCTGTACAATAGATGAATATAAATGTATTGGTGATTATGAAAGTTCGTGTACTGCTATTTGAAGGAAATCATGCAGAGAAATCTAGCAATATCTTCTTCTTTCAGTGAAATTGCACCAATCAAGGAGTTGAATTAGCATCTTCATCCATTTCTTCTTTAATTTCACACCCTCCTTTTACATTAAAGTCATAACCAAGATTTTTTTAACAATATAAAGTACTTTTTCCATTATTTTCTTTCACTGTAAAGCAGAAATAAAGCTTTTGCAGACCAAAAATTTATATAGTACCAAGAAGTGAGGTTATATTTTCTATTTTTCACTTTTCAGAATGTCCCATTTGTGTGGCTTGTCTCACAGAATGTGGATAACAGTCTTTTATAAATAATCTCCAAAAATAACCCAGCAGTTTCTAAACCTCCCACTCCTAGGAATTTTGGATAGGTTTATATAATAATATTAATTGGGAAAATATGCAAGTGTACTGGAAGCATTTATGCTAGTAAAAATGCCTTTGATCTGTAAGAAAGACAGACCTTTTTAAAGCACACAAACTTTTAGCCATTATCCATCTAGGTCTCATGAAAGAATTCATCAATGCCTGCTTGAGATGTTAAATAACTAAAAACCTGGAGGACACTGCATTTAATAACTGTTGTGCTTCTTGGAGATATCTGAAAGAGAAGAAGCTTAAGGAGAAGATACAAACTGAAGGGCTGGGACCACAGTTGATGAAACTAGATGAGTGACTTTTGGAAAGCTCAGAGAAAACCAGAGAGACACCAGATGGCATAGATCTCAGAGGAAACAGAGCTGCTCAGGTCACAAACTGTCTGCAAGATTTTGATTCCTGAACAAAGGAATACACTGTTTCCTGTTCTGTGTTCTTACTACACTCTTACTATACTCTTACTTCTTACTTAAATGGCATTTTGTTCACATTCTTTCTTTATTACAGAGAAATACAAGCAACAAAGAACTGACTCTGCCATCTTCTTGCCCTGATAAACAAACACATCATCAAGGATCCAAATAATGGCAAAACCCACAAACCCAAGAACAGTAAATGAGCAATTATATGTACTTGTTTTTCAAAGACCAAAAGAACATGAAAAACATAATCTAAATTAGAAACTATATCCCTTAGTTTTGTCAACAAGGGATTTGGAGTGTTGTTGTTGGAAAGACTTGGAAAAAACATGGAAAAGAAATATGCAAAAAGATGACTTAAAAAGGAAAGGTAAAAGCCAGCTGAGCTTATTGCCTTTCTTAAAAAAAAAAATTAAAAAAAAAAAAAAAAAAAGAAAAAAGATCATTAAAGAAAAAACATTAAATTAGATTGGTAACCAGTAATTGTCACTGGCCTTGCCTTATCAGTTTCTGGTAATCCTGAGTTGGTTGTCATGCAAGTGAGAAATCATGGAATTTCTGTCTGATGTTGGCATTGATGGGAAACAGCACCCATGAGACAACCTGCTATGAAAACAATGATTTAACCAGAGATCTCTGTATGGAATAGCATAAGAATGAAAATGAAGGTAAGATAAAACTGCTGGGTTTTTAAAAGATTTTATACTTGTGACTCTATAACATGAATTTCCACAGTGAAGTTGAGGTTCCATGAAGATTTTCTAAAATGTAGGGTTTTAATTTCTTTCTACATCTCCGTGAATTCTCCATACGGTGAGCTATAGAGGATTAAGTTAATGAAGTATGTCCTAATAGTGTAATGGAGTATTATGAAATGTTTAAGTAATGGAGATATAGTGTGGGTATTTTGGAGACCAAAACTCAAATTATTATCACGTATTGATTAAGAAATCCTGAGGAGTGTGGATGCACTGGTTTTGGTGAAACCACAACAGCGGAGGATGGTGGGTCAAATCCTCAAGTAAGCAATGTAAGATAAATTTTGAAGAAAGTCTTTCATATCCCATTTAAATCTATAGTCGCAGAGTAGAGTTAGTAGGTTTGAACAGTTCCTTCAGTGGTGATAGAAAGCTCAGTGATTTCAGAACCATCAGAATCATCATCCACGACAAAATTAAGGTTTTTCATCTGGGAAACAGAAAACAATATTTTTTCAGCAGCACTTTGCAATTTTTTCTTCTTGCTGTGTCTCTTTCTTCTTGCTATTGTGGTTTGATTTGCAGTGTTAATACATCATGTGCAGAAGTAGCTGTATTGGCAGAGGGGCTCATCCAGGAAAAACTAGAAGTGTTAAATAATTCCATATTTTCCCATATGCTTTCAGATTCAAGCTTTCTACACAAAAAGGATGCCATTTTCTATCAGCTAGGTAGTTCAAAGACCTTCTGACAAATGGTAAATAATTTGAAAGCCATCTTCTATTGTAACTTATATTGGCAGAATTTCCAAGATCTTAAATAAAAATTTGATTGAGAAGAGAATTATACATGGGAATTTAATTCTTTCCAATACTCATGGATTTGGCTGTTTTTACAGAAAGAAAAAATTTGTACCTATTTGTCTTAGAGGGCTAGTAATAAAATAGATATTCAGATCTAATCAGACTGTAAACCCAGACCTTTTCTGTCTAGGAAAGACAGAACAGATATTTTCTGACTGCTCCATGCCTTAGGTAGAATCAGTGTTATTGTCCTTGTAGGCTGCTGCTTTCATTGTGGAGAAAAGATGTGAAGACCTGAATGGCAAAAGTTATTCCTAAATGTGATTTATGTAGGTCAGGGTTAAAATAAATTGTGTGTAAATTTTACAATGACTTACAGTACTTTAACCATTAAAGAGTCAATGGGATCTGTCTAAAATCTAGCCATCGGTTTTAGAGACTTTACAGTTTTAGAGTTCTCAAGTATTTCTTTGCTTCTGAAGAGGTGCCAAGCCTGTACTCAGACCCTCCAGGGCAGGTGTGCAGAGTTCTATTCTCTAAATATCAGAAAAACTGAAAATTTTTGTTCCTAAGGCTACATATCTTTCATAATTAAAAAAAATATGAATTTTTCTAATTTTAACATTTCATAAAGGAGTAACTTGTTCCCTGCAATTGATAACAGACCTTGTTTCACATATGTGAATTCAAGAACAAGTTAGAAGTTTCTGAGTTTAAGCCTTTTCTGCCAGTGACCAGTAGCCCAAAGTTTGATGTCTAACATGTTTAATTACAGATATTCAAAATACATTCCACCCATCATATCAAGTTTTCAGCAGCACAAGGGCCACCCTGATTTAACAAGCAAGTTTAAAGTTCTTTCTGATTTTGTTTTTATGACTAAATTCAGCTTTATTACCCCATTCATATTCTTCTAGTCACAGTTAACATACTGGGTACTAATTCTTCAGACACATGCATTTCAGGCTGTCACATGTGCTCTCCATCTGGAAACCTATATTTAGTCATCAGGCCATAATGTTCATCACTATCATGTTTGAAAGAACACAGGATGTAAATTTATCACAACCTCATGAATGTAACTAATTCCTCACATACAGTACAGAAAAAAATCTCGTTAAGGTTTTCCTGTCTCATCATGACTTTTTACACATTACTGCTAAAAATTCTTCAGACAAGGTTTTTTACTAATCATGACTTCATTAAATAAAATAAAACAAAACAGCAAACTTATGGGCCAGTGGTGAGCTGCCAGTAACCTGAAAGTATTGGTTTTCTTTTGAAAAACCTAGCAACCTAAATTTTCAGTATCTGGAGAGAAAGACACTGCATCATAGCATGGCTCTGGAAGCCTCTTGATTCTAATACTAACTCTGCAGAAAGTGGGGGGAGTGGTGGGGAGGAGGCAGGGAAGGGAGGAAGCCTAATAACTTCTTTAAAAAGGAAGAACAGAACAATAGTGTCTTAAGGCAGATGAAAAATTGAAAGATGTCTTGCTTATCTACTACTAATAGTGGTAACTTTATAATCAGTTCTTTTTTTTTTTTTAATTTGCTAAATAGAATTCATGTCTATATTTACCATAAGATGAGAATTGAGTTATCTGAAATATCTGCAGTTTCTTAGCCTCAAAGTGCTCTCTCATGTGTCCCAAATCTGCCAGCAAAACTCTTCCACTGCTGTTGTCTTCTAACATAGTTGACACTAATGGTCCAGTCAACTTCTCCTCCAAACAACTTGGTATAAATAAATTAGCAAGTAGTGGGTTCACTTGGAGCTGCGAAGGGGCAGCAGCAGAACCCAAGTCTGTCAAGTCGCTGAGGGAGACTTGGCCAAGCAGCTCCTGTGCAATGCAATGCTACAGTGTGACCCTTGCCTGCTCTGTGACCAAGTGTGCTGGAACCAGCTGGTCTGTCCAGCAGTTAGCTGCTCCTCATACTCAGGAGGGGAAGGAGTCATTCTGCTGGGGCCCAGCTGTCACTGGATCCGAACTGGAAGGTGGAGATACAGCCTTACCCGCTCATCTGCCCTGTCACCTCCTCTCTGTCATCGCCCCATTCATCCTGACAGCTTGGGAGAGACGTTTAAGAGATCTGCAAATATAATTATGCAGTAGAAGCATAGTCAAGTGACCAGGAAATCCTATCTCTGAGCAGCTCAAATTCTTCAAGTCATAAAATCAGCACTTAATTATTATTACATGAGACTTTCTAATATGCCCTTACAGGAAAATCAGCCTGGCCAAATCTGCCAAGTATGACACTGGAACTTTAAGATAAAATCCATATTAGGCTAAGTGACCTCTACTTTGAGCATCTTACAGTACATAGCTTTTTTAGGTCAGGAACAGCATCTAATAAATTCTTAGATTTTTCAGTTTCAAAGAACTTTAGGTTATTGATTCTACATGCAGCAATGTAAAAAGCAGTCTCTAAGAATGCCATGGAGAAATAACAATCTCTGAGCATTGTGGTAAGTGTTTTAAAGTTCCCTTTGCTCTGATATCTTAGTACATGGCCAGTAGCTACTGGGTGATATGGTACTTATTTGACATTTGATGCTTCTGAGTGCTAGTAAAAAATAGCAGCCTTTTGGTTCAGAAGATCGGGTGTCTGCAGTGGTGAATCAGGGGATGACACATGCCAGGCAGCGAAGGACTGGAGGTGGGATCCTAATTGGGTTGTGCCTAACTGCCTGTGTGAACTGAATCAATAACCAAAAGCCTAAAAAATGTATGACCCTGACAAGGTCTGAGGGAGAAAAATGGTGGCTGGGATGACCTAGTGAAGACAAGTACACCAACCAAAATCAATGTCAAAGAAGGGGAGGGATGGGAGTTCTTCTCTCCCTCTATCATTAAAAATCAAATTGTAGATGTGGTGCCTGTGTGAGGCTGGGATTCCAGCTGCTGTCTTGAGCTCAGTGTCTAAACTCTCTGATTAGACTGAGCAGGGAGCAGAGGGAGGGAGACGGGGACAGAAAGGCAGAAGGATAATAGTTTCCTAGGAAAGTTAGCCAGTGCTTACTAGTGTTTATGCTTTAAGAGAAATGGGATCATTTTGGGTAAGGAAAAATTTCTCTGCAGTATTTGATAGTCTGCAGAAGTACACAGGAAGATAACACAGCTAAAGCTCTTGGCTCTTTGGTACAGACACTTTCTTGCCTCCTCTTTGAGACTGGTGAGGAAAATATTAAGGTTATCATCGCTAGTAAGGCTGCATTTAGAATCAGGACTAGGACCATGTTACTCTAATTCCAGTACTGCAGGCAGAAAAACTGATCAGCACAGATTAGGAGAAGCAATTACCCTAATAAGGAGCAGCACCTATTTGAATGGGGGAATTAAATACAGTAAACATAGTCCAAAAATACTCCAAATACATTATAGAGCTCGCTGAAAATGCCTAAACCTTATAGCTAGGTCTGTGCTTAGATTTCTTGAAATATTCCTGTGTGCCTTTGCTCCTGTAGTCATTGCATGTCCCAACCTGATCTCAGGTACTACTGTTGCTGGGTATGATTTGGACATGAATCAGGTGCCACAGGGATGCAAAATTTATGATTATCTTCTAAAACTATTATTATCTTCCATGTTACATTATTCAGAAATATATACACCAATTTTCTAGCTTTACATGAGAAGGATTAAACTATGTGATGGGTAAAAGAAAACAACTCACGTGCAGTCCTTTTCCATCAAATATAGTCACCTTCTCTAGAAATGCAGCTTTTCATACTCCCCTTTCCAAGCAAAAAATGGTGGCTGAAAATCCAAAACAGTCTAAAGTTTTGGATTTTACATCTCTTTCCTTGACACTAATACTGGGAAAAGGTAATAAATTGTGATTGAAATGTTTAACCAGGAATTGGATTATTTAAATAGAAAAATGTCCACAATTATTCAAATTAAAGGTTAGCTCCATTTAAAAAATAAATTGTAAAATTGTAAAATAAATTGTAGGCATTTCTCTCTACTTGATCAGTCTTAAACGACTTAAACAATAAATTGAAAAAGAAAATAAAGTACATCAAAGATTCCTAACAATTCAACACTTCAGTGAATATTTAAATTAACAACTTGAATATATTCAAATTAATACTCAATGGCAATATGTATATTTTAAGAACATCCTTTGTTTTTTTCCAAACTAAAATTTTGTTCTGCAGGTTTTAGCCATGCACTTGAAAATACTCAACCACACGATTTTAGTACATATTTAGGCAGACATACTGAATTCAGCAATGTGTTTATGTATCTTGTTTTGCCAGAGGAATGTTAGTTTTAACACAGGCAAAAGGTTTTTCACTACAGAGTCATTAACCAGAGCTGAAATTCTCAGCTCAGTGTATCTGTTTCTTAAACAAAAGATATTGCCCTACAGAAGAAGTAAATGAGAAGAGGCCCTGCAAATCAAAGCTGCTGCTCTTCATCTTTTGTGTGGGAGGACTGCCAAGTGAATACAATTCAACAGCCCATTTGCATCAGCCCGGCTTATATATCCACTGAGGGAGGCAGGAGTTTGGCAAGCTGTGTCAGCAGGTTACCTTGCCATTGTGAAAAAGCAAAGCAACAGCATGCTAGGCATAATGAGACAAATGTTGTGCATTCAGGTCTCCAAAGTCTTTTCTTGCTAAAGGAGAAGAAAAGACTGGCCTGCATTAACACTCTGGATATGCTTCTTGTTTACATGGCCCTGTCAATTGTGTTTTCCTCACTGAGGTGTTAAAGGTGCATTTATGAGTACAGTAAGTCAAGCCTGTGAAATGATTAAAGTCTTATTTCTTGTATATTATATGTCATGGAAAAGTTAGTGTTAATGAGTCATCATTGTCTGTGATTTATACCATGACTGGAGAAAAAGTGTCTTGGTTCATTTAATGGAAATAAGCTATACCTTGTTGCAGGTTTCACATGGCACGTATGAAGAGGCCAGGAAATAGAAGTGACATGGAGGCAGAGGTGAATGAGACAAAAAATACTTGGTTCTTCACAAGAAGCTTCTCCACATCTAAAGGGGAACACTTGAGCAGCATTTAAAAAGGAAATGGTGACTTCTACAAACTCACGAGTTTGTAGAAGTTATGAGTTGTCGAAGTTTGTTTGCAAAGCCTGGAGCATTCCCTAAGAGTTGCTATGGACAGCAAAGCTGGGGCAAGGGAGCAGCCTGAAGAGTGCCTCTTAGAAGCACCCAAGCGTATAACATGAGAAGGAGTAGATTCAGTTCTAGCAGGCTGCTGTTGCTGCTGCCAGCACTTATAAGAAAAGTTAGCAAGGTGCACAGGAACACCTGTCAAGGCCCAGGAGGAGGAACAGGAAGGCAGTGGACAGAGTGCAGACACAGTACTTGGCTACATGTCTGGTTCAGTGAAATAACCCGACCCTTCTCCTTTCTTATAGATTCAGGCTCTTCTTTCACACTGGTACACTGACAACTGCTGCCATCTGTCTGAAGGAATATGACAGCAACCTCAATATTTTATTTAGCTGACACAATGGATTCACACAAACATAGGGAGTCATATCATTAGCACTCCTTTCTCCACCACCTGTAAATGGTCTTCTGTCCCTTCCTCTGCTAGAGCTGAAAGAGTAGCCCCAAGGCTGATCTAAATTACTGCTCTCCAGAGTTGTCATGGTAACAGGAACTGGCTGAGCAACCCAGGCATTTTTATCTTTTCTTTGAACATATTCTGAACGCTACATTTGGAACAGGGATTGCAGCTGTGCCATCCCCATGGGCTTCCTTTCTCTCAGAGAGCATGGTCAGGTTCCCAGCTAAATCAGACTTCTGCCTGCTTTACAACATATGAGTGGCAGATCTCTGTCTAAAAGGTTTCCAAAATCTGCTAAATGATTTCAGTGGTCAGAAAAGTCATTCTACACTCGGTATATTGACAGGAACGTTCTATTTCAAAATACCCCTTCACTGGAACTTGCTAAACAACTTTTGGAATTTTTAAAAATACACACTCTCATAAAAACTCAACTTGTGTCAAAAGACACTTTTGTGTTTCCTTTCCAGAAGCATTCAAATGAATCACTCATTACAAAAGCTTTTTAGAAGATAACAAAAAATAAGTAAGAGGAAAGGAAACCTTCTGGCAATAATAAAAACAAAATGATCTGAACTCAGGACCCTTATTTCTGGAGCCTCTTGTTCCTACCATAGAGACATCTTTTGCATGAAATTTAATGTTTATTAATATTGTGGAACATATGTGTTCCTCCACTTGGAATTTGTCTGTCTTTAAGATTATAAAGTATTCAAAAAGTAAAGAAAGATGAGCATGGTTATCCTGGTTATCTAAATAGTAAGTTGTGATATTAGAATAGTACTGAATTTGACAAAAGGAGAACACAGAGACAGATTCTTCTTAAAGAGGAAAGAGCTGCCTATGGCTTTGCCTTGTATTCTTCACACTAAAGGTTAGAAGGCATGAGTGTCTTCTGTAAGAACTTTGTGGATGAGGCTCTGCTGATCATAAAAAAAATTGTGCTGGATTAGCCTTTAGAGTCTGGGTGGATCAGTGGAGACTGGGCTTAATTTTGCCCATTTAACAGAACATTGAAACAGATGATAGAGTGCTGAATGGCATATGACTGCAGCTAATGGAGCATTGGCTCTGCAGCTCTACTCCAGATTCTGATCTGATGATTAAGATATTTGCTGCCTGAAGTGGATGAGTGAAGAGCCGCATACGGTGCTACCCAATTTACAGTTTTTAAAGTCAGGGAGCTGGAGCTTGTTATGACATGCTGCCCAGCTCATTTGTGCACAGAATACCTCATTTATGGAGAAATAGGTTGGGCTGCATTCCTAACACCAGGATTTGATTCCCGTATTGTATGCAGTGTTTGTAATGTTACTCAATTCTTCCCATTCATCTAACACATTTCAGCTTCACATTCACGAATTTGAGTATGTGAATCCTTCCAAATACAGAGCAATTATCTAAGAAAATTACCTAACAGGTTATTTTCCTCCTTCATACCAGTAGTAATATAGCCTTTGGTTCCTGTTTCAGCAATAGCTTTGCTTCAAGAGGACTTTCATGTCAATACACGCTCAGCTATCATGGCTGCTGCTGGAAAAAAATTATAAAGACTATCAGGAAAAAAAGAAAGAATATTAACAGTCTTTATATTACTGGAGCAGTAAGACTCGTAGTCAAATATTTACCGTGCTCAAAATAAACCCAGGATACCCAGAAAATATTTGGAATCAAAGCACTGAGCAAATTAATTTCGCTAGGGAGAGCAAAGAGCAATGATACAAAACAGGTTTACAGTTAGGGATATAAATTTTGTCATTCTTACTCCACTGTATTACATATTTGAAAATATTTTAAAATTGCACATCAAGAATTGTCTGTAGAGAATGGCAATGAATATCCTCTAAGGGCAAAACAAAGAAAATTTCACGCTCCCTGGAGAAAACTGTTTCACAAAAATGCAAGTGAAGGATTTTGTGTGTACAGCCCTTCCGGAGAGAGGAGGAGGAAGAGGAATCACACAAAGATACTTCTCGCCGTCTAATCTCATAAATGCGGTAGCTGGAAGGAAAAATGTCATTACTTACACTTACTTTCCATCAGAAAGCTCCTTCTCGTAACTAAGCATAACAGCACCCTATTTTTGTGTGCACGAGAAATTGTACTGTCAGACTTCTGCTGTGCAGAAAGTACTACCAGAGTAGTTTGCTTTTATTGGTTTGTGGGTTGGGAGGCTGGTTTGATTAGTTGCATAGCAATTTATTAAATGACAAAATCATGTCTTCCAAGTTTTGAGGGGATTTTCATGACAAAATAAAGAATAATTTTCACTTAATGCCAACTTTTAAGTGGCTTACTTATAGACTGAAGAACAAATTCTAATTGCTACATCTATCTAAAAGCTGTCCATTTTCTCTCTAGTCCTCTAATAAAAGAAAAAGATCTATTGACCCTCTGATGACTGCCATTTCTCTTGTTTTTCCTCTAATTCTAGACATCCAGGGTTTCTAATATAGCAATCTAGAATGTAAAAAAAAATCTTCTATAAGGTTACATAGAAAATATGTCTTATCACAGTCTTTTGGGAACCTACATGAAGATTCTTCAGAGACTAGAACTTCCAAGACGGTACACAGCAGAAGCAGGGTTCTCTTGGGTTTTCTGCCCAGGAATGGATATACTCTAGGTACTCATGCAGGGTGCAACAAATACATGCTCAGAGATGTGAATATGTGTATATATATACACAAGTATATGAATGTATATATATTTCCATGCATGTATATAAATGCATATATATCAGGTTACAATTTGTCTTTTTGCAAACTATATTGAATGGGATGGAAACTTCTGAGCTCCTCTTATCACAGTCTTGCATACGAAGTTCTCATTCACATACTTAGTGAAGTAAAACAGCAACCTGGAAGAGTTTCTGCAAACGACATTCTTGATCCTTGCAAATTTGAGACAGAGTATAACATTTAAAAGATTAAATTAATCTGTGGTTTCTTCTCTGTAATTCCAGTTAATTTGTCATAGTATTAGTATTTAGCACATAAAGCTCTTCTGATTCCCAGTGTGGTTTGGGAGGTTATTTGGCATCTAAGAAATCTTTATCTCTGCTCTCCAGATACATATGCCACAGGGAGCAACCTGACACCTCCTCAGGTAAGGTGGCAGCTCCCAGAGATATGTGCATTTGTCTGATAATCCATCATCTTTTCAAACTCTCTTTTTTTCCTTTTTTAGGATGGTCTCTGAATCAGTAGAGACAAGATGTTTTGACGTCAGCCTGTTACTGGAGATTTTCCTACTTGCCTATTTCAGTGCTTTGCTTAGATACTGACTCCCGTGCCTGTTTCATAATCCAGTTCATCCTCTGACTTGGAAACAAAGTAAGTAGTATGATTATTTTCTGTTCACAGTTATACTGTGCTTGAAATTTAAACAATACAAAAGGTTAAGCAATGACCGAAATAGCCATTAAACTCATCTATTTTCCTGCTCCTTCCTGAGGAACACTCAAAGTTGGTATAAGAGCATTTTACTCTGACCTCAGTATGCTTGACACCTGTTTTAACTGTAGTATCTTGAACATGTGGGTTCTTTATAAGTCAAACCAAATCTTCCATTTCCTTACTGGGTACCCCGCCTCCACTGCTACAGAGGCAGGATATTGCCCAGTGAATAGTTGTACCAAAGCTGGAGAGACTGGCCTTTTGGATGGTTACAATGACCAGGACGATGAAGAGTTTAGAGCATGTTCTGCATATTGGAAACATATGTTCAAATACTAGATCCCAACGCAGAGCAAGAAGATAGAGAACGGTCTCCCTAACACTATGCTGTGTCTCTGAAGTACAGTTGCTTCTGATTCCCTGCTCCCTATTCCCACAGACTCCACACTGGATTTTGACAAACTCTCCTAAAATATGATAAAAAACCCACCAAAAAATTCTCTGTCAACTCAGCACTGAACACCCAATGCTTCCCAAAGTTTTAAAGATCCAATTTATTGGTTCATTGCCTGACCAACTGGCTCATAAGAATATGTGAAAGGGAGGAAATATGACAAGTGTTTTTCCCTAAAGCAGCTTTCTATCATTTTCTAAAGGATTCTCTAACTACTATGACATATGACTACAATACAAGAGTATGGAGAGTCCACAGGGAAAAAGTATAGCAGGATTTTCAGAGTGATTTCTGAAACCTCTTTTCTAATAACATGACCTGACTTCCCCAGCTCTGTGGACTCTACCACATGGAATATGCAATTTCCGGCAACTTTACTGGTAGCTTTACAGGCTGGAAGTGTAGCAAACCAATGGAGCTGATGTGTTGTTTCAAGCAGGATTTTCTTCTAAGGCTGTATTTATTTGGTTTAGTTTCAAAACACACAGGAAACTTCCATGTAGTGATAGTTTTGCTTTCATCTGAAATAAAAAGAATTTATGCTACTTAATGTTTGAGTAAAATCAAACTGAAGAATTTGAATTTTGCTTAAAATACTTTTCTTTCTGACATATTTAAGGACTCGAATCAGAATTTAACCAAAGCTGCAGCTCCCTGTTCTTCCAAATCCACAGAAAAACTCGGGTCATAGAAGTCCTCAGAAAGTTCAGTGCACAAATAGAGACAGAGCTCTTTAACAAATAATACCTTTTTACCCAGCTGAGCTGAAAGGAGCTGTCCATCACCCAGGAAGCCTGATACAGCTGTTCACTGCCCAGGAGTATCAAGGGCCAGAACATCTCTATCCTGCAGCAGTCGAACAGTTACTTTTAAAAAGCTCTCCAAATTCCTTCCCTTACCATGCCAGATTTCTGTAACTGTTTGGGCTGGAATAACATAGAGACAAGTAGTAGACTGTGAGGCGGGAAAGGAGGAATAAAGACTGTCACCTTGAGAAAGCAGTAAGACTGTGTGTGGAGTGGCAGTCGATAAGGGTGATACGACGACCTCCAAATGAGCTGTTTGGATAATGTCTTGGGAGCTGGCACTGAATGGAGGTAAATTTTAAAACACAAACAATAGAATGAGATTTCTTGATGAGCCTTCTGGGTACACTGGAGGCATGGAATCTAAGTCCACTGGTGCTTTAAGCATCAAAGCTCAAATACTTTAAATGATCAGAAGCCTAAATGAGTTCTTTTTACTACCATATTTTAATTCATAATAATTGTAACACTATTTACATACAGAATATCAAAAGAAATAGGCCATTGTAAATCTACACCTATACTTTTTAATTGGGAAAATTCTTCTGTGATCTTAAAAATGTAACTAGAGCTATTATTTAGATTATGCATTTTCTTATTTATTTATTTCCAGAATAGAATGGAAAACCCTAGGGTCCTTTATTATAAGACATCATTTCTGACATGCTGTGAATTAACTTAGATTGCAAAGTCACCTTGAAAAGCTCATCCAACTAGTTCTATAGAAAAAGAAATAAGAATTTAAATACTCTGGAAAAATAGTGCTGTCAGTAATTTTTCGTCAATATGGCCATAAGAAACCTCTGGAGTTCTTACATCCTGTTGTGTGTCTGTACCCTTGCCCTCTCCATCGCCTTCAAAACATTACAGAACATTGTGGAGTAAGTGGGTAGGATTCTCCTGTCTAAACATCGATGTCTAGAGAAGCTAAGCAGAGTTGGCAAATATGATATAGCAGATGTAGACTTTGACAGCATTAGATATTATGATTGTGATAGAGAGGATGTAATGCAAAACTTCTTCAGCACTTTCCTGAGCAGATGGGAAAGTGTCCAGAAGTTACTTCCTTACATGAAATCTCAGGGAAGGGGAGACAGAGAATAAATGGTGATGAACAGAAAACAGGCGCATGGGTATAGATATAAATAAATCTAAATAAAATGAAATCTTCATGTCACTTGCACTAAGTAGATTAATCACATCTGACTTGATACATTCAGTAAACATTTAATTCCAAAGAATTATTCCTCTGTGTTCAATATATGAAAATAAATACAACAGCAAAATAGTTTGGGGGTTTTTTTTAGAATACAATCTAACAGAATCAGTGTAACATCACTATGAAAATTTTAAATCAACATGATATTTAAGAGAAAAAACCCCCATCAGATAAACTATTTGATTTTTTAAAATCTCACCTTTTAAACGTTTCCACCTAAATAAAAATTTGTCTGTAGTGCCGTATGCATTTAGTGGATGTAGTGCAAAAATAGAGCTGGGCATCTAAAGTCTCTTAAATCATGTCACCCTCTCTGATGTTCTGAGAGGCACTACTAAAATATAGTTTTGGTGTAATATATCCATATTGACTACTTTGTGCATAAATACATACACTAAGTCAGCATATACTTCTTGTATTTTGAAAATTCCAGTTAGAGGTAGGTATGTATGTGCTGAATAACACTCAAAAGAAATTTACTGAAGGAGTTGGAAGTAAGGATGGAAAGAAATATATCAGGCAAAAGAGGAAGAGCTACTTTCAGCTGAAGGATTTTGAAAGTATTCATTTCTGAATCCACTCCTCTTGGAGTTAATGATAAAACTCTTATGGATTTTGGTGACAAAAAGACAAGTTCCCAGACCTTTTTAAATTTTCTTCCTATCAGTATCTCTCCCTACTGAAGTGTTGCTTCTGTGACTTCATGCTTAACGGAACAAAAGAAAATTCTATTCTCTTGAGACTGTGAGAGTGGAGGCAGAAGGAGTGAAAGAATAATAACAGAGCAAGAAATAAAGAGCTAGAATTTCTTTTACTGCGCAGCTGAAGCCAATGGAGCAACACATGCCACATAAGGAGGAAACCCAGGAAGTTTGTTAATAATTTGTGTCCTCTGAAAACATATACAGCATATTATTTCATATCCACTGCCCTCATCATTTAGTGGGTCCAAAAGTATCATTATAAACAAAACCAAAAAAAAAGCATAGATTAGCAACTCCTCAGATCCTTTTAGTTCTCAGGCTCTAAGAAGAGTTGATGTATTGTTGTAGCTTCTGGTTTTATACAAACAAGGCTGAGGTAATTATTCCCTAGGAATGATTTAGGGGGTTTGGGTATCTTACATGTTTTTATCACTCTGTTTCTGCTATCATCCTAAAATGAATTTTAGTTGGCTATTTCTTGTACTTAGAAAGTCAATATAATTGTTCTCTCATACTTTTATAACTTATAACCCAGTGCCAACTGACTTTAATAGCTACTACATAATAACAGTACTTTACATTATAACTGCTTACCACAAAATATTAACCACACAGAGTGTCAGAAATACAGCTGCATATGGGTTTGTTTTGTAACAGAGATTGCCAGTGCTAACAAAAATACGCAGCTGTTGAAGGCAGAAGCCTTCTCAGGACAAAAATTATGTCATTATTACTACATTCAGTAAGGCTGGCAGGGGTCTTTCAAAGGAAGTGCTTTCATTTAATTAATAGCTGGAAAAAATATAAATTTGGACATTTTGCTGAAGTGTTGTTTCCCAACATTACCTCCCCTCATTTTGATACTTTTCACAAAAGGTATTATCATTATCCAGATTCTCAGTGTCTCATAAAAGGGATATGCTAAAATGGATGGGAAATTCCATTGAGGCTAACCATTGTTTTGGAAATCATATCTATAGGGTCATTATGTTATTTCTGGAAGCACAATCCTCAAATTAATAGGACTGTTCAAAGTAAATGCAGTAAATAATCTAGAAACCTGCTGATTCTCATTCAGCAAACTGATAGTAATGAAGAAAGACTGAAAGAGAATACAGGCTAGAATCTCAGCTTTTATTGCTACCTCATGGACGAGTTCAAGATGAATATGCAACATATTCAGCATATCCTACAGTGATTTAAATGTTTTTGATAATATTATTCCCATTTCAGCAAAGAGAGTAATTAAATCCTACAAGAGAACTAGAACAGCTTTTCTTTCTTTCTTCTTTCTTTCTCTTTCTTTCTTTCTTTCTTTCTTTCTTTCTTTCTTTCTTTCTTTCTTTCTTTCTTTCTTTCTTTCTTTCTTTCTTTCTTTCTTTCTTTCTTTCTTTCTTTCTTTCTTTCTTCTCTCAATAATAATCTATTGGCTATAATAAACATTCAGGCAACTTCTGTTGCTGATGTGGGACACAAAAGTGGAGTTTTAACCAAGTAAGAAAGGATGAGACTGGGATTCCTGGCAAATGCTTTGATTCCCTTGGGACGTCAACTTAGAATAGTGATGCTTTATGCTTTTGTTCGACACATAGACTTGTTAATTTATGACTGATGACTGATCATCAAAACTCCCACAGTGGTGATTCTTTGCTCTAGATATTCTTCTGCATCACCTGACTTGCAGATCAAAGCAGGTAAGGGAAAGCTATCCTAGAGCATGTTCAGACCTCTCTCCATGGAGGAGTCAGATGTTTACAGGCAGATGACTGTCATGTGGATAAAAGGAGATTCTAGGTAAATTGTCTGTTCTACACCTCCAGAGACAAGGAAAGGTATTAATTCATTAAGGTTTTGTTCTCTGTGTCACTTTTTTTTCCTTGTAAAGCAATTGTTTGAGAAAATTCACCCAAGACTTTGTTCCTCTACAGTTAAAGACAGAACTTAAATTTAAAAGCTGAGTATACACTAACTTTGACACAAGAAAAAATTAGAGAGCAGTCAGCAATCAATAGAAGAGTCTGGCCCTCTGCATTTGAATCCTGTAAGGCACTGTTGCGAGAGAGAGCTCCCAGGTTTGTTAAAACATCTCCCTCCCTCTGTTCTTCTTCCTTTGAAGTAAATTTCTTTCTCCTGCCGTTACTGCTGTCACTGCTAAATTATATATGCCCTCATGTTCTAAAAACTCTGCATCAGGCACAGTAGTCAAGCACCATTTTCTTCTGTAGCTTACAGCTGTATGAAGTTCAGGTTTTCCTGAGTTTTCAGGTAATTCTGCCTCCTTGAATGCCTTACCTTTTTATTATGTATCCTCGAAAAAGGAGGACTATCCTCCACTCGGTGTTGGAATAAAGTAGACTTGTTCCAGTTCCGCAGTATTAGCCCCCAGCACGTCTTCCACAGTAGAAAGATTTTCTGTAGTTCAGAATCAAATTTAGGAAAATCAAACCAATTAGTCAAGGTACAATTAAACTGTAAAATTAGGACTATCTCCTGAAATTTTTAAATCTGCTGGAATATCCAGTTTCTTTTTGGCAAATATAAGTATCTTCATTAGCTGGGGTCTCAATAATATGAAACAGTGAAAAAAAGGAAAAAAAAAAAAGTTGTGCTGAACTGGAAAGAGTCATGTTACTTATGTCTCAATATGATCTAAACGTAACCAGCTAAAGTTCATAGTAATCCAGTGTAACTTTGACTAAATGAGGCAGACCTGCAGTCTTAGAAATAGAAACGTGTTGTCTTGGTTTGGTTTTCTTTGTATTTTGGTCTGTTCTTCTGTAGTAGTTCACAACATAACACAATCAAATAAATACAATATCTGTTTGTCTATAATAGTGTAACAAAAGGGTGAAAAACAAGATAAAGGAAATGTATTCCCATCTTCCGCAGGAAGCTAATGGACTTGTACTGAAACCAACCAGGACATTTTTTACCAATTGTATTCTAGATTGCTGCAGTTTTCCACTGCAAAGTTAAGCAACTAAATCTAAAGGCACTTCACAATATGAGGAATCTGAAGTCTTTTAGAGGTGATTTACTGGAAATTGGGAAATTCAAGAAGTTCTTTGAAAACAGAAGATTAAATGAGGAGTGTCAATATCCATCTATAGATCTGCTAGTAGGAGCCAAAAAGCCATTTTCTTGCAAAAAAACTAGCAGTGCACCTTTTTATCAGATCCAAATTCCACCAAAGTCAAAGATTTTTACACTTCTCTAAGTAGGCTCTATTTCAAGGCCAAAGTTAAGGAAAGGGGTGCAGTCAGGACAGACATCAATGCAAAGTGCTCTTCTATTGGGGAAAGTGTTGGTTTGGGTGTACAGGCTGTGTTAGCGCCCACCAATACTGGGAAAATGGATGCAACCTTTTCCAAAATACAGCCCTAGTTTGGCTGAATAAAATGACCTTTTCCTGCTAACTTCCCACACAAAGAGAGGTATGTCTGTCTTTACTCGCAAGCTGTCAGTCATGCTGCAATGAGCACAGACATCATGAGTCACTCTTCTTTGAGCCCTAATCTCTGCTCATAGCGACAAATGCGCCTCAAAAATCAATCTGGTTCTGACTCCTCACATCTTGTGGGAATTATTTTTTTTAATATTAACTAAATGTATTGCATGTTTTGGGTACAAAATTAGAGAACGTAAAATTGTGAGTATAATTAAATGAAATGTCAAACCGCCTGGAATGCACCTGTTATGGTGTTACCATCTTGCAATAAAAATGTAAGCTAACTCCCAGACCTTTAGAGCCTTTTTTTAGGTTACTCTTCTAGGCTTATGGCAGCCTAGCTCTTGCCTTTTATAGGCTACTATAGATTTTAAAGCAGCACAGTGCATATCTCTTCTACAAGACAGAAAAAGATACATACATAATAAATGCCTCGAACTATAGTAAAAGGATCTACAGTTAATGATTTGATATACAGTGTCTTCCCCAAAGGGTTGCTATCTTCCTATATTCATTTTACTATTGTTCAAGATGTACTAAACAGAAATATTAGTCATCTGGTATATCACCTATATACCTATCTAGTTAGGGACTTCCTTTTCCACTAGATTTTGTGGAAATAACTATTCCAAAAAGGTCTGCCAAAACAGAATTACCTTCCAGAGTGTCAGAGTTAAATATTTGAGAGAAATCAATATTCCACATTCTAACCAATATCCTTGTTTAATATGTTTATAAGTACTTATTCTGTAACTACGTCTGTCATGGGATCCCCCATACTCTGAAAAAATACATTCATTTTGATTTTGGTTATAGTTTCAACAGTCTTACAGATCACCATCAACTGAGATACTTTCCTCCTGAAAAATTTGACTGAAAATTTTAGGTCACACTGGACAACACTGTAAAAGAAAAATAGCAATCCTAATTAACCTGCAGATTTACTACTGTCTTAACTACTTTAGTTGAGGATAGAACTTTGCTTAGAAATCAAAATAATTACATGACTGAAAGTGACACAATTCCTGCTTTGTGAACATCTGTATCGGACGAAAAGCATCCCTGTTAAAAAAAATACTCCTTCTCAATGAGTTTGGTGGAAACTTAGCTGATGGCACACTTTTACCACTATGGTCACAATTGTACAACTGGCATATGTGAAGACCTTAGAAATCCAATGTGTTGTTTCTCTATTCTCCTCCTAGCCTTGCTGCTTAATTTGCTTATTTATCTTACATATGGTCTTTCACATAATCAGTAATAAAGAAAAGCTAGTTCTAAAATCAGATTTAATTGATGAAAAAGCATCAGTTTCAATCCAAAAGTACCATTTATAAGTTCAGTGCCAAAAGCTGCTTTTAATTTCCCTCTGGATTTGAGTAGCCTTCAATTGCATTATCACTTCTTCAAATGAGCAAAGGAAATTAAGAAAAAAATAGTGAAATCTAGTACTTACACTGAATGCAAGGGTGGATTTCATTTTTATGAGAGGTAATTACAACATTCATGAAGTGGGAGAGAAGCATGAGAAGAGTTTTACAGAAAAGCTCAATACTGCAACCCCTGCTAAAAAATCCCTCCACCTTCTAATCATTCTGCAAGATATTTTTAGTTTGGACAATCAGCAGTAAGGTACTACACTGTGCAAGTTTGATATAACATTGTTTAAGACACTGCAAGAGGATCTTTCAGCACAAATATTAAAGCCATAAGTAATAAAAGCCTCAAATAATATATATGCACTCTCTCTGTCATCATTATGCACCATCATTTATGGATGTCACCATGCATTCTTGCTGAATCCTCTGGCATGTGTCCATTAGGGCCAGTTACTGTCAAGTAAGCATTCTCCTTGGTGGAACCTTTCATTGCTTGTCAGAGAAACCTACAGAAAGATCCAAAGATAATGGATCTCTTGGAAGCTGACTGTGAAAAAAAAATCCTAAAAAGAAAGAGAATAAAAATCGTGTCCCTTTGGATGTTTTTCTAAATTAATTTTGAAATTTGGAATGCAAGTGTGGTCTTTCTTTTCACAATATCAGAAAACAGTAGTAATCAGAGCAAAGCTGAAACCCATACCCACAGTTGTTGGGGTGCATGTGGCTGTGGCCGCAGCACCCACACCCACAAATTCCTGGTGGATTGTTGCCCTGGTTTTTGCTAAAGCCCTCTGTTTTAACCTTGGAGTCAGAAATTCTTTCTCATGCAGTTTCATGTAAATAATAGCCAATGTTTACTTAACGGTATTTTCTGTTTTTCATTCCTTTTGTGATAAAAGAACTTTAATGAACATCTTTCTTCTCCAGTGGGTTTGAGAAGGAAGTGACATGCTCTCCAATCCCTTGTGAAGTTGGGAATTGTATAGGAATGCGACATATGTAAATAAAGAGTCTTTCCCCCTCCTTTCTGCTAAACCTGGCAGGTGTGAGAGCATCTTTATTGTGTTTTCCCAGACACAGTGGATGACTACCCAGGGCTCTGCACCCTGACATCCTGGTCACGACGATTTCCCGTGCTTCCCCGGGAGCTGCTTTTGCATGATGTTCTCTCATAGGTTCAGAGTTCCCCCACCCAGTTTTATGTATACCCTCATGTTAGTGCATATCCCGCATGGAATATGTATGTTCTCTGGAAAATTCTATTACACTCAGTATTTGATTTGTCCATTTAATGTAATCCTTTATCCCACCTCTTCTGGCTCCCAGACAAAAACGGGCTACATCCACCCGACCCCGTCTTTGTCTGGTTACATTAAAGTTCGAAGTTGCAGAAGGATCCCTCTCTGTCTCTTGCCTTTATGGATGCTATTTTCACATCGTTTTGCAGCGGGACACCTCCGGCAGCCAGACACGGCACGGAGTCCGGGCAAACTGCAGCCAGCATCACAAGGGATAGGTTCAGGGTGTATGAGAGGAAGTGCACTTGAAAAGTGGATCTCAGGAAGGTTATCAGAACTTTTGGCTTTAATTGTGGTGTATAAACTCCTAAAAGATCAATACAGAGCGACAGTAGTTAAGCTCTGCATTCAATGCTATAACTCCTTCTCTGAATGTTCCCAGTTCTTAATGTTAGCAGATACTTTTCTCTGTTCAGTGGTTTGAGAGACAGCGAAGGTGCCAAGTGAACCTCCAGATGTACAGTACAGCTCTGCAAGCTTTTAGGAACATCCAGAGAAGCGTAATACAAAGAGATGTTATAGGACAAAACTGCTACTGTCTACCACTGCAAAGGCTTTGCAAAGTGAATAACCCACGAAGTGGACCTGCTGTATTGTGACTGACATCAGGCTAGGATGCAAAAACATTTATTATATCATTAATCTCCATTGGAACCAAACATTTCTCTGCATCAGAAAAGTGGTGAAAGTACATACACTCATACAAACATGTAATTATCAGCTTTGCAATTCAGACCTAAAGTGACTTTCAGTGTAATCCAGGCTGATTGACAAACTCAGTGAGAGCTACTGACAGACAGATCACACAAACTGATTACCTCTTTTTCAGACAAAAGAAGTTTTCTTAAAATAGATGAAGAAGACCATCCTGTCATACCAAGCAACATTTGGAGGTCTACATTTCAAGTGCTGTGTCAACGTGAGAATTCTTCATTATATTATTCATTAACTCTCAAAAACAGTAGGAGGAATTATCTAAAGTAACATAATCTGTATTTTATGGTTCCTCTATCCAGGCCTGACACTTATGGGGAAGTTATTTCAGTTTTAAGTGGAAAGCTAAGATACGGCATTGGAAAAAAATAACAATTTTTTTTTTACTAGTCTTTCCAAGCTACATAGCTGACTCCCTTTAATTTGAACTTTATGCTTGTACTCTGTTGTGGTTGCAGCTTATACTAAAGAAGTGTGAATCACATCTTATATTAAACAAGTTGGAATCAATGCTGTGAATCAAGATTCGATCTTTTCTGCACAAATTCTGTTAATAAGATTTCTGGATTCATTCTGGCTAACTTTACCTGTCCTAAAGTTAGTGGTCTAGTCTAACCTCATTATCTGTCTTTCCTCCATGGTCAATACAGCAGGAGAGATGAACAGATACCTTCACAGGCACATTTATATGGCTTTCCACTGTCACCTGTCTGAGGCGGCTTATTGTCAGCAGAGGTGAAGCCCACCTGCTTAGCAGTTGTCAGAGGTGTCAGTGAAAGATGTTTGGTCTGACAGCCATGAAGCTCTGCAGAGCCCAGCTACACTGCCTCCCACTCCAGCCTTACACCACTGAAACCAGGGACACAGAAAAAGGATTTGGAGTCAATTTTTTACTCATTTTACAACATTGCAAGTTCATATATCTGAACTAAAGAGCAACTTCTGACCCATTTGGGAGTGTTTGGGAAATTCAGAAGATGGAAGAAAAAGAGAGATTAAAATATAAGGTTAAAACTAACAAAATCTGAAAATATAATTAATAGATCAAGCTGTTTTTCGGATTTGCAGCAGAATACAATTTTATTCTGAATATCTGCTTTAAAATGTATTTAACTTAGTCTTAGTAACAAATGGAAATATTCTTGATGTTTTTCTAAAGTTTTCTATGCAATCTTTTCTGCATGTTTTTCAAATACCAACATCATGGTTTATTAAAAGGGCTCCATCTTCTGGCAGCTGATAAAGAACAATTCATCATACTTGAAGAAAGGCTTAAAATCATTTGCAGAACTTAATGAAAAATTGATCCTGAATAACCAATGTCTGCAGCTGCATTCCACAGAGACTTTTTGACATTTTGATTTTATAGTAATTTGTTACTTGTTAACCTTGATTTCTAACCTTTTGTCAGGAAACTTATTATCAAATTAAAATAAAAGGGTGGCATATTAGAACAATCCTGAGAAGAGAAGTAAATGTATAAGTAAAAAGGTACTGAAAGTTTATTTTGGTTTTTCAGAAAGAGCTGAATAAACATGAGCAGCACATTCTTTCGCATTTTGTCTGCCTGCCTTACCAGTAACTCAATATTTGGAAAACCTAGTCAGTGTCAAAGGAGGAAGATGGCATCCTGCACTTCATCATTTTTAGCGCTCATCTCATCATTGATTTTATTACTAAGGGGCTTAGCCTCACTTGTTTTGGTTTTTTTTAAGAGGGTGTGTTGGAGGAAATGTAAGCTGAATCCCAAGGCTCTTCTCCCATGTTCTACTAACAGTGGCATATCTGCTTGGTGTTACAGCATCACAGATCTGAGGAAAAGGCAATTTAGGAGATTAACTACCCCTCCTCAGAGTATTTATGAATAGAATAGTTGCATTAATAGGTTGAAAGTTCTCTGTAGTAAAAAGTCTTTACATAAATAACTGAAATGGTGACTAAAGAACCAACTTCCATAATTTTAATCATCTCTGTGTAAAAAGAAATCACATGAAAATAGAGAGAGATCTGACTGTGGAATCAGTTGTTTAGATATCTCTGAAATAATGATTCTGCATAATAACTTCCAAAAGAAAGGTTAAATATTTTAAAGTTTGCAATGGGATATCTGTGATATTTCCTCTTGCAGGAAATGCAAAAACAAGCAATGAAATATGAATACTTCTGTATTTTATAGCCATTTTATCATTGGTAATTAACTGCACATGCTGACAAATAGGATGAAAACTGTGTTTCGGTGAAGTAACTATTGAATATTCACTCTGAAACAATATTGGCAAAACAGACAGGGGAAAAAATATGATGTATATAATTCATCAGATTTTCTTCCCTATATTTTTCTTACCTTTAAATTAATTCATATTTGAAGCTGTATTTAGTATAGATTTACTTCAGAAAATCAGCTCCTTACCAGTTACACCTCTAAAATCATATTAAGACCTATTAATTTATTGCAGATAAACTGGCGATAAGGAAAACAAATTCAGACAAAGGTTTTTAAAAATCCAAGCAGTAGAGTCTTTCATTCAGGTTTCACCCACCAGTAAGCTTCATGAAAATGAATCTGAGTGAAACTGACTTGTTTATTCCTGTGTACATCAAAGATGGAGAGAAAAATATACACATTCTTTTATGTACTTAAAATCTTTCAGTTGAATCAAGTGTGTTTAAAGGAAAGGGATATTACATAAGGGCATTTCTGTCAGATATTGGTCATTTTCTCTTTCAAAAGAAATTTGTTTTGGTTTCAGGAGGCTATAAAGGTCTGAAAACTGAGTATCAGTGGAGTATGTAATCATTTGGAAAATACTGGTGTAATGAAGGAAAGATACATTGTTCTAATAAAAACTAAGGCCCAGGGTACATGCAACATGTGAGAAAGATCAGGGTCAGGAGAACTAGATTCCAGTCTTTTCTCTGTTGGGTAATCACAGGCATGTATTTAATTTTCCCTGTTTCAGTTTCTTCCCCTTGAAAAATGCGATAACACCATTTGCCCCTCTAAAGAGAAGTCTGCTTAAAGAAATATACCAGAGAGGTCAGCCTGACTCAGTAACTAGAATATCTGGTAGAACTATGGCATCTGGCCATCATTCCCTACTTGAAGCTGCCCTGCTGTAGGGCTTCTCTCTGCTGCTCTCCAGCCTGTTTGCACTGTCCTGGATGGAGGCACTGTCTCTTGCAATATGGCTTGAACACGGTGTCTGTTACTCACTGTGGAGCCACCTGGGCCCAGAGGGATATGCTTTATATTAACTGTAATTCAAATAATGGACCAAAATAAACAAATCACAGTGAAATTTCAATCATTTATCTGTAAATACAGTCAGAGGAGTGGGGCAGTTTAGGTAGTCACATGGCTAAAAATCAGGAAAGAGGACATTTTATGGGGTACCTAAAAATGCCAAATGCGAGAGAAACTTAGTTTCAGGGAAAATTATGTTACTACAATATAAAAAAGAAAGAGATAACGATACTGACATTTTTTCATAAATCACATTTCATTAGATTTGTCTTTAACTATATATAAAAATATTTTCAGAGGTAGAGGGAACAGCAAGCTCTCAACTTATTAAATACATCATTTTTTCATGCAAATTATCTTCATAAAATATTGTGCCGTGTCTTAACATCTCATATCAGTTCTAAATCATTGCTTCTAAATTTGGAAATGAGTGTGGCAATGTCAGTTCTCCTTATTTTCGGAAAACACAGTTGTTTAACCCACTACTGATACTGATTCCTCTTTCTGGAGCTGTTAAGGTGGCAGGGGAGAGCTGGTGCTGTGCTTAGACAGAGGAGACCTCTTCCAAGGCAGTCTTCTGAAGGAGGAGCTCTGTCCCAGTGCTGTGCTCCATCCAGAACCTGGGAACCATCAGCCCATCACACATAGGTATTATGCCACCGGGATTTATGTATTCCTCAGGTACAATCGACAAGAAATTATAAATCAAAATAATATACATGGAGTGACACACAATCCTTCTTTAACTTTACAGGTACTTTCACAAGCCTGCTGTAGCCACTGTAGAATGAGTTCCCCTATAGAATAAACAGGCTAAATCATCAAACAGGATTGGCTTCTAAAGTTTCACATACAACACGCTTTCCCAGATTCTTCTGTGGCACTCAGGTGTCACTCTGGCTCCTTAGAGTTTTAAAAGCAGATATGTGACTGTTCTCTCTAGACAGAAAAAACCATCGCATGAAGGATTAAGAAATGGAAGTTTAAATGTCATTTTTTGTACAACTGTACTATGGTTTTCTTCAGTAATAGACAACTTCTAATTTATACATCTTTGATTAAGTCAGTAGGAAATCCCAGAGAGAGACTGATTTGGTCATGTGTTACATTACTGTGAAATTTTGTATTGCCGTATCCCACCTCCTTTTTTGAAGTGCTGTGAAGTGGATGTTTAGAGCTCTCAATATTCAGGAGCAAAGATGGAAGGGGACAAAAAATATCATCCCAGCCAAAAGGACAAATAAACAGCTGTCCTGAATAGCCATTAAAGAGCAACACCTCTATACAGGTCTAGAATCACACATGCTCTCCTGCATCCTTCAGAAACAATATAACAAATTGCCCTACTGAAATTCCGTATCTCTTTTCCATATTATTTATTTCATTTTTATTACTGAAGCAGCATAATAAAGACAAGTTAAACATAGAAGCTTCAGGGACTTATTTCACAGTGTATCAAGCAATTATATATTGAAGGAGATGAAATAATAGTATCCTTAATGTAACTTCCTAGCCAGAGCCTGCAAAAGAAACTGCTGGAAGCTAGAAAATAATAAAAATAAGAAAATTAGGAAGAAAAATAATTATAAAGAACTATCCAAGACTACCTTGCCCTAATGTTCTTTTCTTTGCATTCATAAGAGATTTGAACTCTTTGAAAAAAGACTATTAAAGATCAGTCAGAAAGGGGGGGATGAAAGGGAGAGGGTTGTTATTTTTATTAAATAGAAAAGGCTTATGAAGGATTAACTCTACTGTTCATTATGCATATTAAAATATACTTGTACAATATAATTCAGTTCATTTTAGCTTTCCATTCTCTTCATATCTCTTTGAAAGACGAGATGTACACTGAAGATAAACAGATTAGAAATACATAGATGCTGTAAATAAAGTCTTGCGTATATGAACAAAATAAACATAAGGTTGATGCCAAGAGAAAATATTAATTTGTCAGTAAATGTGTAATTGTAACTAGCCACAGATTTGGCAAGGAGACAACGAAAACATCCACACAGAGGAATTTCATGCCCGAAAATAAAGAAGCTAAACTGAAGAAGATAAATTGCAGCCCATCAACAAGCTGGACAGGTACAGCATGAGCTTGTGCTCTCTGGCTAGCAGGAACTCAGGGCCAGCCCACAGATTTGTTCTATTTCTGGCAGTGGCACAACCCTCAAAGAAATCCAAAGGCAATAAACAAATAAACAAATAAAAAAATAAATGTTAGAGTTACTGTCAGAAAACTAGGCCCTGACATTTTGTTAAAAAGACATTTTAGCGCTCAGCAGAAGGCAGACCTGCTGCTGTCTCACACAGCCTTGACAGATCTTTACACTGCTTTGAACACCAATTTCAAGGAGCAAGATATTACTTATTTATAACAGCACAACTTCCTATTGATGTCTGTGCACAGGAGGCACAGGAAAGGATGGTGCCTTCTGGTTTCTGCTGTGCTGTAAGGTCCAAGACTTTGGAATGGAAGGGGCTCCTTTCAAAACTCAAACATCACCCAGTAGCACCATTTATTGTTAGTCTCATCTCAGAGCTGAGGGATCATGGCCCAAGAGGCGAGTACATCAGCAGCTCTTGGTGTTGACACCAGAGTTTTGGAGAAAAAGTAAAAAAAAAGCTATAGGGATCCCAAGATTCTCTTTAAGTATGGATGTCTTCAATTTATCTTCCTTCTTACTTCTGGCAGCAAAGTTACCTCTAAAACCACACAGGCATTTTCTCCTTTGTGGTAATCTAACCTATTTTTACTCCTAGATAGCTACTCATCTCTTTCTTTAAGGGACTAAGATCAGTTTTGGGCCATGCATATTCCCTATTTATCACTCGAAAGTGCAGAAGGTTAACAGATTAATAAATAAAAAATATCAAAAGAGGAAAATAATCACAATTACCCACAATAAATTACTGAGACCCAGGTATATGGGAGCATTATGTGGCTTTCCAAGGGAAACAAAATGTGATGTGGAGCCCTCTACTACTTCTTAGGCTCCCATATAATACTAGACTTAGGAACACTGTGAGATGCTGACTTTTATTTTCTCTAACAGTTGAGGCAGTTAGGGTTGACCTTGCAGCCATGCACTGTATCCACCGAAAGGAAGCCTCCAGATTTTTTTACAGATCAATCTACTGAAAGTCCAGTAAAGAATATTCTTTTTAAGTGTGACGAGTAATATAAGTACTAGAATATGAGTTAATTTAGACAAAGATGCTGTGTTAACTTGCAATGAAGACCTGGCTTTTGCTACTGTTGTATTAGCAGAGCTACACAGCATAGAGGACAGACTTCCATCTACTCACTCAGTCTCCACGCAGAATTCTACTTTATATTTTGATTAATAAGAAACTACAGTGTTTGAGTCAGATAAGGAGACTAGCACTGATCTCCATGCTGGCATTTTATCTTTTATATTGTTGCTGTGTTTGCAAAACCTCAGGCATTGATTTCATTCATAGTTTATATTTTCACCAGAAATTCCATCACAATGCAGGTCAGAAAAGAGAAAACTGTGTGCAGTGTATTAGTGCTGTTTTTCTCTGGACACATCTGCATGCATTATTTCTGCTTCATGACTGAGATGTCCACAGCAGAAAAGAGAGAAGGCCACATCAAACTTCAGGAGTCTACTGGCTGCTATCAGAATGTGCGTGCTTCTGTGCACCATAATATATGCTGAACACAGCTGAGCAGGACAGGAGGCCTAGAGGAGACATCAGAAGCCCAATTATCACTAGTCTGTGTCAGCAGAGAACACCCAGATGATTTCTCTGCAGGTGAAATTAAAATGAACTTATCTAAATTTTTAACACATTTTGCATCTCCCTCAGACAGAAGAAAAAGCAAATTTACAGTAAGTATAACATCCTACATGGCAAATATTTGAGCTAAGCTAGGTTAGTGACTGAATTTATTGGGAAAAGATTTCATTAAAAAAAACCCCCATAACTGTAGTTGTGACTCCTGCAGTGAAATTATTGCAGCTTGCATATTTCATTGTAGAATTGAGGACAAATTTCTGATATACTTTCAAGTTGCACTACCTTTAACCATGCAAGATTTCCTTTTTTCTTCAGCACCTAACTTTCAACTATAATAATCCATTAAAAGTGGCACACACTCTTCAGTGTCTGATGAGACAAAAATGACAAAAATGCACTGTGACTATTACTAATCAAAGAAAAGGCCACTGTTGTCTTCTGTGTGTTAGCCTATTCTAACTCTATGTTAAATTTGTGAGTTAAGAGGTGGCTTAGATCTGCCAGCTTCATAGAGTTTTACCTTGGTTCACTTCTTTCTTTTTTCTTCCTTAGACTCTTACTGCACATTGAGAAGGCTATTTTACGCTAATATCCTCCTAATAAATGAACCCAGTACAAGAAACTGTTTCTCAGGTAAAACCCTTTCAGTATAAGGATGATAAAGCAAAAGGAGCAGAGGCAGCAAAAGCACTTGTCATTTACTTAATTGAAAGTACTATCTAGTAAGTTTGATGACCTCACCTTCTTCTAAGGCCCTTTTATAATCTGTGGATTAGTTTTTTATGTTGAGTAAAATTATGCTCTTGGAAATAATGGTGCAAATTGTATTTACACTGAAGTTTTTGCAAGTATTAATATACTTATTTCAAATCCTTCTAATACGCAGAGCCTCCTCTCCAGTCTACAAGCATCAGGCAGGTCTTGAGACACAGTCAAAGAGGGAGATTAAACTGTCTTTCTATTAAAAAAAAAAAAAAAAAAAAAAAGGGGGGTTTTCCCCAANCCCAGCAAAGACATTGCAGAAACCCACTCACCATACAAACTACAAATACAGGACTTACATTTTGGGAGAAAGAAGCTCCAGTGCCCTTTGTGCAACAATCCTGGCCAGATCTGGCCCTGAGAAACAAAGTCTGCTTGAGAGATAGGTGAATTAGACAAGGTCATTTTGATCCTTGCCTAGGCTGGCATCCCAAGCAGTAGGAAATATCCTCAGAAGCCTTAGGACAGATTTTTCCTGTTAGTATAGGCAGTGCCCTTCTTTGTAGCACCTTCCATTCTTGGACCCACAGGCAGGCTTCTGCTGTCACCAATCTGCCCAGTGTCTGAATCTTGCGATTTTCTGTCATTGCAATGCATGAAAAAGAAAAAGAACTAAATTCTGCCCCTAAAGTATTTTCAGTAAATAGATTTCTCAACTTCAGGTGCACTGACAGAGAGCATACAGCCTTCCTTTCCAAGTGTCTCTGGTGTTCCCTCTCCTTTCCATGATTCATCAATATCCCAGCCTACTCATGTTTAACATTCTCACCCAGTCACTGCCAAACTCCTATTCATACTAGATGCTTCCAGTCATCGGTGCACCAAACCTTGCACTGATCTTCTTTCATCCATTTAAAATTCCCTTGCAGGGCAGAAATTATGTTTATTGGTTTCAGGAGTGGTTTTTAAGCATCCTCTGCTATGAATCCTTCTGCTAGTTTTATTGTTGGATATTGCAAGTTTACCAGATTATACAGTGATTCTTTAAAATGTCACAAGTTAATCAGGGTCAGCACTAAATGGCAGAATTCGAGAGGGACTGACTAATGGAGAAATATTGCTTGTATTCAATGTAGGTTATTTATTCCCAAAATTAAAAACCAAAAACATGAGATAAAAAGGGAAGAGGATGAGGAAAGGGCAATATATTTGAACCAGAATAAGAAAGAGGTTTTGCTGGTTTGCAGGTAGCTGAAATCTGCTGGTGCTTACAGTCTGTCTACCTAAATGTTTCAAACACAGACGTCACTACTCATTTCAGAGTAGTTTGATTTCAGTTTACACAATGTCTAGTCCCCCTGGTGACTGCTACTTGATATTAATTCAGAGCAAAATTGCATGTCACTCTACTGTCTGTTCTTTGCTGCTGCATGCCAGTCTGAATTTGGTTGTATTTCTGTGGCAGGTGACTAAATCCTATTTACCTATATCTCCATGGATTTGTGATACCTAATTACTGCTTTAAAAGCTCTCCTAGATCATTGATTTTAAAAAAAAAAAGCTCTTCAGCCCTCCCAAGGATCACAATACAGTGCTCCTAATAATATCTTCAAATTGAAAGCTCTACATTTTCTCTGAGAAGAGCTACAAAAGAAAGATATTATCATTATGCTTACTTCTTCTGTTTGTTTGTTGGGGTTTTTTTAAGATCAGCTAATTCCACCATCACCATAAAATATATCAGGCTAAATCTAAACATATTAAAACACTCCAGAGCCATTATCTTTCACACAGAACATTCATTCATCCTTAGAGCATAAACTCAGTTCCTCCTAATAAGTCTGTTACCAAAACAGGTCTCTCACAGAAAAAATATATTCTGTATGAAGTCTATTTATGGACCACAGAAAAACTTAGAATCACTATAATCTGGCTCTTGACAAGCTGGAGATAGGCATTTGTATTTTTTTTTTCTGTTTTGCATGCTGAAACATCTCTGCAGCTGGGCTCCAAAAAGAAAATCCTAAAGTACTTCAGGTGTAGTACAAAGAAATCCAAAACTAGATTTTGGCTGTAAAGTTTTAGCAATACTCTAATGCTCAATCTCATAGGCCACTGAAAGTGTTATGAATTAATTTCTAAGATTTCTATTGGGCTGCTGGGGGAAAAGTGGAAGGAAAAAGAAAAAAAAAAGTCATACTTTTCTGGGCTCTAACAGAACAAGCAGCCTTATCAGCAACGGCAAATACTTGTGTGTATCCCAGGAATTCTGTTCATGAAAAGAAACTAGACACTGAGGTGTACTTTTGACAGTATTGTTCTGTTGCAGCTACAGGCACCACCACTTTGGAGGAAACTTGAGCTGCTCTGTAAGAGATGTTTACAGTCCTTTTTTTTTTTTTTTTTTCTAATCTGTCAAGTCCTCAGCTGCTACTTCTCAGAAACATATGCAGTCTCACTTTATGCCTTTCCAAATTCACCAGCAGGATGCTTATTTTTTTTATCTCCAGAATCATGAACAATCACTTTTCTTTATTACAAAATCAGTTTTTTCCCATAACTTGCAGCCCTGTGGTTTACTCTGTATTATTATGATCTGTATTCTAATGTCTTACATCAGCAGAAACAGAATGCAGGCATTTATTAGCACATCTATCATTTTTTCCTATGTAGGAGCATAGTCCATGTCTTATTAAAAAAACTGGCTATTTATCTCCAAAAATTTAGAGCTAGGAATCATAATATAAAGTTATTTTCCCCAAAAAAGTATTTTGGAAAAATAAAATGAGACTTTTTGTCTTAATTGAAAGTTGATTTCAATGAACATAAAATAAAAGAGGATATTTCTTTTCCAAAATCAATGTCCATGTCTGTTTCTTCTAAATATACAGTCATATCTATAAAAAAACCACAACCTCAAAAATTCAGTGATAAAAAAGTCAGTTCTTTTTCTGGGCTGTCACTCTACTTTCTGTTGCACTTCTTTATCAGAAACATTGAAAGAAACCCTGTTTCTTGAATAAACCCCATGATGTTGGTTACTTGACTGCAACCCCTGGGGATCTTCCCCCCTTGCCATTTGTTCTAGCTGTTAAAGACCTTTTTCTTAATTTTAACTCGAGAGTTTCCTTTCCTACCTTTAGACCATCATTTCTTGTCATTCCATCTTCTCAGACATTGTAATTCCTTTAATTCATTTTTATTGTTACTTGTTGGAGTTTATAAATTTGTGATCATGTTTCTCTTGAGACATCTCCTTCCTAAACTATAAAATGTTGTTATTTCCCCCATGTTTATCCTTGGACCGGATTATTCTTGTTGGATCTCATTGTATTTCTGCTTGCAGTTTGTCAAGAAACATGCCCAGTGACGTGCCAAGTTCCTTCACACTGTTCTGGTGCATCAGAACGACACGAGCTCTTCATTCTGTTAAAAACCTCATACTGAATATTGAATTCAATAGATTCAATAGGGTATCTACAGAAGTTTATAATGTTTGGCTGTCTGTCTTCTCACTTGCTGTCCCCAGGGTGGGAAGGACATGACCTGGCAGCCAAGGTCCATTTGGCAGGAGGGCAGGCTCTGCCTAGGGGTCCTGCCTTGTTTTCCTCCAGCCGGGAACAGGGGAAACCAGGGGAGCCACAGCCCCACTCCAGGTGCCCTGACAAGATGTGTGATTATTACTTTATTGTCCTAAAATCACCTTGTTTCTACCTTTTGCAGTGTGTTTCACAGAACTTTTGTTCTTTTGGTAGGGTAGGTTATTTTGCAATTAGCTTTTGTGTCTCAGTATTTTCCTTACCCAGCTGGTACTGATTTTCAGATAATCCTTCTGCTTTGCTGGAAACAAGACAGAGTACTGGAGGAGGCACGCAAGACTCAGAAATGAAGTACTGAATTGTGCTGAGCTGTAAACTTCAGTCTCTCAAATAAAAAGAAGTGCTTTTAAAAACGTTAATATGAATCCTATAAAGAGGAGTGATAGATCAAAATCAATCACAGATGTATAAATAAAATCACTTTTTACAAAAGATCCACCTCAAATTATCTTCTTCCAAGGTGAAAGAGCTTTACTGAGAAAAATTTATTTGTTCTGCTAAGGAGTACCAAACCGGTAGAAAAAAAGATACAGCAAGTGTTTGGAAAACTATAAAATAAACCCATAAACAGTTATGATTGACTAGGTATCTCTGATGTCATCATTGTTATGACTATGGCATGCTATAGTCATCTAAACTAATTTGAGAAAAAGAAATCCATAAAAAGAAGCAAGCCAGAAGTGGGAAATGAACATGACAATAAGCAAGAACTGGGTGTGTTTCTGAGTATTGTGTTATCTTTGTACCACAATAGATGCTATCTGCAAACATAATTGTGATTCAAGTTACACTTTATTCTGCAAAAGTTCAATCCCTTTTACTTCAGTAATCCTATTCCCCTTCCTAACCCTGTTGAGTTCTTCGATTTGCAAATTGCCATTCTAGACACTAAATCCATGCCCCAGTATTTTGGTCTGGCTGGTATACATCATATTATATGCTATTTTATAACTGATGGACAGAAGTCCTTTACTGAATTTATTTTGCCAGATAAATCAGGATATTGAGCACAAAGGAATGCTTTCATTTGACAAAATCACTTTAGCAAATCCATGTAGCTCATTAGACACCAAATACGGTTTCTTTTCCAAAAAAAGGTTTAGATAAGTGGTCATGTGCTGAGTCTCAATCCTGTGATCAGGAGGTCAGTGCCCATATATAAGTGGGCATATCTAATCTATATCTAATCTATATCTATATCTATATCTATATCTATATCTATATCTATATCTATATCTAATCTATATCTATATCTATCTATATAGTGTCAGTGGCATATTCACAGAACCTTTCCCACCTCCTAATCATCTTTCCTTGTTGTTTTCTTTTTGTATAATCAGATGGTAAGGGGTTAACACAGCTAACACTGAAATCACGTGGATTTGTGCAAACAGAATAAAAGATTAAGCTGATCATCTTTCTGTATATTTCTCTGTGTGTGTCCTATCAAGGATGGATTTTCTGGGGAAAGGAAAAATGTGCAGGTCAAATAGAGCAACCCCATAGAGCTATGCAGAAGAGGGTGACATTCAGCAGTGTGTGGCTATGTATATGTTTGCTCACTGCTGTATTTTTTTCTTAAATTTAACTTATTGGAATTGAATTACTGTGACCTTTCTCTTAAGTCCTTTCTGACTCTCCTCAGTATGTAATATATGTGTGTATATATATATACAGACAGATAAATATTTCAGTTCTAATAAGCAGAAGAACAGAATCATAGCTACTTACACAATTCCATTCCATGCCTGTCATTTCAGAAATACAAACAGTATGTATCTTTTTTGAGTTTTCCCTTTTTTTTTCTTTTTTTTTCTTTTTTTGCTGGAATATGAAACAAGACAGAGGAAACACATTTCCACACTGCCATCCACTGATAAACTCATAGGACTGTTATTTGCCAGATTCCATTTGCAGCCTGTGTGGCGTGCTGCTGGGAGAGTTGACAGCCAGAGGAAGAATGATGGTTTGGGGTCAAATTCTGCTCTGCTACCCAGGAGGAGCCCTCTGAGTAACTCTAGTGACTTTGAAAGCATAGAGTACGTGCATTGCCACGAAATTCCGACATGCATCAGTACACAATGTAATCATTGAGCATCTCCTTTCAGAAGATATAAAACTAAAGTTTTCTGCAAATGTTTTAGAAAACACTCTAATTTTCAGCCATGTTAGGCCAGCTACAGTGACTGTTGAAGCCCACAAGAGTCCTAAAAGAAGCCAGTTTGAACTCTCCCTGTTATCAGCTATGTTCTTATGTTGAAGGCTTTCAAATATTTATTCCCTTATTTCACAGACTTGAATCTGATTTTAAATTATCAGTCTTACTATGAAAGCTGATGTAGGAACACAATTATTGTATATATGTTGGGTAGAAGAAAGTGAGTCAAAAGAAGAGAGCTGCAGGCCAGAGACAGATCAGTTCCAGCAACACTGCTCTTAGCTCTGATTTCTCTTGAAGTTCTTCCCCCTGTTCATTCATTTTGGCACCATTTCAAACATAAGGAAAAAAATATGAAAGTTCTGTCTCTAGTAAAAATCTCATTTATAGGGTAACCATGTATGTTTGTTTCTCTACATTTTCTCTCCTATAACTCTATTCAGCCTAACACTCCCTGTTTAAATACATTTGTTTCAAACAGGAGCAAAAACAGCCCACTACATTATCTTGCATTTCCAGTAGAGTTTTTTCTTTTTCATTTTTAGCCTGTTTTCTTTCCATGCCAAGATTTATCTACACTACTGCTTGCAATAATTATTATGTGCAAACATCAACATCCCTGTGGGGCACTGTTGTAATGAGGATCAAGAAATTCCACTTAAAAAACAGGAAGGGGAAGAAATGGGAGGTATTAGGACCACATTTTACTTTTAAAGCTACTCCTCTGCCAATCAAAGGAAATAAACCAATGTTACTTTTTATTTCCAAAAATGCATAAAAATTAACTGTAAGTGAAGCCTTTTTTACAAAGGAATGCCCACCAGATTTAATTATGAGGGAAGACTGTGACACTTATGGAATAAATATGACACTATATTCAAACCTTTTATGTATCCTACCTCCAATAGAGATTTCTGAGCTGGCCCCACTGCAGCAGAAGAGTCAGAAATTTGACTTTTAATGTCATAATCACAGCAATTAGCACATAGTGTCTGGATTTTGACAGTTCAGGCAGACGCAGAAGAGTCTGTTAAGTATGGTCTACTGAGAGGGGGAAAAAAAAACAAAACCAAAAAATCCACACACAAAACAGAAGAAAACCCAGACAGAATTAGAGCAATCCTGCAGAGCTTATTCTACATATACAGAAGGATTGGTTCCTCTAAGTGGCTCAGCTTTATGACCTGTACTATAATCAATAAACCCTGGCTGCTGAATCTAGGCTTAGTAAATTTTTTTAAGAAAGAGTTGTTTAAATACTGAGTTATTTATTTTTCATCATCAAATCAAAATACATGCTTGGATGACAAAGTTAAAAATTGCTTGCAGTGTTTCTTGTGGGAGAACAAGAACTGGAGCCAGGGGCCTCTGAGCACTTTTCCTTTGGACTTGAGCTGCTAACAGGGGGTAAATGTCTTTTTGCTCTCTCTTTGTTTTACTCTTTATTTCCCCTGAAAAGGTCAATTTTTTAAGGGAAAAGGAATCTCCATTACTGAATATAAAATTTTAATAGGATAAAAAAAAAAAATACCCCTTATTATTTCAATGAGGCAACAATTCCTAATGTTCTATGGTGTATCATGATTGTCATCAGCCATTCCTACTCTGTGTTGTTATTCTGAATAAAAGAACCTGTACAGGAGCAAGTCTGTATTATAAATGCATTTTAAAGTGTGAGAAATTGAAACAGATATGAGTGTAAAAGACCATATTGTCTATTCTATTCCATCCATATTTTCAGCATCAGGCAGAAATATGGCTGTATATCCATTTCTTACTTATTCTTTCTGCAGGATACCTGCTTTATGTGGAGAGCTGTTGAAAGGCTACAGTGCTGACGCAAATTCTTACTGGTTAACAACCTTTTAAGGTCTATTATCAACTAGCATAGATCATTTCAGGTCCAAGGTTAAAGTATGAGATGCAGTCTGGTACAGAGCAGGCTTGGGAATCAGGGAGAGAACATGGGATTTTTAGTCTTCCTATCTCCTCCTGGGTACAACGGAAAGAAAGGATCAAGAGACCTGAAACAGAACAGTGTGTCATTAGCCAAGACTTCTTCTCAGTTTTAATCTGTTGCAAAGTACTGCCACTCTTTCAGCTTCTGCTGTTCACTGGGAGAGGACTGAGTATAATCTGGCATCATTTAGGGTATATTTTAAAAGACTTTTTTCTTCTGTGGTGGCAAATCTGGGTAATCAAATGGTCTTCATGGCTCAAACATTACTTGCTTTGAAGTTCATGGGATTGGATTTCCTCACCTGACTGTAGCAATGGGGCCATGTGATAGTGCACAAGCTCTGAATCTCTTCATCATTCCGCAGTTTCAGTTTACAGCAGCTGCAGACACTACTTTCTGTTTAACACAGGACAAAATTTCATTTTCAGTGGTCAATACATAAATTAAGTAAGGGGTTGTGATGAACAAACATCTAGTAAAAAGACATCTCAGGACAATATATTCAAACTAATTTTGGAAGGTGAGTTAATAAAGTTAAAATTTCATCCTCTCCTTTATGCGTGTTTTCTTCATTTAGAAGTAGGATTTATTTCACTTAACTATGCACCTAGTTTGGACTTGTCATTGTGCTCTAACCTGTGGAGCGAAATGAGCACATCCAGAGGGAATTAATCCCATTCTGTATTAGAAATCTATTTCTGGCAATAATGGCCCACACTCTGAAAATATCTTCACTGACTAAAAGAGCCGTCTATATGATCACCTTAGGCTGAACATGTAATTTTCACACAACTAAAGTTAGGTGAGACATATCCTATTAAAGTGTCAATGAAGTTATGTTCATAAAATTTTCTGGGCTAATGTAAAAAGGTTATCCACAAAATTTATATGTCAATTTCTGTGTTATCAAAAAATAAACTTGTTTTTAATTAAAATTTTCACTAGTTGTCAAGGAAATATCAAGCCACCTACTTTCATGCTCTCCTCAACTTTGGAAGTGTGTAGCCCTCCATCAACAATAGCCATTGTTCTGTGACTAAAGCAAATTTATAAAAATTACTGCTCTGGATTCTTAAAATGTAACATATACAGTGAGGAACCATACTAAACAAGACTTGGACTCTTGAAGGATAGTAGGTAACATAATTTTGTTATTAAAGGTGGACCTTAATTCCATTCTTGTACCTCTTTTTGTATAGTCATTATGGACAAACTCTATAACACTTGCTTCCAGAAATATAAACCAGGCAAAATTAAACTCTTTATTTCCTCTTGTGTTCACTTCAGCATCTGTAGAAGTACAAAGCAGAATCTATTGATTGTTTATTTTAAAAAATTAATTTATTTTACCACTAAATCCTCCAAGTAACATACAGTAATTTCTAGCTGTTAAGAAAATCCAGACGTATCTTTTTCAAGTGTTATGCAATTCTGTATGCAAGCAGTGTGTGATGGTAATTCAAGGTACTTTTTTCTCATTGCCAAACACAAAACAGGCTTCTTTCATTTTCTCTAATCTAGTCTTACATAGAATATCCTCTTAAATGGGACTAACACTATCTGAGACATATTTACATTTTTACCAGAAGATTAAAAATGCGATTTGTAAGTCAAAAATTTTTTTGAAATTATCTCAGTGTTTTCCAAAGCCATCCCAGAGAGATCATGATTCTATTTTCATGCCACGTTCTCTGTAAAATCATTTACACTGTCACTATAAGATTTCATGCTGAAAAGGAAGGCAGCAGTCCTTTTTTGTGTATGACAGCCACACCACCAACCTGCTTTTTAGCTAAAAAATATGAAATGTTTGTCATGTTATTGGCATGAATGCACCAGTCAACACAGTTCTGCAAAGATGATAACACAAGGTATAAAAATTTCTTTTTCTGTTATGTTTTCTAGTTAGCCCCAGGTAATGTAGGTTAGATAATGCTTTCTGTGCCTGATCTAAATGATATTTAGAGTTTCTACAGCAGACATTTAAGATCAAATTGTAATGATTCATGTTCACATGACTGAAAATACCCGGTTTGGTTTTTAGTGCATGAGAGAGCCATGGATATGACAACAATGAGAAGCAGAGGACCAAGAACTGAGGCTTTGAGATTCCTGAGATGAAATATGGAAAAGAAAGGGTGCTCTTTAATGTTTTAAAACAGCAAAAAAACCCAAAACCTGATTAGAGTGTTACTGTCCCCTCCTGTGCCTACTTGCACACTATGCATAAAAGACTTACTGCAGTGAGAGACTACACCAAGGGCTGAATATCTTCTCTTACTCTTTTAACCTGATGTACCTGCTAAAATACTTACTATGTTAATTCCAGAAGACTGAAGACTCTCAGAAGAATGCTCATGCATATTTCAAGCCTTCTGTCAAGAGGTGCATCCTATCTTCTAAAATTATATGTGCCCTGAGCTACAAAAGTGCAATTTCCATTTAGTTTGTCTGAGGTGCGTCAAAGGAGTACAATACTCTATATAGCAGAACGGGCATGCACTGTATTTCATATATTCTTGCCTTTTTATAGAAAAATCAGACACAGTAAATGTTTTCTGTTGACTCAGGATAGTAAGAGCAAACCAGATGGCATAAAAAGAGACAACAGTGTAAACGCACACTGCTGAAGCTTGAAGGACCTTATTCAGTCCTTTCCTTTTTCTTTTATTTCCTGCTCATTATGCAGGACCAGACATTCCACACAGATGAGCACAGTGTGAATGCTTATATTAATAGGTTTTCCTCAAAGTACACTTTCAAAAATATTAATTTGCTCAAATTATACGTGCATCAGGTAAATCACTTTCACAAACTAAAATCCTGTAGATTTTGACTCAAAATCCTATCATAGGTCATACTCACAAGTTTTAAAAGGCATACAACTGACATGAACAAAATATCAACTTATACCTGCTGAGCAATAAGAGGTCTTAATATGTTCTCAATTGCTATGCCATACCTATGTTATCAAGTATGAGCAGAAAGACACCTCAGTAGAAATCCCTCAGTGGTCAGAGGAGGTTGAGCAGTCTTGCAAAGTCTTTTTAATGGCTAAAGCACACCGCAGTTAGAACAATGCCACCATTTTTAACTGCTTTAGCAGAGGAGACTGTACTTAGTATAACATTATGTCACTAGCATTTACCACAAAGTTCATTGTTCATTTGTAGCCGTGTGATACAGGCATCACTGAGTTTAATACAGATTAGAATTTAATTACTATTTCAGTGTTTACATGCTGTATTGGTTTTAGTCCATAGACATGAGAAGCATCTGAATGTGAAAGGGTTTTGTCACTATATCAGATCAAGAACCTTTGTATGGTAACGTGCACTCCAGTCTTTTGCACCAAATAGAGAAACTGATCATTGTATCAGAGCCTAAAGGAAAGGTAAAACTATGATCTCTGGGAAACAGAGACATTTTCAGAGTGCCTTAATGCTAAAACATAGAAACATATTAATAATAGCTTTCCTATTTGGTTTCAATTAATTCCTGTAAGCTTTATCTACCCTTCAGATTATTTTTTTATTTGAAAAAGATCTTATAATATTTTATAAGATACAAAGGCAGATGTGGCCATAAAATATCATTAATATTTTTAATATTTCATTATTTATGTTAATTTGGGCATTTCTTAGAGGTATTAAATGTTAAATCAAATGACTGACAGTGAGAAAAAGAACCTGGGCTTTGTTCCCTGAGGCCAAAAATAAAATCTTCTCCATTTCCAGGTGATTTTTTGGTCATGGCTGACAGTATCAATGACTTTTTTCAGTTTGAAGCTTAGGAATTGCAGGTGGAGACCATGACTTGAAAACTGAGAATATGTTAGAAATTTCTTGCATTTCACCACAGCTGATGGTCAACTCACCAATCCCAAATGAGAGTTATAATAATCTAGGGAAAAAAATAAAATACCAAGGATAAAAAGGTTAAAAAATCACTCAGTAGGTACAAGAACTAAAAGGATTTAGTGTCCAAGATCTGTAGATGGAAAGAAATCTGAAGAGGAGATTATCAGCAAGAATGCTGACACTTGGCAGAAGCGTATCTCTGTGAGTGAAACTTCATATTTAGCACTATTTTTTCAGCCTGTGACTGTAATATTTCTAAAGTTACTTATTGCTCACCATGACTGAGAATATGCATTGTAGCTGGAGGGGCTGAAGAGAAAGGTAACAGGAGGTGTCCTGGCTGTCCTTTACACCACAGTGAATGCCTACCAGTATCCCCCAGAGAGGGAGCATGGAAGTTTACACAGACCTGCAGGAGATGCTTACAGAAGTGAAGGCCAGTTTTTTCTAGAGGAGTAAGGACAGGATAATGCAAATGAAAAGGTTGTTCAATCATGTGAAAAGCTGGGCATGTCTTACCACTGGGAGAATTTATTTAAGGATTAATTCTCTCAACTGTTGAAATCTATGTAAGTAGATGAGAAAATACACAGAAAAGACAAATTTTCAATTACTAAATTGCTGAAGAAAGTTGTAAAAAAGTCATGTGGTGTCCATCCATTGTTTCATTTCAAAGGGAAAAGAAAATCAGGCAATCAAAGATACAGGAAATAGATGGACTGCAAGAGGAGAAAATTGATATGATTTATAGGTTAAAAGGTGCTGGGAACACAATCTTTTATAGACTGAAATCTAATATACTTGGAAAATTTGGTGAGGGCAGTAAAAAGCTAAGAAAACTTGTGCACTCTTGCAAGGAGCAAAACAGAAGAATCTGAATTACTGCCACAGAACATATAAAAATATTTACAAGCAGCAGACAGATAACAATAATAAAACATAGCTTCTGAAAGACATCTATTATTAAAGGGATAGAAATAAAAGTGCTGGAAAAACATTAAATAAATAATATTCCAGGGAAAAGGAATTGAGCAGATGAAACTATGCCAAGCACTGGAAAACCACATAAAGAAATTTGTTCTAAGGTCTAGAATGAACTTTACATACTGCTGTTGTCTCAATTCCTATTACAATTCATTTACATTATGCAGAAGATTAAAATAGTCCTGAGAATACAGGGTGGAACACAGATTTTCTGTAGTGCACTGGACCATTCAATTCTTTCCTGTTCACTTTTTTGTGCATTTGGTGTGCTCTGAGGATCTCTGGGCATTGGTTAATCCAGGGACTTTGGCTATGAGATAGGCACAGTTTTCTCAGAAGATGAACTGCTTCTGTGCAAAAGAAAGAGTCAAGGAAGTTCAGTCACAGAAGTTCACAGACCTGAGGAACTCTCAAGTTCAAAATGTTGATGCCAAATTAAGTGACAAGTTCTGGGGAATAAGCTTTCTTAATTACTGTGTGGCATGGTCCAGCAACATGGTCCACATTTCACCAAAAAACTATCCTAGGTGCCAAAGAAAACTCTCTGAATGTTATCTGGGCTCAGCAAGATTTTAAAAACTGTTTGTTGAGACTTGTTTCACAAATCTGTTGATCACAGCAGAGACATTTCTTATGGGCTTATGGGTTTCTTATGGGTTTAGGTCATCTTCTCTTACTGGTTAGTATGAGGAAAGCCAGAATACATTACACTTCCATGTATAATTTCTGCCCTAAGACAATCTACATGGCTTATGGAGAGAAAGAGTTTGGGATAGAAAGGAGATAAAACATATCAAATGAGTAATAACACATTTTATTAGACAGGTTAGGAAATGGGTCCTGCTCCTCAAATATCCTACCTTTCTACTCCTGGCCTGTTGCTAATGCAACACTGATGATTTATTTTTCAAAATATGGATAAGAAAGGTATAAATGTATGAATGTGTTGCTCCTTTCTAAATTCATTTACAAGTGTGCATATACAAATTTGCAGATATGTAAACAACTGCATGTTTACCTCAGGTGAAGCTAATAAATATTTAATGTATTTTAGAGCAAAATAACTTTTTCAAGACAGTGCCACAGCTGAATCTAATCCTTGCTGACAGACTGTATTTTCACAATTATTTTTAAAGGTCTGTTTCTGTTCATTTTATTAGTGCATGATAAAGTCAAGCCCTAAGGCATCCAATTTCTGAGTTAAATGATGAAATATAGTAGTTTCTGAAGAGGACTAAATTAAAAAGATAGAAATTACGTTGGAAAAGAAAACCTCCACACAGTGATTTTTTTAGAGACTTGGGCTCTTACAAGGAGTATATAGTAACTCTAAGGTGACAGTATTTTATTGACAGCCCATATGTTTTAGTTCCATTTCTATGCCTTTCAGTTATATTAGGTACATGTTATTACAGAATATGAGACAGAATATTAACCCTCTGACGCTGTGCTGTTTACAGTCTGTTAAGAGACTTGGTAGGAAACCTACTGAGAGAGGCGCTGGCAAAGCAGCAAAAGCTCTGCCAAGGGTGAGAGGATGCACCCTATCAATCAAAACCTCTTCACGTTGGCGTTGCAACAACAGGGACAGAAACCTGAACAGAATATCTCTCTATCATTTCAAAATACACCTTTTTGTCTAATAAAAAAAATTAAATAAGTAATTGTCCCAGTTATTAGAGGTAGGAGGTGGAGTTTAGGGCTATTCCACATCACCCACATCGTCTCCGTGATCTTTAGTGGACTGTCTCTCTAAGCACAGGTGGCAGCAGAAGCGCGGCTGCTCTTCACTCACCTGGAGCTTGAGGAAAGGCTTCTGTTGTCCAGGACTGCACTATCATCACTGCAGGGTCTCTGTTCATAATTTTTCCATCTGGGTGGAGCCCAGGCCTTGAAAAGGCAGCTGCTCTGCAGGAGCTTGCCATGGGGGTAACCCCAGGAGCCAGTGCAGCCACAGTTCCAGTCCAGGAGCCACCAAGAGAGACCCTGCACCCTGCAGACCTCACCAGGTCCGCACAGCAGCAGCGCAAGCTCCTCTTTCGGAGGGTGCCATTTTCCCAGGTTTCTTTTTGCTTTTCCCCTGTCTCCCCATCATCTGTCTGGCAGGGGGAGTGCGTTGGCCCACAGAAATTCATTTACCACATTGTCTTCTTTGTTCTCTTGGCCTGTGCAGTCTAACACGGGAGCCTCCCCCCCCCACCATGCTGTCTGTCTCCTTGGGGCCATGTGGTGTGGGAGCAGCAGCCATCTGGGCTTTGTCCCACTGGTAAATGCCTTTCTGTGGGTAGGACGCCTTCTTTTTGTGTACTTTTGCTATTTATGCTGTTGTTGTTATTTGTAATTTTAGTAAATTGAATTGTTGCTTTTAACTTATAGTCTCTCAGTATTGTCCCCTTGTCGGGCGGGGGGTGGGGGGGCGTGGAAAGGGGAGCAAGCCCCTGAGAGTACACCACTAGTGACTTTCCTCTAAATGGACTTTGTGCCACTGATCACAACCCTCTAGTCCTGGCTGTTCAGCTAGCTTTTAATCCTTCCTCACTCTCTGCTTATGTAACCCAGATTTTGTCAGCTAATATATGATGATGTTATGGAAGAATCCATCAAAAGCTGTGCTAAAGTCAAGGTGAACACCCACTTTCCTCCCTTCATCTACCAACCTGGTCACTTCACTGTACAAGGCTATCAGGTCGGTTAAGCAGGATTTTCCTTTCATAAACCATGCTGACTACTCCTGACCATTTTCTTACGCTTCACTGTCTTGTTCTTCTCATGACTCAGCACTTGTGGCTGCAACCACTCAGGCTGCATGGATTTCTGTATGTTCAGCTGAGTTCGCCTTAACACAGTCCTCCTCCATCAAGGGTTATTCTTCCTTGCTGCAGACTTTTCTCTAGTCTCAGGGGCTTAGGATTCCCACAGGCTGGTCTTGTCAGTTAAGAGTGAAGAAAAGAAGGTGCCAAGTACCTTTTTTTTTTTTCCATACCCTTTGTCAGCAGCTCCTCTTCCCTATGCAGCACTGGAGCCAGGTTTTCCTTACTGTTACTTTTGTTGTTTATGTACTCACATGATCCCTCCTTTTACTCCTTTTTATCCCTGGCCATATTCAATTCCAGGTCACCCTTAGCATTCCTAACCCCATTCCTGCATGATGAGACAGCTTTTGCAGAGCAGCCCACTCATGCTACTCCCTGGCATAGTGCTAACTTCCAGGGCTGGAGCAGGTTGCTCAAGGATTTGTGAAGCTCAGATTCTGCCACCTGTCTGTGCCACCAGTTCCCGAACTTAACTGCTCTCACTGTGAAGACATTTATGTACCTCCAAAAGTAGTATAGCTCCACTGTCTCTAACTCCATTTCAGGACGGAGACCTCCTTGTCCTAAACAAATTTGGCTTCAGAGCCCCTCTTCCTACGCTATATTCCTCAGGCCCCCAACACCTTAGCAGCCCTCCACTATCTTCTCTCCAGTTTCCTGATATTTCTCTTCTACTGAAGTATCCAAGCAGGACAACTGTAACACGTTAATAACAAAAGATTTTAAATGATGTTCACCTTCAAAATTTTCTCCTCTTCTGAGTAATTCCTTTAATTAAAGAAAATAACTTCTGACATTACTGAAGGGCAAACTATGCTGACATACAAGAGTTAAAAAATTATTCAATCTTTCTATCCAGCCATTCTCATCTGAGATGACATGGTTTGGGATATTTGATAAACAATTTAATCTGGCAACTGAAGCAGAAGTTTCAGGAAACTGAAACTTGTTAATTGCATTAGGGTAAAGGTGAAACCTTCTTGTTCAAATATAATTTCTGCGTTCTCTGTGTAATTTTTATACATCTGGTTTGCTTATTCTTTCCAGCAGCCAAGAAGAAGAGAATGGACTGCAGAGAGTTGATCATTTTAGATGCTTTCAGCCAACACTATAGGGTTCAGAGTCAGAGTTTTTATTTCAGAAAAAAATATCCAATAATTTAATAAAGCTTTCTTTTAACATGATCCCTTGGAAAGTTTGGACTTAGAATTTCAGGCTGATTGCTGAAACTCAGAGAAAAGAATCAGGAACAAAATAAAAGGAAAAAACCCCAAACCTATGTGATTTGCTCACATAAAAAGGACTGACAGCAATATTAGTAAAGCTTTAAAATATAGCAATAAAAATGAAATGAAGTCATAAAAATATATGTTTAAATTGCATTTAAAGCTTTAGCTAGACCTTGTAATACAGGTGATGCAAGCTTTAGCATATTTTCTTCCTACGTGTTAATGCTACATTTCCTAACAGGAATGGCAATGTTGTACAGTGCAATAGGCAGAGATTATATGATTAATGGTTAAAGAACAGAGTTTAAAATGCTAATTTCATATTCTCATGCTTTGTGTTGATGCCATAATGATTTTTGCTTTTTCATATACTCCTCTCATATCCCCCTTCATATACACTTTTATGCAGCTTTTATGTATCCCAAGTGCTTTTAGCCCACACACTTGCAATTCCTTAAGTCTGATAACTAGCTTAGACCCAAAGTTCTGTTAAGCCAAGAGACTGAACATCTTGGAAGCTTTGTAGGTAGGGGGTCTGAGAGCCCCAGACCCAAGGTCCTCTCCAGAACACATTCTGTAAACTAAGATAGACCCATGCAGGGGGAACATTCCTCAAGAGGGGGCTTCTCTTGAGCCTCCCATTGGGGAATCTTTGATAGATATCCTAATGTGCAAGGCCTATAATTGCATACGCAAATCATTGTGGGGGGGCTTTTCCGTGCATTCTCCAATGTGCATTCTGTGCATTGGTCCAGGGGCCATTCCTGCGGGCTGCTCCTGCCTGGATCTAAGGATCCTTAATAAACACCGAGGTAAAATCCCTTTTTCCCCTCTAACTGTGTTTGGCTTTTAATTCCAAGCCCAGGTAAAGGCATCAGTGTGAAGTGGGAACCTATGTATGATATGCTTATGATGAGTGCTTCCTGACAGCAAGAAAGATTTGCCTATTTTTTTCAGAGGTAATTAAAAAACAAAGCAATAAATCGAACAAAATTAGTACTATGCAACATTTCCAGACCCTAGTCTGAGGAGAGCTACTTCTTCCAAAATATAATTATTATTTATGACTAATCTTTTTCCCACACAGCATGGCTAGGATCATTGATTCACTTTAGAACTTATCAGTTAATGTCTCAAAGGAGGACATTTGAGCCAACAGCAAACAGGAATGATGCTGAGATGAAAATGATGTAGAAGAATTTAAAGCAAAAGGGCTAAACCAAAAAATATAATTAAAGTGAAAAGGACAGTGTGCAAAATTTACATATTTGTTCTCAACTTCCAACAAAAAAATGTAATATAACACCAGTCTTAAAGTCTGCTTGCTCTTTCCATTAGATTTGACAGCTTGGTTTTATCATTTAAAAAACAGGTCTATTGAAGGCTGATTCTATGCTTAGATTTTATGCTGAGCAAACTTTTTTGTTTGTCATGCTACAGAACTGATTGCATATAGTCTGGTTAAAGGATACAAATACACATTCCCCCTTGTATTTATCTCATACAAACTAAGGTTCTTCAGGTACAATGGGGAAGAGAATTGGAAAAATGAGAACTTGGAGGTTAAGATAAAGACAGTGTAATAGGGAACAGAAATTCCACAGGCACAAGCAAAGCAAAACAAGGAATGTTCTGCCATGTCCAGGAAAGCGGGGCTCCATCACACATAATGGTGACTGGGGAAGACAAATGTTGCCACTCCAAAAGTCTCACCCTTCCTTTCCCTGTCTTTATATGCTGAGCATGAGGTCATGTGGTCTGGAAGGTCCCTTGGGTTGGCTAGGGTCAGAAGTCCTGGCTGCATCTCCTCCCACCTTCTTGTGCACCCCCAGTCTCCTTGCTGGTGGGGTGGTACAAGAAGCAGAAAGGCCCTTGACACTGTGCAAGGACTGCTCATCAATAACAAAAATATCTCTGTATTATCAACACTGTTTTCAGCACATATACAAACCACAGCCCCATACCAGACACTGTGAAGAAAATTAACCCTACCCCAGCCAAAATAAGCACAGATAAATGATTTTGTAATAAATCACAGAAATAACAGGCCGTTGAAACAGAATTCAGGAGGGTTTTCATCTTAAAATGAAATGAGAGAATTGGGATTTGGGATGTGTTCTCATCCTGATCCCTCAGCCCTCATGATGTGGCTGAACCGTGTGCTGGGAGTCCGGATCCTCTCAGAGTATGAGCAGATCTTCAGGGTGCTCCAGGCCACACAACCTGTTGAACTTAGCTTAGCAAAACTGGAACAGCCACTGAACTGACAAAGGTCCCCAAGGCTAAGCCCCATCCCTCGACAAACCTATTGCTGAGCAGCAAGTCAGGCTGTTCCACAGGGAGGGCAAACCTCAGCTGAGGCTACGCTCAGCACAGGCATCACTGCATCCCCACCAGCAGATCCCAGACGCACAGAATCTGAGCAGGGTGAGCAGAGCAAGGATGCCCACCATAGAGGGTTCCACCCACCATCCAGACAAAGCTGAGGTAATGAGTCAGTCTAATATCAGTCCAGGAAATCTAATCAACAGCTCAGGAATGATGTGNTGACTGGGGAAGACAAATGTTGCCACTCCAAAAGTCTCACCCTTCCTTTCCCTGTCTTTATATGCTGAGCATGAGGTCATGTGGTCTGGAAGGTCCCTTGGGTTGGCTAGGGTCAGAAGTCCTGGCTGCATCTCCTCCCACCTTCTTGTGCACCCCCAGTCTCCTTGCTGGTGGGGTGGTACAAGAAGCAGAAAGGCCCTTGACACTGTGCAAGGACTGCTCATCAATAACAAAAATATCTCTGTATTATCAACACTGTTTTCAGCACATATACAAACCACAGCCCCATACCAGACACTGTGAAGAAAATTAACCCTACCCCAGCCAAAATAAGCACAGATAAATGATTTTGTAATAAATCACAGAAATAACAGGCCGTTGAAACAGAATTCAGGAGGGTTTTCATCTTAAAATGAAATGAGAGAATTGGGATTTGGGATGTGTTCTCATCCTGATCCCTCAGCCCTCATGATGTGGCTGAACCGTGTGCTGGGAGTCCGGATCCTCTCAGAGTATGAGCAGATCTTCAGGGTGCTCCAGGCCACACAACCTGTTGAACTTAGCTTAGCAAAACTGGAACAGCCACTGAACTGACAAAGGTCCCCAAGGCTAAGCCCCATCCCTCGACAAACCTATTGCTGAGCAGCAAGTCAGGCTGTTCCACAGGGAGGGCAAACCTCAGCTGAGGCTACGCTCAGCACAGGCATCACTGCATCCCCACCAGCAGATCCCAGACGCACAGAATCTGAGCAGGGTGAGCAGAGCAAGGATGCCCACCATAGAGGGTTCCACCCACCATCCAGACAAAGCTGAGGTAATGAGTCAGTCTAATATCAGTCCAGGAAATCTAATCAACAGCTCAGGAATGATGTGGGCAGGGCTGGAGACAGGCAGATAAGGTGAGACTAGGAGCCCAGGCTTGACCTGAAATGAGACTTCTGGCCATAGTGAGAGTCGGGGGCAGGGGTCCAATGCATGGCTTGACAGGGCATTAGAGGTATTTCATAATGGGACTCAGGAGGCCCAGAAGAGGAGGCTTTCACTATTAGCAGGAGAGAAATGCTTTCAACAAGGTTTCTAAACTGTCCTCCAACTTCTGTAGCAAAACATCCCAGTGTCATTAGAGTTGGAATTACCTTGGGTAACCGACTGTGAAGGAAAAGTAAATGACTGTAGACAGGCCCATAAAAACAAAGAAATAATTAAATAGGTCCTTGTCGATGAGGAGGTTTCCAGAAAACAGAGCAATGGTCGAGCCTATTTGTCATTTGGTAGATGGTGTTCTGACTTTATGGGAAGAATTAAAGCTGCTTATTACCTCTCCCATTTTCGGTATTGATCCTGGTGTTGTAGAAAATAGTGCTTGGATTATGATGCCAACTCGTTCCTGGGAAAGTCAACAGTGCACAAACCATAAATTTCACATTTCCTTCCTGATGCAGCAGCATTGCCCATCTTGCCTGTTTCACTCATGATTAATGTTAGTTACATTTAAAATTATTAAAACCCTTGAAGTATAGATTAAACAACCATCCTGCTCTCTGATTCTAGCCCCTTGGTTTCTGTTTTATAATGTAATTAATAAATTACTTACTTTAATGTTTGAAGTAATTGGTGGTTTTGCCATCACTGTTTTTTCAAAGGCTACTCCAAGCTATTTTTTTGCATAGCCTGTAGTCAGGATGTGAAATTGTCAACGTTATTAACTCTTACAATCAAATGGTCCTGACATATTTTTAAAATAAATGGCTAATTTTATGACTGGTAATATAATGTTATTTATTTTATAAACTAAATTGGATCAATTCTGAATCTGTGACAGGGAAAGACCATTAAACAACTGATAACAAGGTCTCATCTTGTCAGGCATGGATGGACGATCAGAGCATCAATATTTCCTCAGAAGTACCACTAAGCCTTTTTCAAAGGTGTTTTTCTTTAGCAAGTTGGAAAAATGGTCTGATAAAATTAACAGCTTCATTTGACATCTGTGGAGGCCGATGAGCCTCCTGATCAAGGGGCCCCAAAGCTCCCCTGGAGGGTAAGCATGAAGCTTGCTATTTCCTAGTTAGGGCGAAAAAGGAAGCCTCTCCCAGGATCCTTTGTTTGATTATGTTGATGTATTCCAAGTCTGTATCCCTGATTGGCCCGTTGGCCTCGCTGCCCCTTTATCTCTCATATGTCCCCGTTCTAGAATGTTCTCCCTTCCCCGTTCTCCCATTGGCCCTGTTCCCTTGCCACTCCCTCCGTGTTTCCCTGTTGGCTCCCGTGCCCTGGCCCCGCCTATGCTCCCCCCCGAGCCCTCAGCCCATTGGCCCTGATATTGTCCCCGCCCCTACCTGGCCCCACACTTAACCCTGGACCCTCCCCAGTTTCCCTGTCTTTGTCCCTGGACCCTCTGAGGATGTTGTGGCAATAACCCCGCCCTTGGAACCCACACAGAGACCCTGACTCTTTCGTCATCAGCCTGTCCTGGATCTAACTGCGTGCATGCTTGTGTGTGTGTGTGTTTCCTGTCACCTCACCAAAGCGACTTCTTGAAGANCCCTCAGCCCATTGGCCCTGATATTGTCCCCGCCCCTACCTGGCCCCACACTTAACCCTGGACCCTCCCCAGTTTCCCTGTCTTTGTCCCTGGACCCTCTGAGGATGTTGTGGCAATAACCCCGCCCTTGGAACCCACACAGAGACCCTGACTCTTTCGTCATCAGCCTGTCCTGGATCTAACTGCGTGCATGCTTGTGTGTGTGTGTGTTTCCTGTCACCTCACCAAAGCGACTTCTTGAAGACGCTTTTGGGAAGGTCACGGCACTTCACCACCGACGCCCGCTGCGCCAGACATCCACGTAGCACTGAAGTGTTGTAAGTAATTATGGTAGAGCGAATCTCTACCTGACAGAAATTCAAGAATAGTGAGAGTTTTCTGTTAATAAGTTTTGCATCATTCTCCATCCCTTTCCCCAGTTTTTCTCCAATCTGTGGCAGAGATATGCTAATACTTGTCCAATAATGGACAAATGTATTTAAAAGAATCCTGTTTCCTCCAGCTTTGCATTTTCCAACTATCTGACTATTGCCAGTCTCTATCCATCTTATATATCATATATCTTTATGTTATGGTGGCTACAGCAGTAGTCCCAAGAGTGAAGGAAGGTCACTAGGGCAGCCTTAGTACTGGCACTAGGGCTCTTCTGTGACAGACCTGGTTACAAGACCCAGGAATACCCTCAGTATTTGAGTGCTCGAGTGATGGATTTGCTGTGTAAACTTGAATAACCTCAAGATACTCTCATTCATAAGAAAGATAAAAAAATGGGTCTTGGCTTGCCAATATTGCAGAAACAGAAATCTGCTTTGGACCGTTGTTCACCAGAACTCAAGGAAAACTGTTTAGTTAGCTGCTCATTGGTCTTTTATTGTCCAAGTATTAGTTAATACAATTGTACTGCATTTTTGAAAAGTAAAAATCCCATGGAGAAAGGATAGATTCCTGTACTTCAATTGCCAGCTTTAACTTTGGATGTTGTGAGCTGGATCCATATCTCTCTGAACACCTGCAATTACTTTTCTGTCAGGAAATCTGGTATAGAAAAAAAAAAAATACAAGAGGAAAAGACTCGGCTACTCAGAAGGGCTTGTAATAACTTACTTCTGGCCCTTAGTAAATTTTTGTTGTTTCCTCTGAGTGAAATCACAATTTTACAGCACACAATTCCATAAATTACATTTTAAAAACCTGAGGTGAAATTCTGAGGAGATAGGTTTTCCTTTCTTATATGAACTTTCACGAAAAGAGAGATGTCAAAATCGATACTGTCTTTAAGAGGTCTGACTCTTTGGGGGTTTTTAATTTTTTGGTCATGAAAATGTCTCCTTTTTTTACAAAGTCTGCTCCATCTGACTATGGAATTCGAAAAAAAAGTTTTCCTTTCCCTATATGTGATGCTGTTGCAATTACCAGTGTTTGTCCTTTAAACCAGCCACTGTGAGATGTCCTACTAATTTCACAAGGATTGCTTATGTCACTAATACTAAATGCCTGCATCTGTGACTATAGAGAATTTAAAATAATGTGGTACCTTGATTACTGTATGCTTTTAAGCACTTCTGCAGTTAACTTTATGCACTTCTTGCATTTTATGATATTTTGTTGCATATTTCATTTACATCAAAGTTTATTGACAATTTTTTTTCAGAGGCAGTGTATAGATTCTGGTGATTCATGAGGGGCAAAAATATTAAATTTCTAGACCATGGTAGTTACAGAGAAAAGTTCAAACCTCTGAGATATAACACTTACGGTAACTTAAGCAATAAAAGCAGCTTTAATTTATTTCTTTAATTGACCCTTAAGTCAATTTCCTAAGTAGGAAAGACCCATCTCACTTTTCTGAATGCAGTCTCAGTACTGAATGCAGTCTCAGAAATTCTAGATTGCAAGAGATTAGGCAGAATTTTATTGAAATCAAGTTAAAAATTAAGAGAAAAGAAAAATGAGACACCTGACAATTATGCTAGTAAATTAAATTTACTTGAGAGTGTTCCTTGGTCTTGAAACTAGGTGGTACAGAAAAGCCTGTTTCTACACTAGTAACTGCTGTTGTCCTGGGAAATTAGATGGTAGCATGCAAACTACCTATTGCCAGTCCTCACTGGAACCTTTCAATTCCAGCATCATGCCCAGGACTTCTTTGAGTAAGTTTCTCATGGCACATCAAAAAAATCCTGCCAAAAACATTAGCTGGAAAGATAAAAGTTTACTAGCACAGGGAGTTGTGTTCCAACGCTAATAAGCATCATTACATACTGCATAAAAAGCTAGAAGTTTTTTTCAAGTATTAAGATTGTATGAAATATGTACATATAAAATTTTAGATGTACATAAAACAAACATATAAAAAAATGAATGTTGTAACAGCCATGTAATGTGGCAAGAGCTCCTGTGGCTTCCTATGTACATTACAGTCTCAAACACTACATTTATTCATCCTGATTCAATTTTACGTCATGTCTTTACACTGGGTTGATCTAATGTTATATTTACATATTCACTATTGATCTCACATCACATTTCTGCTCCAAGTTACAGCTGGGGAGTCCTCTGCCAAGGGAACATGCTGTATTTTTATTCTTGAAGACCTACAGAGCACAACACAGAGGCAAAGCACAGCAATGTTCACACGTTCCTTTAGTTACATGTATTTTGATGTTGTTTATGGCCATTCTTCAAGAAAATCCTCTAACTCACTGTTGCGGTGATCCAGCCCGAGCTGGATGCTAACCAGGGTATCCAGTGGGTGGATTTCCCCGCCCGAGATAGTGAGGATGGAAGTGTCTACGAGACCATGGGTGGGGATGAAGGCGGCACCGAAGTGTAGGCCGTGCCCCCACTGGATGTCCATCCTGGCTGGGTCACCGCCCCCTGTTCTAGGCCGTTCTATGTCTATTATGTTGAGTTCAGTTACCCATTGGTTCTCCCCTGTTGCTCCCTCCTCTATGTATTCCCCATTGGTTCCCTTTCAATCACCCCATATGATATCATCCCTAAAGTTTATTCATGTCCCCTGTTACATATTCAATTAGGAGCTAGAAAGTTCTGTTCTGTTAGTTACCCCATTGGTCAGTTTGTAATGAACCCGCCCCTGAGACATTGTCATGGGTTATATGTCATCCCATGTCATTCCCCTATTGGTTAATGTCTTTGTACCTCCCTTTCTCCACCCCCCTTTAAAACCGGCTGTAACGGGCGTTCGGCGCTCAGAGTAGCACAGCCTCCTCAGGGCACTGTTCTCTTGGCCCTTTGGGTCAAGGAATAAACACTTGGTTGCTGCTACCCTGGGTGCCTCTCTCCTCCATTACCTCCGCCTGCTGACTGCTGCCAGCTCCACGCGGGAGCCCAAGCAGCACCTTGCTAGCTGTCACTTGTAGCAGCTAGTTCAACTGGGACTCGCTACTGACGCTTGCCTGGCCTCCGGGCGGCCAGTGGTCGGCGGACTGACCATCCCCATAGCGTCAACTCACCATATGTTAGATCACAGAGTACTCTCGGGCTAGTTCATCATGCAGCAGAACAGCACCTTACATGGACAAGGCTGGAGTGTATGGAGCTAAAGACCAGTAGCTACTAGCAGGTTCCAGGTAGAATTTGTGATAACACACAACAATGGGGAGTTTCTCCTGTCTAGGTGAACTCTGTTGGTGTAATGTTAGCACAAACTCGCATACATGGAGCCCAGCTGGACTAGACAAGTAAAACTGTTACCATGCAGCTCCAACCAAATGGAAACTGCCTGGCTGCTTGCAGCTGACCTGTTCTATTATGCCCAGTCTCTGGATGATATTTTGAGTGCACAGATTATGACTTAAAGTAGAGGAAACTTATTGCAGGAGACTATCAATCACTTAGAAAGTAGAAATAGAAAGAACACCATGGCTCTTGTTGGCCGAACCCAGCCATGATCATATCCTGTGGCTATTTCCAGTTGATTAGCAGACTGAACACTTTCTCAAGGCACAAGAAATTGTTGAAGACTTTGTGAACAAACTGCTTCACAAGTTACAGGCTAGGATAAATGTCTTGCACCCCAAAGGGTAAAAAACCATCCTCATATTTTGAAGCATTTTTCATCTTGAGGACAGAACATCAGGTTTGGGGAATTTATAAACTGCCAGGTGAAACAGACAAATTGATTTCCAGAAAAGTGTTTTGAGCAAGAGAGGTTCGATTTGTCAAATTTGGTATTTCTCTCTGCTGACAGAGAAAATGTCAGGTATACTAGCACAAATCAAAGTACCTCAAGTAACGTTTGCATGCATGTCACAAGAACAAAAGAATTTTGCTATTACTCTGGGCTCTCTGACATATAACTGCACAGCAGGGCCAAGCATGCAGGTTAGTGCTGAGAATGTGAGGCAGACGCAATTGTATAAAAAACTGTAAGTAATTTCTAGTCCTGTTTGTGCCATAAATCGTCCAAGGACTTCTGTGATTTTGTGAATATAAATTACACATCTCTGCCCACACATTCAAGTAATCTCAAGCTGATACTCCTGTCAGCGAGTCCTGCTTTGGCCAGCACTGAAAGATCATTTTTTGTTGTCTGAAGCATTGCTATACATATGTTGTTCTGCTAAGCAACAAACCTGCTTTGTCTTTGTTCAGAGCCTGCTATTGTTTTTCAGAAAAACATAATGCAGTTTTCAAAAAGCTGAACTGATCACTCCACTTCATGCAAGAGATTAAATCACTACAGATTTAATGTAGTAAAACAGTAAAAGAATTCCAACCCTCAATATTTTTACATCACATCATGACATTGCTACTGTGAATAGGTGGTTTCATTTGACAAAGTACGGTGATGAGAACAAATCTTAATTCTAGTTTAGAATTCCATATAGTCCCAACTGGTTTATATTTTTGTATTCTTATTCACCCTCTTTTCCCTTATGTCATCGTTTTAATCCCAGGTGGGGATGCAGTGATGCCTGTGCTGAGCGTAGCCTCAGCTGAGGTTTGCCCTCCCTGTGGAACAGCCTGACTTGCTGCTCAGCAATAGCTTTGTCGAGGGATGGGGCTTAGCCTTGGGGACCTTTGTCAGTTCAGTGGCTGTTCCTGTTTTGCTAAGCTAAGTTCAACAGGTTGTGTGGCCTGGAGCACCCTGAAGATCTGCTCATACTCTGAGAGGATCCGGACTCCCAGCACACGGTTCAGCCACATCATGAGGGCTGAGGGATCAGGATGAGAACACATCCCAAATCCCAATTCTCTCATTTCATTTTAAGATGAAAACCCTGCTGAATTCTGTTTCACTGGTGTTTTCTTCCCCACTGCAGTGGAATGGGGAGGAGAATCAAAAGTAAAAACTTGAAGGTTGAGATAAGAGAGTTTAATAATTGAAAGCAAAGTACATACAATAATAATAGTATATTATAATAATAATAACGACAATAAAAAGGGAAAGAAAAGGACAAAAAATGAGTTACGCACAATACAATTCCTCCACCCACTGACTGATGCCAGACCCCATTCCTGAACCTAGATCAGCCCCACTTGCAGGTAACTCCCCCAGTTTATATACTGGGCATGACATTCTATGGTGTCGAATATCCCTTCAGCCAGTGTTATCTACAGCACTGTATCAGCTATGGAGGAGAAATTAACTCTAGCTGAAACAAGGACATGCTAGTAATTTACACAGTTTAGCTGCTTTTAACTTGTCTCATCTGTTAAAACATGATAAAAATCAATTTCACTAAAATAACATGAATCATGTGTGAAAAGGAAGAAGGAGAGAGCAGTGTTAATATCCATATTTTCTTGGTTAACTCACATACGTATTGTAATAGCTTAATACCCTGCTTCTCTCTGGAATAGGGGAAAAAATAGCAAAAATATTAAATGAAAAACTTCTTTGCTAACACAACTTTAAAGGGATGACAGTATTTAAGAAATGCAGTTCTCAAGTTGTTTATCCAGCCAGCAAAAGAAGTGGGGATTTTTTGCTCACCCAAGTGCTTAAAGGTTCTATCCTCATCATTTTTATACCTCATGCTCTAATAGCTTATGAATCTGAACCAAATACTTTCTCAAGGGGAGCCCTGAGCTTTCCTAGACCAGTGAGAATTTTCAAACATAAATCTTTGCTGCACAGGAAACTCTCAGATGTTGTTAGATAATTTTTAATGAAGACCTCCTGCTACCTTCCAAGCCTCATTCTTTTGTTGAGATTTAAAAATATATTGCACTATTTCTAAATTAGTCACACTTGAAGAAATCTCCAGGGGTTTTCTTGCAGGTCTCTCAGACTGCTTCACAGAAATGTTGACTTTATGAACTGTGAATGGATTGGAGAAACTGACAAATTTGTCAAGCCTGAATTGGAACATAAAGACAGCTTGTTTGATGCAGTAAATCATGTGAAAACCATTTCCAAGGAGCCTCTTGACAAGCTGTCAGGACAGTGGTTGGACAAGCACCAGGTAGCCTTACTCAGGACTGGAACAACGACAGCAGTGAGGAAACGTCATTTCAGCTCTGTATTCCACTTCTTGAGAACCAGTTGTCATATGATACAAAATATCCTTTCTGTCAGATTGATTTTATGTGCTAGGGCTCTACAAACTGGCTGCTTTAAAAGGTGCACATTCTCTAAATGTAACTTCAGGCACAAGAGCCTAAACTAGGCAGGTTCCCCTTTTCCCAGCCAGCCGGGAGAGACAGGCTCTTCCACAGACTCCTTCAGAGATCACAGGTGAGGTTCCTTCCACAAGTTCATTCTAAAATGGTTCATCTCCTGGGTTCTTCTCAGCCCACTTCTCTAGCCAGTTGAGAAGAGTACTCTTCTTTCTGAAGTGTGGGTAGCACAGCCATCAGCTGTTCCTCCCAGTTTTGCATCATATTCAAACTTGCTGAGGGTGCACTCTGTCCCCTTGTACAGGCCACTAACAAAAATGTTTCGGGCAAAAATATATCAACTGCTGGTTCACTCCACTAACAAGTGTCCTCCTGCAGGACTTTGCCCTGATGAGCACAGTTGGAACAGCCAACAGATGAATGTGTTTTCTATTCTCTCAGACCAATTTCTGTTTTTCCAGACTGTTTTCCTGTTGTTACAGTTAGAAAAGGCAATGGCAGTTACTGATTCTTACTTTTTGAGGATGTTTCTCTTCTTTATGAAAAATTGTGAACAATCTTCAGTAGTATTTTTTAAAAGTGTAATTATTACTGCACTGGTTTAAGGGAAAAGCATGATGTAAGACTTCATGGCCCCACCTGATAAGGTCTGATGTTTCACATGACCTACTGATATCCTTTGGCTTTCATAAGAGCCTTACATAATTTAAAAATCTACTGTAGGAATATTCCTCTTTAGTTATCAATAAACTTGAAGGACTAATTGTTAGCTGCTACCTTCTTTCAGAGCTCTTAATCGTCTTAGTTTATTCTCTAGGGGATATTGTATAGCTTTACAATAAGTTATAGGGTCTAGTCAGATAGTAAAATGTATCTTCATTGTTTTTATAGCCTTATATTTTCTTGTCCTGATGCTTTGTTACCTTGTTTTCCATTTCAGTTCCTCATACCACCTTTCTCTGATTGTCTATGTAGAAATGCCTATGACAGTTAAATAATTCATATAAGGATTGTTCATGACTTTCCATAAATATCCATTAATCTCTGAAATGTCACTCTATATGGGTACTCCACATCAATTCTCAGATCACTACGTGCAACACCTGTTGATATCAGTGGAAGCTGTGCTCTGTCATACATTATCATTTGAGGTGGCACTGGTAAAATTTCCATTTTATCAGTACCACCTGATAAACATTTCCAGAACAATCTGATTCCTGACATGAGTATAAGAAAGGAAGATTTTTAATATTCTGAGTAATGTGTGGTACTTTTCTTTTGCAAGCACATCATGTGGGAAACCACTCTATATAGTGGTTATTAAGTTTAGAGTAAGATTATGGTAGCAAATAGACTACCTATCAGTCAATGTCTTGCTCTTATCTTGCCTATGAACTTCATGATTGCCATCTCTGAATCTTTTTACCTGTGAGATATCCCAAACTGCACTACCCTAAGAAAAGTCTGTAGACAAAGTCCTCTCCATAGAGGCCAGAGACCCTTGCCCACAGAACACAGAAACGCTCGTCTTCTTTTCTTCTTCTGATCCCAAGATTTTCATGAAACTGCTGCGAAGAGTGATGGATGAGAAAAAAGGCAGAGTTAGGTAGTGATGGCATTTTCAAGAGTTTAAGAGATGTACAAAGTAATTATCCTCAATCACTATTACAATTCTTTTTTGCCTTTTTTTATTTCTGTTTGTGATTTCTACCATCATTTAGTAAAATACACTAGCTGTGAGATATATAAATTCTCTGAAACTGCAATTGACTATTTCTCCAATGGAGGTAATGATGCACACTCTTTATTATCATCCTTTTTCTAAACCTCGTTCACCACAATTCACACCTTTTGACTTTTTCTTCCTCTTGACTTTTTCTCACAAGCAGAGACTGGTTTCTGTCAGACCAACAAGGAAATGGACACATGATTCACTAAGAAATTGGACTGCTGACCTTGGCAAAGCTTAATTTGCTGCTGTGTTAAACCTATCTCTCATCAAGCTGACCTTATTACCTTGCTGGCCCTCTCTTGCCTTGTGCTAGTTGAAAGCATTTGCTGTCAGTGGCTGATGTTCTCCTGAGGACAATGCAGTGTTAGTTTCTGATAAATATCCTACTTGCTAGAGTAATAAAACTAAAAAATAAGAATAAAATCTGCCCATCTTGAAAGAAATTTAGAATTGAATGTCAATACAAATGAAGTTACCATTGTCAATGCATAGCTGTATCTGTTGAATACCCCATAAGTGAGACTAATAGCTAAAAAATACACAGTTTATATATTATTTGTTTAATTTAAAAGCTGTGAGGTAGGCTGAGAAGAAAGGAATTATTAAAACTGATGAAAGCATGCAGAACTTCAGATTTCTGATTAATCTATTTAGTTCTCAAAGAATGACGAGGAGATACGGATTTTCTGTTTGAAAATGTAATGTGGATAACCCTCTGGAAAAACCTTGGTGTGGCAAGGTTTTGGGGTGAGTAGCTGAAGGAACGGCCTCTGTGGAAGAAGGTCAGTGATTGTCCTGCACAGGACACAGTCATTTCCAGATAGCTCTCCACCCATCACAGGCCAAAGATGAACCCATCACTGAATTTGGTGCTGCCTCTGCAAAAATGTTTTTATGAAAGAATGGAAACTCTAGAAAAAGGAGGAGGGAACATGAAGACAATGAGGGAACAGAGATAGGTGGAGGGAACCTAAGAGAAACAGCAAGAGAATACCAAGGTCAGAGAGGCAGGAGGTGTTCCACAGCAGAGCATATATTCCCAAAGGCACAGACCCTGTGGAAGGCCCATGCCAAAGCAGAGGAAAAAAGCAAAGGAGCACCAAAAGGAACCAATATATCCTGACTTGTTAACACCACTGCCCCTCCAGCGCTGGATCCCTTGCCTCACTGAAAGCACTGAGTGCAACCTGCGGCCGTATCAAGCTGGGAGGTGAGGTGCCCAATGTGAAGTCAAGCTTGGGAAAAGGATTAGTGTGTTTTCCCTAAATGTTTTAACAATTTTTTCTGGTTTTACTTTTGTTTCTCAATACCTGAAATTAAGTATTTATATTAATTTTCAATAAATAATTTGCCCAGTTTACATCTACTCTGCCTGCCATAGCAACTATGACCTCCTTCTCTTTATCTCAAAACAAGAGCTATCTTCTTCTGTTCTGTTTGCTCTTCTGTCATGCTGAGGGTGAGAAGAGTGAGAAGGAGCTCTGTGGGTGCTTGTCTACCAACCAGGACCGATGCACCAGAGACCTTTTTGGTAATTATCTTTTTCTTAATGTTGCTGACCTCTTCAGTAGTCCCCATTCTTAAACAGAAATGAACCTTGTTTACAGTAATCCACCTAAGTCACGGAGAAGCTAAAACTACTGTTCTCACTGCTGTAGATGCTTCAGAGATAGCTTCACATTTGAGATGACATATTCAGATGTTTAGTGTTTCATCAATTGCAAGGTTCTTCAAACTGAATGACACAAAAGATTCTCATGAAAATAACAAAGAAATATTCATATACACCAAGGTCAAGACAAATGTGATCTACATGTCCTGTTTTCTTAGAAAACACTATCTTGGACATCCTCTCTACTGTTATAAATAATAATATTAATAAATATAGGCAAATAAATTGACCATCTCATTTAAGAAAATATTATTTCTATTAGCAAAACCTGCAACCTTCAAATTTGGTGTGCTACTGCGATCCTTCATGCTTGACTGCTTTCTTCAAGATGCCAAAGTCATTATCAGGAACCTTTGTCTATATTCAGTATCACAATGCAACATCCAACTGCAGTTTTTCAAAGTAGGTAGATGCTTGGTTGAGCACCTAGTGTTAATCAACTCAGTTGAACACAATTGTAATTATGATCTTCCAGAAAATGCTGTTTACAATGTTTATTTCTTTTTGCTACTAATCAAATTATCAAAGAAATTCTAAAATCTATTTTTGAAACTTCTTAGCACTTAGATTTTTATGTTAGCTAAAAAATTACAATTAAACTAATAATATTAAAACACACAAACCACAAAACTGAATGACATTGTCAATATACAAAAAAGAACAAAGACCTAATGCAGCATGAAAATGTGGCAATGAACAATCAAGCAAGATTGTTTAAAATAAAACTAAATGGCAGCTCTTAAGCTCATGTTAATTACATCCAATCAAATACAATGAATATATACTGTCACAAAAAAGCAAAAAATTGTAAATATTTATTTCACAGTCTGCATATGAACACGCTTCCATCCTTGTCTAGTGAGTACTTTGAGTTCACATAAACATCTGAGAATAATGCTGTCTGAGAATAATGCAGCTTTAAGAAATGAATAAATTTTAAGTAAGCAAAGGCTTCAAGCAAAATCTTAAAGAACCATAGAAGAATAGAGTTAAAACGACCTTCAGAAGGTATCTTACCTATCTATCCATCTACTCTGAGACAAATCACCTAGCTAAACTAAATATTTTATTAACCTGGCCCAAAAAAATCCATTCAGTAATGCAGATCTCAGAAAAATTATTCCATGCCTCAGCATTAATTTTTTTTGGTCAGAAAGTCTGTCCTATTGTCAAATATAAATAATTCATTGCAGAATTTAATCTTATTACTTGTCCTATGTACCATGGACATACAAACAAAAAAGAATTATTTTTTTTTAAAAATACTTCTATTTTTATACACACAACTCCACATTAGAAAAATTTTAGGCTAAATAACCCCAAGTCTTTCTTTCACCATCTTTGGTGGTTGTGTTTCCTAAGCCTTTCCTCATTCACACTGATGTCCTTCAGACAGCCTCCAATGGATCTATATTTTTCTTCAAATTTTATGACAGAAATGTGACATGTTACTTCAGCTTATCAGAACTCCTGAACAGGAAGGTTATTTTATGTACCTGACAGGTTATTTCTGTAATTTGCTTTGTTTTTTTTTGTTTTGAGAACAGAATGACATGTCTTACTCACATGTGATTCATTACTTTCTTCTCTAAAGAACTGCCACCTAGTCCATTGTTTATCCTTGTGTATTTACACCGTGACTATTTTTGCTTAAGTGTAGCATCTCTTGCTTGTCCCTATTGACTACATCTTATTTTTTAACCATTTTCTTCAATTCAACGAAATACTTCTGTAGAACAATGAAGAACCAACATTATCAATATCTGCTATTATTTAAGAATCTTCAATTTAGCATACTTCCTAGGTGTGTTATGTTTTATGGACCATGGCAACAAGACCATTGCCAAGGTTGTAAGAACGTACCAGCATAATCTCATAATTCTGCAGGGCCTGAACATCTGCCCTGAGATTTCTGTGGAAATTGAGCTCATGTAGTAGCTCTCAAGAGCTCAGCAGTTTGTTATATAAGGTCTTGACACAGCTGAAAAATTCTTATTTCCACAAGATTCCATGTGGCTTTAAGTCCCATTGAAGTCCACAAGAATGTAAAACACCAAGTACAACACAGCTATACTCAAAAAAATGTGACCAGTAGTGGTTGAAATCACAAGCACTCTTGAGTTATGCTGTTCTGGTTCTGGCCAGGACAGGGTTAATTTTTTTCAGTAGCTGGGAAGGGGCATGGCTGGGACATATTGTGGTATATATTCTAGACCACCTCATGTCATTGGTGGGGGCAAGGGAAAGGGATTCTCTTCCAAGGAGAAGAGGTTCCTGCTTTGTCAAGAAAACGTGGCAGAGGGAGCTCTCTGGTATTGTCTGTTACTGGGGTTTTTTTTCCACATGAATCATTTCTTTTCTTGTACCTTCTGTCATTAGTATTGTTGCTGTTACTGTTCATTTTCTTGTTTCATTGTTTCCAGTAAATTGTTCTTATCTCGACTTGTGACCTTTGACTTTTGTGTCTCCAATTCTCCTCTCTATCCCCCTGCAGAGGAGGGAAAGGGGAAAATGGGAAAGCAAGATGGAGTGGAGCATGGTTTGGAGAGTCTTGATGGGGGCACTGAATTGTGGAATACCATTCCTAAGCTATGACATAAACAAATTCTAGAGCTAAAGATGAGTGCAAAATCATCACCAAACTGTTAGTTGCTAATACGGAGGTCAGAAGTTTTTCCTGTACTTCCCTCTTATTCAGTTGCTAAGGGAGACTTTCATTTCTGTCATGGTCAAAAAACAAATAGCATATTTTGCCTCACTTCGAATATTTTGGCTGTTTGCAAATGTAAAATAACGTTCACCATATTTTGGAAAATGCTGTTTCTGTTTTTTCTTTACAAAGCTTAAAAAAGTAATCATCTAGCCCAAGAAAATAAACAGACAAAAATGTTTGGAAGACTGAAGACAAACATCTTCCAAGTTAAAAATGTTTTTAAGTAAGGTGGTCTGTTATTCCTGGTAGAGCAACTACTGTCCATTTTTTTAGAACACTGAAGCTAAAGAGGTTAAGAGCACTGGATACCCAGTGCTTTAGCTTCAGGATCCTGAAAAGCACTTACGGCCCTTTGAGTTAAAACCTTTTAGAAAACATTCAGAATATCTCAGGATAGGAGGTGAATATGACTAATGTGACTAGATAAAGTCATTCTGTTTAAGCCACAGAATAAGCCACTAGAAAAAGTCATTCTGTTTAAGGTTTTTCCCCTCCTTTTTGTACTTAGTTTTAATTCTAATTTCATTTTCCTTTTACTTTTATTTTATTGAAAGCTGAAAGAAATGTATCATTAAAAATACATTGAGGCAAAGCTGAATTGAGAGTTAAATGTGAAAAAACAGGGAAAAATTACATTTTGAAAAATCTCGCTGTAGTTAATGAAGACAGAATTATGAGCATTGAGCCCTAAGAGCTAAAGGATTTTCAAGAAATAGAAAAAATGGGTTTTGTGCTTTTCGTGTATTGTGTATATCCCAAAAGGTCCATATTTAATAAATTAGAATTCATTTTATATATAGAAGTTTTCTCCAGGCTGGAGAACTCAATGACATCTGGAAACCCAGCACCATCACCACACAAATGAAAGCTAAATAACTTAATAGGAATAGTAACATCTCTTCCCAAGTCTCCTTCAGCTTCTTGACATATTTTTTGGTTTCAAAGTAAGTAGCTCACTACATCTTAAATTAACTCCAATTCCAATTTTCTTGGTGTGTTTTGACTACAAACCTAGTGGGGTGAAGACAGGCTCTTTTGTTCACCACTACCTTGTTAAACACAGTGATTTCAGTTCATGATGGCATCTATCCCTTTCCACAGTGAGGAAAGTCATGCCTGTGATAATAACTATAGATAAGCTTTCGTTCTTGAAATGGAAGAACTTGAATTTTCCAGGTAAACTGGTTCATAAAGAATTCCATTTAAAGAATATGTTCTAAAGAAAAAATGTCTCAGGTTTTAGTGCATATCATAGAAAAGAAATTGCTTCAGTTATTGAAAATAACAGAAGAAGAAAAACTTTACTATTTTACAAGTAATACATAAATAGCTTTAAAAGAAATAGTTCTGTTTATCTGCACTCACATAACTGTACCCTCTAATAAGCTCTTTTAATGACTTTTTTGTAAATATATGCCTGGATTCCTATCCACTACTGTCTACAACTGAAGCACACATAACCAAAATTCACATGCAATGAACGGATATACAAAAGAATGCTCTGACATTAAAAGATTAAACACTCCAGTGATGCCACTTTGTTTTTAATTACCTTGGAGTTATGAATGTTCTGCTTTTCTCACGAAAATATCTTAATACATCCCTGGTTTTATTTCTGTGTTTCCAACAAAAGAAAAAATCCAGGGCTTCTGAAGTGTAAGGATTTCTTTTTGTTATCTTACTCCCAGGATATGTGTCACACTAACGCATCAACTCTTTGGGAAGTTATATAAATCAGATTTATTTTTTGCAGAAGCCTTCTTAGCCAGTGTAAGCTTACAAGCATCAATGAAAGAAGCACAAACTTTTATAGCTAGTCAGACAGCTGAGGCTTTAGAAAAAAGGACAGTATTTCAACATTCTTAGAGCAAGTGAGTATTTCAACTCAAAATACAGAAAAGCTGCTATGCAAAGAGATCATAAATTTCCATCACTGATTTTTACAGAAAGCTTTTGGGTAGATGCCTGATTAGAAAATAAAATCCTATTGCTAGGAAAATTAGCTAAGAACACAACCACAAAGCAAACATACTTAATGAGTGTATTAAATTTAGAAAAGTGTCTCATTTTAAACAAAGAAGCATACTTAACACCTGCAAACAGAAATCTAACCTGCAGTATCTGTTATGATTCAATAAATAGGAAACATTTGGAACCAATGGAAGGACTAACACTGAATTCAAACAGCTTTGTGTCAGCTTCCAAAATTTACACTAACTGTAATAACTTAATATATTCTCTTAGCATTTATCTTAATAAGGCTCAAAACCACAATAAGTTTTGAAGCAGCCAGTTGGCACAAGAATCCTTTGCGAGACACTCCATGTATCACATATCACCTTCTTTTATGACCACACTTGGAGAATTTCAGGTACACTTCAGAGTTGCTGAGCTATAGAATTGCCACAAGCAGATGTGTCTCCAGGATCACATTAGTGGAGACTTTCTTCATTTCCTTGCCTAGATTCAATCTCTTCCTGGATCCTCTCGCATTTCTTTTTCCTTATCTCCTAGATATAGGAGAAAATGGTCTCCAGCTCAAAATGAGTCTTTCTTCACCCAGTATTCCATTAGTGAGTTATTTGAAGCATGTTTCTTCTGATCAGGGAGCTAGTCGTGAATCTACCCTGTGATTCAGCTACTGAAATATCAGCAATAGTCTGTGAAAGTGTTCCATGCTATCATATAACTTATACAAACCATAGCCTATATAATTTGGTCTAGTAAGATTTGTCTTCCTCTGCAAATCTTGCTTCTTAAATTTTCATAACATACCCATTAAATACTTATAAACATATGGTCTATTTATTTTTACATCCACATAAGCTATGTAAGTAAGCTTCAGTCACGTGGAAAGCTAATATAAGACAAACATCAAAGAATTACTAAGTTTAGTACTTCATATATACTTATTTCAGGATACTCTAGTTCTGGTCTCTGCATTGCAGGTTTCCCAGCAGTTACAACAAAAACTCATGGATCGGACTGTTCTTTACAGAAGGAAAATCCCTTAAGCACAGCAGTTTGTAGTGAGAAGTATGCTGTAGTGATATAATTTCTTATTGAATGACTGCACATTAATTATTTTTATGAAGATGCGATTAGTCAAAATTCATTCCTGGAAATCATCCAGAATTTCTTAAACATTTATACTGTAATAATTTCTGTAATTTTAATAAATCCAGATTTTTGACTTCTCTTAGCCTATCAATTCTAGCAAGCAACACATAATTTCAAATGTACTGCGAAGGATCTCTGCCTGAATTTGGCCTATATCCATAAAAGTTCAAGTAAATATCAAGTGCTATCATCAAAGCAAAGCAGAAAGAGTAGAAAGGGCTGCATTCAGGCTGTGAAATGTCTCACGCTGAACTTAGAAAACATTATACCAAGGCAGCTGCTAATGAAGATAGCCTGTATTCCTATAGGACAATTCTTTTGCTACTGTTTACTAAGATATCAGAAGAAAATAAGATTGAAGTGATAGAATTTTCAATATTGCTTAAGGACTTGACTGAAACTGCAATGTGTGTTGAGAAAAACATACTTGAAAAACTTGCCCAGTGTTTGGGGGGTG
>VYXC01007331.1:162907-176430 GCA_013397175.1 Platysteira castanea | reverse complement strand
CTTCCCGCAACTGCCCTGTACGTGGGCTCTGCTCTGAGAACTGAGTCCCCGCACAGTGCCCCACAGGTTTGGAAGTTTCTTCCCGAGCACTGAGTAAACCGAAAGGGGAGTTTTGTTGGTAATACGCCTGCGCTGATGCATCTAAAGTCTTGGTTTTAAAGATCTCGGCTTCTTGCAGCTGCTGCAGCTGACTTTCTGAAGCGATTAGTTCATACCGTGTGAAGTGTGGGATCTGCAGTGTAGCCCTGTCCTCCTGAGGCCTCTGCTTTGCAGTGGGTTGTACAGCAAAAGTACTGTTGAGGTAATAATGGCTGTGTAAGAATCCCTTTTTCTCAGGTAATGTTTGATTGTGGTCTCTTTTGCACAATGTCAGATGAGTAAATTTTAATCTGAAATGAAGGAAATTTTGTTTGTTTGTTTGAAGACACCTAGTTGTATTCTAATGAAACTAAGTACCGCCTGTGTGATCAAGAGTAAAAATAGCCTACGACATACTTCCCAAAAAAGATGAGTGCCTGGAGATCTGCAGCAAGAACATGCTGAAGCCTTGCAGCTAAGCGAATGTGTCATGCTACTGACTTGATTTCTCCTTTGTTAACCTGACATAATGTTTTCACGTCGTGAGAATTCTCAAGGAAATAACAGATTACAAAATCAGACTTTTGCAAAAATTCTAGACAGGCTACATGCTTTGCTCACTGGCGATCCTTATGGTTTCATTAAGACTGGTGTATGATAAAAGCTTTCTCTTGTGACAGCAGTTTTGGTTTGTAGTAGTTCTGTACTGCCTATTCTGTTCAAGCCAGAAATGTTCATTTTTATGATAAAATTTTGCATAAAATATAGTAGAAGTGTATGGCTGTGTCTACACGTGTGTGCTTTTATAATGAAGTATTAACCTATTTTATAATTGTTTTAACTGTTGCACAATTAGCCCAAGTGTTGCACTGACCAGTATTTGTGTTTACAGGGGCCTCAGGTATCTACCACTGTGACTGACCACATCAATAAGATGCTGATGCTCTTGGCTATTTCTTCATTCTTCATGAAACTTTGGTGAGGTTTCCTCCAGAAGTCTACACAGTAATGTGTTTTATTCTCTGATTTGGAGAATGAGTTTTGTCTCTCTGCAGGTAGCAGCTGCTTTGAGAGATAAGGAATCTATTCATGGCTTTGACTGCTACAGCATCCTTTTCCCAAAATGACATTATCCTCTTCATGTAATTTTTGTGTATGACTGAAGTATTTCTTGGTTGTAGAGAAAGGACTAAATTTTCCAGTTTGCCTCGCACTTCTTGTGTGTTTTTCACTTTTCTTCTCCAAAGCTGGTATCTCATTAGTTGTTGAAGAAAAGTTGTGTTCTAGGGGAGACTACAGAGAAATAGAGTTGAGATAGATTATTCCACTGTCAGAAATTTAAGGTCTATAAAATTAGTAGACAGAATGTCAAGGATAGGGCACAACAGTACATAAAAATTAAGACCATAGCCATCCTCAGTGTTATATTTCACTTGAGTGATTCATATCGCATTCTCTTTGGGGGTGTTAAGTTGTGGGTTATATCCTATATACAGTTTCTAGTCTCCTTTAAACAGTCTACATCCTTTCATATAATTCTTTGTTGAAGTTGTTAAGCTCTTTGGTTGCTCGCTCTGCATATTTTTGTCAATTTAATTACTGGAAGGCAAAAGGTATTTGTAGTTCACAGGCTTCTTCCTTCTGCTGTGTGTGTGTGTTGTGTCTCCCTCCTCTTCAAGGTGTCCCATGATTCTGTTTGCCTTTCTTGCAGTCTGTTGGTTTTGTTTGGGTTTCTTTTTCAGTATCCATCCTTAAGAACAGCTCTGTTTACACCATTTACAAGCTTCTTAGGCTCAAGGTGGAATGATTCCTGTCAGTGTTAGTCAGGCTTTTGAGAGCAACAAAGGTACTTGGCAGACTTATTTATTTTCACTTAGTTGCTCCTCAGGAGAGTTGGGAACACCAAGGACAGCACTAACAATATCTTCATGTGGATTTTGAAAGCCTGTGCTCTATCAGTTTGTTTTGGAAAATTTATAACTCTTAGAGCTGGATATTCGTATCTTTGGTTATTAATTGCAGAGAGCACAAATCTGGGAGCTTCAGAGGTTATTAGCAGTTAGAACACATGACCTTAGTTTTATATATACAGAAGTTTAAGATCTGAAAAAAAACCCCACTTGTTTTCTACTAGAAAGTTGTTTACATAAATTTGAGTTATAATAAAATGCTCTGTGTTCTTAAGACATCTTCATGGGGAAATAAAAAAAACAAAGAGAAAATCTATTTTTAATTGCTCGACTGGTGTAACAGAGAGAAGCAGGATTTTAAAAAGTGCTAATCTGTTATGTTGTATATCTCCCTGGCTCATTATACTGTTGCTGGGTGAAGATCAATATTGCTGATTAACTTTGAAGTTGACTCTTTCTAGGTGGAATAGATGAGCTTCTCAGTCTGCTAGAATAAAGTGTGAAGTAGATACTTTGAACTGAAAAACTGTGTAAATCTTCTAGGTGCTCTTTCCACTAGAGACTTAAAATCCTAGTAAGCTAATGACAATGCTGTCCTGGTGTGTGTTTGAAAACATACAGATAAAGGCATTGTTTTTAGCCTCATTTAGTAACATTTTATAGAAATTCTAATACCTCACTAGTCAAAGCAGTTGACAGAGACAGAACAGCATCTGCACCTTTGTAGCAGGCTTTTACTTCTCCTTCAGCTCAGGCAGAAATAGAAAGCTGTCTCGTACTGTACCTCCCAGCTCTGTGCTGTCATAGGTTGACCCTGGCTGGAAGCCAGGTGCACACCAAAGCCATTCTTATCATTCCCCTCAGAAGGACAGGGAAGAGAAAATACAACTAAAACCTTGCAGTTTGAGACAGAGAGATCACTTACAATTTACATGGACAAAAGAGACTCAAACAAAGGAATTCAAGTTCTTAATCATCAACTCAGAATAAGATAATGACAAATAAGAACAAATCTAAAGACCTTCCCCCACCTCTCCCATTTTCTGGGCTTAGCTCCACTCCCAGTTTCTCTACCTCCTCCCCCTGAGCAGTGCAGGGGACAGAGAATGGGGATTGCTGTCAGTTCATAATGCTTTATTTCTGCCTTCTTCCTCCTCATGTAAATTGGAAACTAGGAAAAAGCAAAAGCCAGTCATTCTGTGTGTAGCCATTGCAGCTGAGATGTCCTCGGACCAAAGTATTTTATTGATATCTCCTGAGTGACTGTGACTTCTTGCTTATATGTGTTAGGCAAGAGTAATAGCACTGGGAATTTCCTGGAAAATGGGGAAAGAGAAAGAAGGGTTGGTCACAACAAGAGAAATAGTCATGAGTTATTAGTGAAGTCTGATATCTGTGGATACTGAATTAACAATAAGGTGGATTTTTGATTCTTCTGAAGAATAAGGAACTTTTTAAAAGAATGTCTGTAATGTTGCTGTCTGCACCTATATGCCTTGACTTATGTTTATAACTTAGGATCCAGTGGTCTTTCCATTTTGCAATGGTTTCCCAATTCCATTTCATTATAACTGAATATTTTGTAGGAATTCAGTCTGCTTAGCACTAAAAGAGCTCTTTTGAACTGTAACTGAAATATAGTTTAAGCTTTTACTGAGCATAAGTTTGGACACAAGTTTTTGTGTCCATTCAAAAGTACAGGAAATACTTTCTTTCCTGTTCATTACTGTCATGTAAAAATTGCTAGAACAGTTTGAAATTAGGACTGTGGCTATAATACTGCTATCTGGGTTTTCAGAAGACAGAAAGCATTTTTTGCTTAGTGTATTAAAACTTACTGAAAACAGAAGATTGATAATGTTGTGGCTTTTCTGTAGATACCCACTTGAAATAAAAATTATACAGCAAAGACAAAGATACCCCCAGAAGAAACGAGATGACAATGTAATGAGAAAATACAGCAATAACTACTTATTGCTAGATCACTTTTTTCTATTTCTCATATGCGTAACTTCGCTATAATAGACTACTCTTCTTCTCCCCTATTCTCAGCATTATAACACTATCACTAATAATTTATTTCATTGACTTTTAGCACGATGAGGGCAGACCATAGATGACACAATCATACATTTCTTAGCTTGTTCCCAGTGCCTTCCATGCTTAGCATCTGTTGTAGATACCCATCTTATTTTCTTTTTTTCGTTACTTGATTCATTGATGAAATTTTTTCAATAAGTACATAAGTATCTTTTGTTCAGTTTAAGTTAAGATGGCAGACATTTTAATTTCTGGCAGTCAAATTTTCTTCTAGGGAAAAAACTCAGTATGGAGACTGTCTGTCCATAATCTTGTGCTGGTGAAGGAGTCATTCAAAGTCTTTGCATGGTTTTTATCTGCATTTCTGTACATAAGATATTAACACTGTTTACATTACCCTTTGCATTTATATGTATTTCTATTCATTTATATGTAATTAATATTTTACTGCCATTTATGGTATTTTGAAAAATCAGGTAATTTGCATGGTTGTCTATTGCCAAGGAAATGTTACTTTCTTCTTGCTACTTATGGTACTAGGTAGTGAGGCCAATCCCTCTGAAAATTCTTAGTCTTAGGTAGGTAAACTGTCTTGTTATGAAATAGGTAAATATTCCCATTCTGAGTTAAGATGCAACTTCTAGTAACTCTTAATTTGAACAAAATGAAGAGCTTCAGGACTCTTCTTATGATTTATGTTTAGATAAAGCAGCTATGCCTGTTCAGTTGCTGAAGATCATTAAAGGACAGTCTGAGACTCCGCTACCAAGCCATTTGCAGAAGGAGAATTTGCAACATTTGCAAGAAGGCTGTGATCATACCAACAAATACATTCAGGTAAACTGACCAGTAAACTGTCTTGCTTTGAAAGAGCTCCTGTTACGTTAGCAAGGCACTTCTTTATTCCAGCCCAGTTGGTGACTTTCTGCATTGTGTGTCTTTGTGTTGATCTGTTGCAAGTCTTTAAGCTGTGGAAAATTATGACCTTGTTCAACTTCATTGCATGTTGCTATTACTTTGATTGATTCACAATCCTGCCCATTTCGCTTGTGTTATCAGATGAAAATTTTATAGGAGTTTCTCTTCTCAGAGTTCATAACCTGTGGACCAATTTAAAAACACATTAATATGCCAAATGCTGTACTGAAACTTGAGGGATTGGGGGAGGTTAAGTGTTATTTTAAAAAAATAGTAATAAACTCCTCAATCCTGTTAAAGATCAGATTTCAGAGTAATGACTTCTAAAGTAGTTCCCCTTTTGTATGAAACAATGCAATATCCAGTTTTATGAAAAGTGTCGTTTGTAGCAACTGCCAGCATCAAGACACAATTAGGGTTTTTTATCATTACCAAGTGTGCACTTATATTTGACAGTAATCCCAAATATATTTCGGATTGGAAGTACCATCCTACTGTACTAATGAAATGCAGAAATACCTTTTTCATGCCTAAAACAAGTATTCTCTGTAAAATGCAGTGTCAATTCTTCAGCGTGTTCTTTTTTTATCCTGTTTAATTTTTTTGTCTGTGGCTCTGAGAATTGTTTTAGGCATCCCTGATGCTTGTGTGTCAGGAAATCAGCATTAACCCAGGCTTTCTTTCAGTCCATTAATTAAAAAAAAGCAAGGGCAAATATTAAGGCAAGCTGGTTCTGTAGAAAACCTAAGTTGTCTCAAATCCTTCAAAAAATGGCACAAACATTTTAAAAATATGAGCTGAAATGATCTAATGTTTTCCTCTATCCAAAAAACCTCATTTTTGCTTCCACAGCTGTATATTCTCAGTTCCAACTCTAGTGCTTATGTGACCGTGTGATTGAGTCCATTCATGAGGAGGAAACTGGCAGAAGGCCATCCATATTGCTGGAGAGAGGATAATTTTCTGCTGCTCTCACTCTGCACTGGTTCACTGTGGTGTCAGACTGATGCCAGGAGTGGTGCACTTCGGTGTAGAGAAGGAACAAAACTGCCCTGCTTGGAAGCAGGCAGCAGTTGAGTGGTGCAGAAGGTGATTTGACTGAGAATGATCCAGCCTCCCTTAGGTCTCGTAAGGGAGCAAATGGAAACATCAATAACCACTGCTGCTAGCAAATGGGGTTTATTCCTCGGGGTGTCGTTTCTTGTCCCTGTTCACCTGCAGGATATATGGACTTTCCTGCTTTGAAGAGCTAGTTCTGCAAGCAGGCCTGATATGGAAGAACAGGGATTCTTGTTCAGAGGGAAGTTGTGAAGGAGACAAAAATGGATTATAAATTAGAAAATGTTTCTGCCAAAATAAATGTTTCTATTAGGAAAGCAGAGCAGTTATTACCAGACATAGATTTGAAGCATGCAGTGCTATAGCTGATTCTGAAAGGGAAAGTGCATAGAATGTCTTTCTCAGACTTCTGCCATATGTTAAGAGAACTTCATGCTGCTGCTGACATGGATTAGTAGGTGACTAAAACAGCTTGGCATAAAAGCAGCACAACTGGAGAGCTGATAAAGCTGGTGCTAATGCACCATTAAATGTGTAGGAAAATCCAGTTCTGCAGGCTGAGCTTGAAATGAACCTTAGAATGCACTGATGTTAGGTTATCTTAGTGGTGTCACACTATCACTCTAGACCTGCCAAAATAAGGATCAGGTCCTGCTTTGACAAGGAGGGAAGGGCAGAGGAAGATTTTTATGAAATGCATTCTGGGAAAAGCAACAGAAAACATTTTGGATGCTTCTATCTGACTTGTGTGCCTCAGTCCTTTCATTCTTCTGTATGTTTTCATCTCCCTTGAAAACTGCAAGTCTCAAATTTGTGGAAAAACAGCACAAGCAATGTTTGTACCTCCTCAGTCATCATATCTGTTAACTAAGACATGATTCCTTCTCCCATTAGTTCATCATCCTCTGGATTTTGCTGTGGCAAATCTGAACGAAACCTGAAAATCAGTTGCCAAATCAGCTTTAGAACCAAACTGAGGGAGCAAGGCCTTATAAGGGAGGAGACATAGGCACTGGAAGAATTGAACATGGTTTGAGAGTGAGTCTAGTGGCATATGGAATGTGGAGGGTTTTGGAAAAAACTTGCTTCTGAACTCAATAAGCAGTGCAGGATTTGTGAGGGAAGAGTCAATTTGAGCAAGTTTTGCTAAGGTAGGTTCTTTTGAAGTTTGGAGCCCAAGAGTTCCAGGCATGTGGAGAAAGCAATGGGCAATATGAGGAAGTGCGTAGTTGCTGGGGAAGAGAACTATAGTATAGGTGCTTGGGATACAGAGGAAAGTGGAGGGGCCAATCTGTTACAGCAAAGAATGTGGTCCCAGAATTTGAAAACTCTTTGGAAGATACTGGGATATAAAAGGAAAGATAAAAAGTATAGTCAAAAAGCAGTCAGTATTGCATCAGTGTATTCCACTTTTAAATAGTGTGCTGATGCAGATTGAAATTTCTTACTAAGAAAAAAAATATATGTAAATGTTGAGTGTTCCTGAGGTGACTGTTTCATTGCAAAGACTTTATTACAAGAAAAATTCTGTAGTTCTTTATTTACCTGTGAGTATAATTCAAGACAATCTCAGCAAGAACAATTACATATATGTATCTATATATGTATATGTGTGTATATGTATATATATAGTGAAATTTTAAACAAAGTTGTAATTTTGAAAACAAGTGAAAAACCTTTCTGTTTTTAACAGGTAAGTTCCTACTTTTCACAGAGAAGACTAATGAGCTTTGTATGGAGACCTAATTATCAAATTATTTTTAAAATCAGTATCTACAAATAATGTTGAGGTTTTGTGGAGTCGTATTATTTCTTTATAAAACAGATAGTAAAATCTTGTTGAATTTGATTTGGATTACTTCTCTGTTAGCATGTTGTAGGATAATTTTTACTCTGAAAGGCCTCTGGAGTAATAAATCACTGCTGCATATTTTATCCTGTTTTGATTTAAGAAGCATTTGCTAGCTTTTAAGTCCAGCTTACCACTGAATATGTGTACTGTAAAATCACTGATTTACCTGACTGTCCTCTTAATGTTACATTTATAGACAGATTGCCCTACTCCCTTTTTACAAGAAAACTCTTAGTCTATTTTTGTGCTTTGTGTAGTTTTTTTAAGCATTATATAGAGTCTGTTTTCAATATTTTTATTTTTCTTTATTGAACCAATTTTTGTGGTTTTGTCATTGAGAAGGATACAGTGCTTTACCTGCCATACTGAGAAAGAATACACCTGACTGACATTTTTGGTACTGTTGTAGCATCTTTCTAACTAGATGTGTTTGTTCCAACGAGATGTTACCATCACTGAAGTTGCTGAATTTTGCTTCACTGTAACTTCAGCATCACAATAAAAAGAGTATTTTTAATAAATTGTTAAATCATAGTGTCTTTTAGAGCATTTGTATTATTGCCAAATAATTGGAACATTACAGTTTCAAAACTTTGTAATACTCTTCTCACAGCTGTATTTCTTTTTCCCAGAAGATTATTTATCTTCATATGCATCTCTTATATCTTGACTGTGATTTTGTTCTGATATTTATGGTGTAATCCTTTGCCAATATTTTTGGAGAAATTGCTGTATCTTTTAAGATTTTGATCACTACCTCTTCAGATGCCTTTCAGGTTTTGTGCTAAAGCTCTATAGTCTTTTATGCTGTTTTTGTTACTAATGAAGGTTACATGTGTAGTTCCATAGCTACTATTGTACTGTTTAATACAAGCTTATCACCTAGTCAGTAGCATCTAAGTAGTATTGACATGTAATACTTCCTTGGTTATATCTTGAGAATGTTGCTTTTTAGTGCTGTCTATAGCAGTTGTGGGTTTTTTTCTTGTTAAGAATTTAGATGGCAGTTTGCACTTACTCCTTAAATTCTGCCTTTTTTAGCTTAAGAGATGTTTCTGCTGTTATCTGTGTTTCAGTAACTTAGAGGCATTGAGTCTTAGTTCACAGTATTTTATTTTATTTTTTGCTTTTTAGGGAGTAGTTACTCTTTCCTACCCATTAACAAAACTCAGAGATGGAACAGACTTTTTCAAGATTGTTCTTCAAGGTACTACATTTAAGTATACATTTTAAATTTATGGTACTACATCAGTAGTACCTGCTTTTGTATAGTGTTCAGTAGAATGTTATATTTAAAATACTGTCTAAAACTGTTCATTTTCTACCAGAAAAAAAGTTTATCTTAAACTTATGCAAGTAAGTTAATGGAAACAATACAGTCTTTATATTTCAGTAGACCTATTGTTGCATGATTTTTTAAAATACTGTCCTGGAAATGTATTATCTATATGTGTAGCTTTAACAGTGTATTTTCAAACTGCTTATCATAGGAAGGACTAAGAAAATTGCACACATAATCATTACTACATGGTATATATAGCATATACCAAGTAAGGGTACATTTAATATGGGTCAGTGTTTTGATTTGCTGCAAAATATTTGTGTTTAATTCTGTTTTAATTTAAGCATTTAAAAAAAGGAAATTTCACTTGACTACTCAAGTACTTGAGTATCAGTAGCTAGAATAGCACTTTAAAAGGCCTAAGTTGTTCATCATATAATAAGTAATACAAAAAAATAATATATTCCTTTTAAGTCTTAAGTTTATCACCCCCTCCAATCAGGAAGGTGGAGGAATTTGTCAGGAGTCTGTTGGATTCAAAGAACTTTCCATTTCCTTCCATTTCATTCTGAGCTTATTCCTTGCAGTGGCTAGAGAACCATCACGTGCTCCCTCTGGTCCTCCTGACTCCAGTGCCTGAGCAGCAGGCCTGGGGTGTGCAGGTCCTGCCTGGTGACGCTGCTTGCGGCTGGTGTTAGCAGCGGTGGATGAAGTTGATGGGGCCCTAGTCTCCCTGCTGGCTTCAGGGTTCTCAGAGGGATGCTTAACCTCCCTGAGCCTTGCTGATTTCAGTGACTGCTCAGGAGAGGAGTTTATGCACACTCTCCATGGAAACATACATTTGCACACCTAAATCATTGATGTTGTTTCTGAAACAGTAAAAGGTAGAAAACTCTTAAAATAACAACGTGATTTCTGCTTCAGTCCTCCTGGAAGGCTATTAATTAATGTGTCTATGTCCTGGAATATCTTCAGTTTCTAATAAACTCTACAATGGCATCTGTGGTAATGTGACTGGATAATATTGCCTATCTAACACTATACATTGAATTATCCAAGTGGTAATCTTTTTCATTTCTGTTTAATTGTACACTGGTGTACAACGTGCACATTTTAAATGGTCCTCTTAGGAAGAATATTCTGAGCAATATACCTGTAGTTAGCACATTTTCTGTTTGTATATTAACTGAAAAGTGTTAGACTCTGTAGATCAACTTGTTTTGTAAATCTCTTTCCATTGCTGTTTTGTTTTGGAGAAGGTATAGTGATTGGAATCACTTTTGCTTTTTTTCCCTCTAGATTCAGATAACTTGTGTTCCCAGATCAACAGCATCAATGTTTTTATATATGGAAAAATGGCAGAGGATTGTGCAAAAATTATACGCCGTGGGGTAAAAAAACCACCAAAATATATATACATGTATATTCTTGTTTTAGGAATTGTTTTTTACAGACGTATATTGACTTCTTCTCTTGTCTTAGTCTACCTATCCCTAAAATTAGAAATAGTCCGTTCAGTCCCTTCAAATCTATAAATATGAACTAGAACAAAAAAGTATTTGCTTATGTAAATTCTTTCTCACACTAATACGAAATAAAACAATTCTTTTTATCAGTTCTGTTTACCTAGGAAGCAAAGGATCATGAATATGGGTAATAGAGAAGTCACCCATTTATATTCATATTTTGAATGTTTTTGCCATCTGATAAAATAATTCTAGAATTAAATTCGTTTCAAAGATAGTTACACTAAAAGATTAAAAAAAAAATTCAAAACCATACAGGGTTTTTTCATTGGCTTGTGGTTGGTGTCTTGATTTGTCAGAGATAGAAGCTTCGTTTGATTAGCTCCAGGTAAAAGACAAGTCAGCCTGTGAGTTTGTGAGACAGTGTGTTGCCACTAAAAGTAAGCAAGATTAAAAAAATACCTCAGTCTTTTTATAAGATTGCCTGTCAGTTTACTGACATTTCAGTATTAGCCAAATATCAAATTAAAATTAGTATATGATACATTATGAGCTCATGGTAGTGTTTTTTCATTTGTGATACATAGTCACACTAAATCATAGAATGGTTTGGGCTGGAAAGCACCTTTAAAGATCAGCCAGTTACAACCTCTCTGCCATGGGTAGGGACATATTTCACTACATTAGATTGCTCCAAAGCCCTGTCCAACCTGACTCTGAATACTTCCAGTGATGGGACATCCACAACTTCTCTGGGCAAATTACAGTCTTCATACAGATTTCTCAGTTCCATGGAATTTTGACAGGGAAATCAGGGTTGGAAGTTCCTGAACTAATTTGCTAAATATGCAAGCTGCAGAATGTTTTTAAGTTCAGTGAACAAATGAGTTTTGTCCTGATAAAAATACAAATCTTGAACAAGGCACTGAGCAGCAATTTGGCAATAAAAAGATCAGTACTAAAGAGCTGAGTAGGAAACTACAACTCACAGGCAACAACCCTTAGACAGCCAGAGTGTGCTAAAACCCCAGTTTGTTCTTCCCTAGTGAACTGAACCTTCATGGTGCTTACCAATGTCTCTAATGAGATTTTCAGTTTGGAAGAATATGAATATAAGGAAACAATGATTTCTGAAGCTAGCAGAGTTTCAAAAAAGCCTGATTCTTTAGCCATTAAAGAATTACTTCATTAAGGTCCAATACTGTTTATTTGCTGCATACCATTTCAGATTTTAGTAATTTTTAGTTTCTGTGTCATTCTTGGCATAGTGTAAGATATAGCTAAGTAGCCAGAGGAAGGAGTTGGTGATTTCCAAAAATGTGAGTAGCCATGTTGTCTGCTGAGAGTCTTCTCATTCTGTAACAGAATAACCATCAGGAGAAATACTAGCTTTCCTGTATATCACACTTTTTGAATGAGGGAAATAGGATTTCTTTTTACCACTTAAAAATGTTGGTCAAATCTGATAATTTGTATATGCAGTACACTTCCATTGACATGGAAATCCACGAATTTATGTAAATAGCTTTGATTCCCAAGCCAATTACAAGATCTTCTTAGCTAAAGATGAAACAGAAACTAATCTATTTTGAAAACTAATATAACATTAAATTTCAAAGCACTGTGCAAATATTTTCTTAGAAACTTCAAGTCACAGCCTGTCAAAGTTGACTGAATTTGTAAAAAATCTGAGAATGTATCTGTTCTTTCTACCTGTAAAACTAGATTTTGAGGTTAGTGCTGTCTTTTCCTGATGGAAATTCCACAGTCCTTTCACAGTTTGTTTTTTTTAATATAATGCTACATATGGCAGATGTGTTACAGGAGAGTAATCACTAGTGACCCAATATTATTCAAAAAAGTTTTCATTTATTATCAGCCTGTTAAAAGGCTGAATTTATGTAGTTCTGCAGCTTCTTCTGACAAAGAGCAAGATAAGAGAAGTCACCTGTACAGAGCTCCAATCCTGACTCAGCAACCACATCCTAGAATCTTGTGCAGCCTACATTCTAATAAAATGCTGAAATAGGAAGAATGTATAAGCAAGGCATTTCTGTTTAGATGGTTGATTTTGCTGTTGAAGGAACATTCTAGATAGCATCAGCTAACAGTGAAAGGAAAGACACGTACTAACACCTGATTTTGGCAAAATTCGTGGAATTTCCTGAAGTTTATATTTGAGTGTTTCTGGAAAGAATGAAACAACTTTTATGTTAGCAGGGCAGTGTGTTAGAGGTGCTGCAAGGAATACTGAGTGTTCTAATTGTTTTGACACATTTTAACTTAGCTTTGAGTATGGCTTACTTCTAGGTGACTAATATATTACTTTTAGTCAAACTTATACATTGTATTCCCCTTTATGACACTACCTGAAAATCACCATGCCCTAAGTAGTTTCATTGTGAATTAAACTGTCTGATTAAATTAATGTTGTCTGCAGAAATTTTTCCCCCAGTGTTTCAATAACTACATATATCACTGTCACTTAATCTAGCAGCCCTTCTTTTTCTTGCACAATATATTAAGGTTTTGTATCTTAAATCATTTAGAGTAGTATTGTCAGATTGCTGAAATAACAAAAAACACGCTGTCGTAGTGCAATATTTGGCTAAAACTGTCAGCTTTAATCAGAAGACTCTTTTATTTGTTGTAATCAAATAAACACATGAACAAAAGTTACTCAGTAGAAGTTGATAGAAGTGCTTTTCGTAGAAGCTTGAATAGAAATAGGATTCCAAGTCTAATGTGTTTATTGGAATGGAGCACATTGGCACAGCCCTGCTATCTATACAAGTCTGATAGCAAAGAGGCTGACTATAAAGGACCTTTACATTGTATCAGATAGCTTTTTTTAATCACCTCTGATTACCTAAAGGTATTTAATGTGGTTTTTATCTTCTCCTTTTCCTTTTTTTTTT
>VYXC01007331.1:84198-162876 GCA_013397175.1 Platysteira castanea | reverse complement strand
TGCCGCTAAAAACACGAGCTGCTGCTGGGACTTACTTGAATCATGCACCCTTTAAATCCTCCTTTTCTTCTTCATTTTATGGTGTCTGAGGAGCTTCATACCAAAGTGAAAATAGAGTTGCAATCATTTTCTGTGCCAGAATCTCAGGAGTGATGCCAGAGAAGTTTGTAATGTCTCTTTTGCTACCAGAAACCTACCTGTTGATTGACCTACCTATTTAAGGCTTAAGGAGGGTGTTGATCCAGACAAAACAGAGTTTATAGGAGAGTTTCTCAAAAGTACAAGTGTAATTCAATAAGAAGCTCCAACAAAAGAATGTTTTATCGCTGCTGATCTGATGTGCTATTTCTTTTCTACCTTAGTTAAGCTAATCAGAAAGGAGTCAGTCTTTAGTGTATTCAAAGAGGAATGATTCTTTTGCCTTATTCAGTGTGAATCTTCCTCCCTAGGCTTTGTCAAAAATAGCACTCTGTTACAGTAGCATCAAAAATGTGAGAATTTTAGCAGAATTTAAAAGAAAAAATGCTTTCTGGCATTTGTTGTAAATATAAATTCCATGGGTAGAAGAACTAATTTGGGAAACTTAAAGATGGTTTTTGCAATTTGTTCAGGATTTTTGTTTCTTAAATGGCTTGAGACTTTGGGGTGAAATTTCACATCATATACTCTTAAAATAGAGCATGTGTTAGAGTCTATGTAATTTTCTGTTTATTGCTCTGTCCCCACAGGAAACCTTCATAGTTGCAGGATTTAAGGTGATAAAATTGCCTACAGTGAGAGAAGATGGTAGACATAGTTGTCACCTGGAAGTGTCTGAAGAAGCTGGATCAGCCATTTATGTATGTGGTTACCCCACTTTTTCTTTTTTTATTTATTTCCAAAGTACTTATATTAACATTTTGCTTTATAATAGAAAAAAACCCAATAAAATCTATTAGAAATTGAAATGCTACAGATTATTTTACCTTGTTCATCAGGAAACAGGACATGTTTGCGTGTGTGCACATGTAATTTTATAATAACCCTAACCTAATTATTTTCCAGGTAAATTTCTGTTTGCCAAGTGCAAGAATTTGACTTTAGATGACTTTAGATAGTTTCGTAGAGCTGTTTAAACTACTCTTGTACGTGACACATTTCAATAATGCAGACAAGGTAGAGGGTACAAGAGTGATTTCAGGTGGGAAATTTTTAGTTTTCTCTGGTCTATGAGTTTGTTCTGCATTAAGTCAAATCATGAATTGTTGCCTTTCAAATACTTGGATTGCCATAATCTAAATTTTATAAAGAGAATTGTATCGTTTTGTCCTGAGTAAAGTATTTGTTCTTTTTTACTATTCTCACATCGGTGCTGTTTATTTTTATCTGTATAGTTGTGGTCTAATCAAATCCTAAATTTAAGTAAAACTACTTCTTTTGTTTAATTTCAGAAAGACACTTTTGTTTTGGAATTGACCTCTATAGGTAACTAAAACTTGGCACATAGCTCATTATTTAAAATGATAGTGCAGACTGTTTCATGACATTCATTATCTGTTGATGATGATGATATATAGGTAGAAAGAGTATGTTTCATTGAAGATCACAGCAAAACTGCCCTGAGTCTGGATAGGTGCATCTAAAGTAAAAGTGCCTAAATTTTAGGAACTCCGCAAGGCCTTCAGCTGAATATTGGCAGACCTCATGATATACTGTCTAATCCCAGAGACGCTGTGCAGCTCCCTGAATGCCTAGGTTGTGCTGAGGTGTTTATCTCATCATTTACCACAGAATGGAGCTTGTGGCACTTTATTTAGTGACACATGCATTGGATGTTTAACATTAATACAAATGAGCAGACTTTGTGTGTGCTTTGCTTTCTCAATCACGGCTTTTCACTCAGCTGTTTAAAAGTAGAATCAGCTTCAGGAATGCAGCTGATGTGGAGAGCAAAAGCAGATCCCCCACAGGAGTCAGCAGTGCTGAGGCAGTGCACAGCTGTGACACGGGGCCCTGTGACCGGCAGCCAGGCTGGGCTGTGGCCTCGGGATGGCAGCTGAGCCCTGCGTTCTCCACAGAAAGTGGGGGTGTGTGGGCTTTTCATCAAATCCCCAGAATTAGTGCTTTAAAAGACCTTACATTGAAGATAAGTTTGCTTATAAGTAAGGCTCAAAAGGTTTAGGAACTGTCTTTAAATAAAATTGATCCCATTCTGGTGAATTTTTTCCCCCAAAGGAAAGTAACAAGTTGCTGAGAATAGACCTGCTCTAAGCATTCACATGTACATACATGTTTATGGACAAAACCTAAACCCATTTAAGGTGTATGTTAAGCAAATGCAGTTTTAAATTTGTAGCCTCCACCTTTCAAATGCTACTCAATTAATGTGACGTAACATATTCAACAAAGTGACTTTAGAAAATGTGTGTATTTTTGGAGAAGCTTTTGTCTAAGTGTAATTGCAGTAAATACTACTTTCTTTTCTTCTGTAGCTAATATTTTACTAGATTCAGAGGTGATTAATATAGCAAAAATGTCTGTTTGGTTTGTATTTTCTTATAGTGTTGTATTTGCTTTAAAATTATCAAATGTTACATTTGCAGTGCCTTCAATTTTTTAATCAGAAAGTTCGGAATTTTTTTTCTCCACAGATTTACACTAAACCAGGAACAACTGCTGCTTCAGAAACTGCATCTGTGGTGAGTTTGCATTTGGGATGTTTTTAAATCACATGAGATGAACTGCATATAAATAAGAATGTGTGGATTCTTATCCTTCGATTTTGTTCCTGTTTAATTTGCTTCCATACTCTTATTCCAGCAGTCATTTAGCTTTTATTTTTGCAAAGAGTATACCTTCGACACAAAGTAAAATATGAAAAAAGTAGTACATTTTCAGTACTTGTAATATAATTCCCATCTCAATCTTCAGACAGACTTCATGTTGGTTTAGGAACTTGGAACTAGAAAGGTAACTATTGGGCTAAATAAAATTGTATGCTTGTGCTGTAGAAAAAAAAAGGAAATATGAAACTTCCTTTGATTTAAAATCAGACTTCAGGTGCTGATCTTAACATTTGTTTTGATTACTGCTTGGAACAAGCCTTTATGTGTCTAAATTAAAATTTTACAGGAAATAGTATTTTAAAGGCAGAGGAACTTTTTAATGAAATTTTAATGTTCTTTATCATGATGTTAAAGATTTAGGACCAATGGTGATAGAGCTTGTTTTAATATTGTTTTTATTTACAGTTTCATTTTTTCACTATAGTACTTGAAAACCGTAGTTATCAATCAGTTTGACAGAACTCATATTTTTTTAAATGACCCAAATCAGCGTATATTACAACGATGGGACATCAGCAGAATAGTCCTGAAACTATAGAAAGTAGTCCCTAATTTCTTTAATCCTCCAGCCGTTCTGATATTTTAATCAGAGGGTGTGCACAGTGGCTGTGAGAGGTAACCCTGCTGCCAAGACACAGAATCAGTGTCACAGCCCAAGACAATGATTCTGTGCAGTGACACTGCCAAGCAGAAGGACAAAGCTATTTATGTATGTGCTTTAAAAAGTCCTCTGGATGGACATGTTAAAATGGATCAGTAAAAAATTGTCTTTCATTGTTCTTTATTGTAATGACTTTTACTCACCTGGTGCATATATTGAAACTTGAATTAACTGGTTGGCTTATTGTAAGAACGATGCAATCACATAAAGAAATTAAAAGTCTTGTGTGCTTTCTGAGTTTAAAGTGAATAAGATACAAAGAAATAGATAATCTTTATTTCTTTTTTTTAAGATGAAATAAGCATACTGAGGAGGAATGATGTTAAAAGACAAAGTTCTGTATGAATGTTTGAATAATATTTTCTTCTGTTCTCTCATTGTATCATGCCTTTTCAGTCTGTTGCTCCAAAATATGTGTATACTCCCCTGAATCATCTTAAAGATGGGACTATAGTGAACTTGTATGGCATTGTGAAATTCTTCAAGCCTCCATACGTTAGCAAAGGAACTGGTATGTACTATATTCAAGAGATTTGAAATCTCCTCCAGCCAAAACTGTTCTTGCTGTGTTTGTTAAAAATCAACCAGAGCAACAAATTCACATGATCCTTTGACCATAGCTTTGACCAGCTAATACCAGGGAAACAGGACAACAAATAGGTAAGAGATATCAGTCAGTTTAGGCAGACTGGTGGAGATAGCAAATGAAGAAAGTTCTTAAAGAAGATTGTCATTTGTCCAGCTACTTTAGCAAGACTTTGGGGAACTGAGGGCTTGAAACATCTTAATTAGGCAAGCACTGATTGCTGGAAATCATTAGGGCAGCCATCCATTCCAGATATGTAAAAGCAGTGAAGTTAAATGCACCGACTTTCAAAGTAGCATGTCTCCAAAGCAGCTAGGAGAGATTTTTTTTCTACTGAGGTATTTGTCAAGTTAATCACTTCAGTTTCTTAAGTAGTAGAAATTTAATAGGGAAAATGATTATTTTACAACTAGTCCTTGCCTAAATGTCATTAATAGCTTCCTATTATGTCTTCCCTGTATGTTTTCAGTTGGCATTATTAAAATAATACAACAATATCAGTGGAGAACAGGGACACAAGTTGATGTTTCTTATTTATGAAGATAGTTGTAATTCACTTGCTACTTTATAATGAAAATCTCTAAAACAATTTTAAGTAGTCTGGAGTTTTGAGTAAAACTATTCACTAATCAGTCAAATATTTCAATTTTGTTTTTTGATTTTTTTTGCACAATTCAGAGTCATGTTTGCTTGAGAGGGAGCAAAATAGTCAATGATTGTTCTGCATTGTCAGGGCATGAAGTGGCTCTTGTCAGAAAATTCTGTGGTTGCATTAGATCTGGCCCAATCCTGCACTAATGCATTCTTTGTCTGACACTGTAGTAATAGAATCATGTAGCTTTAAGCTGATGCCTGCTGGAAGCATGGAAAGTGGGGCCACTGTGCTTAATCCACATGGATCTTTATTCACGTCCTGAAACTGCCCTGATGCTGCTCTGTCTTACACATATTAAGGCTTAAGGCTGAGGCTTTGCACTGGATTCCCACTGAAAGTGAGTACCACTGGAGTGGTACCTAATATAGTCTTATTGGTTTATATAATCTATAATTAAAAGTTCATCATTTCTATTATCATTATTGCATTAGGTGAGTGTTAAAACAGTGATGAATGAAATGAGTTTTCAATATGTTCATAAATTATTTATTACAGAGAAAGTTGTTTTAGCTAAGCACACTTTTGCTCGGGGCATATAGTTTGAAATGTCTATACATGAGAACTTTATGAGTTCTGAAAACTATCCAAGAAAGTGCTTTGGGTCTTGCTTGGTACAAGAGACAGATGGGATTTTGTTTGCTAGAAGATCTATTGGAAGTGTTTGAAATTCTATTCTAACTTTCCTTCCCCAGTAGTCTAAGAGTCTTAAGATAGTTTAAATTTTTAACAAAGATGATCGTCTCCTCTCTCACCTCCCTTAATCCTAAGGATATCTCAAGCATTTAACCTCGAGATATAAAAGAAAAAAAACATAGAAGAAGAAAGAGCCCCTGTCTTTGTAGTGTCCAATTACAGAGGTTATGTGCTTAACCATGAAAGTTTTAGGGCATTACAACGTGACACTACTGCTTCCCCAACCCTTTTTTCTCATATAGATATAAGTCATGCTTTTCAATAAAGCACGGAAGAATGCAAAAAGAAGCCCTGCTGCTGGTTAACAATGTCATAGAATTAATGTCCTATTTTCCTAGGGAAACCTCCATCTAGCATTTTATCATAGACATATGCAGTATATTTGTATGTCACATGTTCAGTTAAAATCTCATTTTATCCTACCTAGACATGCATGTAGATTGTAATTATTTTATTTTTATTAAATTTTTTTAGAATCAAAATTAATAAAGGATAGCACTTGTAGAAAAGACACTTCTAAAAAGCTTGACCACTTTCAGGTCAGCAGTTCTACATGCCCAAAATGCAGCTTGAGAATCATAAATCGGATTCTTAAAATATTTTGAAGCTGTAAGTTTTATTTTTATTTTCAATTTTTATTTGATCTTGAGCCAAGTTCATCAAACAGCCCAGAATTTGTTTAAAATTAGGTAGCTGAGAGAATGAACTCTAGTTTAAACTATACCATTTGGTCAACTTGAATTACAATAGTCAATTCTTAGCAAGTAATAACAAACCAACTTTATAGTGCAAAGCAATCACAGAATGTTGTGGCATCCATTTGTGAGGAAGCAGGCTCAGTTAAAACTGCAGTAGTTTTTCCTTCAAAGTATTGTGTTCCGTTTTGGTTTTTTTTCCGAATCAAAATATTGAGGATTTATTTAAATTTTGCAGAACAGAATAAAAACTGTTGAAGGTAAAGATAGTGATTTCATTTCTGAACCGCTAGAGATAAGAATAATGTTCCTTTCCCTTCTGTTCACAGTGGTTTATATGCATTTCTTTTTCAAACAACCACTGTTTCTTATCTTAAAATATAGAAGATAAGTAAAAGTTAAAAAGATATTTAAAGGAAATGAAAAAAGAAAAATTTAATAAATAGTTAATAGAAATCTCAAGACAGTTACTTTGATCTACAGTTTACAAATGACGGCATTGAAACATCTGTTTAGCCAGATGCTTCTGATAGTTACTGAACTGTTTGTATCTCTGAAGTGTATCACCATGTTAGAAATAACAAGCTCTAGTAAAACAGTTCGATTCTTTAGAGGTTTTGTTTAGGCTTTCTGCAGTATATGTTTGTATGCACATATATATACACGCATAGGGGTGTGTGTACATTTGTATTATTTTTCTTCCTGTCTTTTTGAAATATAAATGGTAAATTAACTGGGTCAGCTGCTTGGTGTTAGTGCAGACACTTGTATATTGAATGGCCTCAGTAATTCTTGAAAACAGTATTAACGTTTCATTTAGTTTTGAAGAGAGAATAGTTTGCTACTATAATCTCTCTCTTTTTTGTGTGTATTGAAAAAAAAGAAGCAGAAGGCAATCTTTAATTAGAGTCCCTGACTGCTAACAACATTGCCCAAAACCTTTTTATCTCCTTGAAGGGGGAAATTATTGGTTCAGAGTAGTGGGTTTTCCAGTAAATGTTACTGAGGAATAAATATGTGATTGCCCAAAAGGGGAAGTATAATTAGATCAATGCTTTCCACTTTAACAATTTATACAAGCATATTTGTCAGGAACTGCTGAAGTCCTCAGTAAAACTACAATAAATGTTTAATCAGTAAATACTAAACAACTTGTTAGTCCTACAATATCAATAACTACTAATCAGGAAAATTTTTGTGGCAATTCTGGTTTTCTTAGGATAACTGAAAAGTGCATTTGTACGTGAAGCTATGAGGTTTGGGGTTTTTGTGTTTGTTTTTTATCTATCTGTACATACTGTGGAGAAATTCTGATTTTCTGTTCATGCTAATGGCTGGCATAATAGTCCATAAAAGAGTGGAAATGTTATGGCATTATGAAAGGAAAGCTGTAACCTGAAGAATGAACCTAGACTGCTATGATAGTGGTGGCAACTGTAGATTTTCAGTGACTGTTACAGGGCTGCAAGAGATTCATGTTTCAAACTATTTAAAGTCAGGACCTAAAAGCTTAACAATCAGCATTCTCCATGCAGGTAGTGTAACCTTCTACTGATTAACTAATAGTTGTGGATTTTTTTATGAAATGAAATAACTCATTAACAAGTTACAGCAATTGTATTTTAAAAGAACAATAAGGACTAATCTGAGGGAATGTAAAAAGCATGTAAGATGCATGCAGACCATCACTCTATACTTTTATTTAAACTAAACATCAGTTACATCTCCTTGTTTTCATAAACACCAATTCTGGACAGTTACAAGCATCCTTACAGGTAGCTGTCCGTGGCAGGTGGTCCCTCACATGATGTTAAGCTTATGTGAGAATAACTCTTCAGAGTAATTAAACAGATGAAAAAAAAGGTAGGTGCAGTTTGAAGTTTTGTGTAGTGTCAGCTGAAATTCAGTGCTTCTACTGAGACAATATAGTATGAAAGTAAAAAGATTTCTTCTGTAGCGTGTAAATTTGCTAAACTGTGCATCCATTCTGTCATATTTTGAAGACAGATTATTGAAAGTAAAACCTACCCATGGTAAAAATTCTCTTTTAAAGAAAATCAGTGGTTTTTTTTAATCAGTGGAGTAAATTTCTCTAGTAGAGGAAAATTGACTCCAATATGTAAACTTTCATTATTTATTATTTATTAGCTTGATAATGAAGAGATTTTGCTTTGTTGGAAAGTATATTAAGAAAAATGAAAAGTGTGACCAATGACATATTTTTTTATTTAACTCTGGGACATTATTTAAATTCAGCAATTCTGTTTAGAGTTTGACTCACTATTTTTTCAGAAAAATGAATTCTTTCGCTGATCTATAATGCTGCTGTGGAAAACAGAAAACAATTTTCACATCACAGCTGCAAAAGAAAAGACAAGTGGCTTTTTTTTTTAACCTTCAAAAAGGTTTGCTGAATGAGGATTTCATTTTAAAAAGTCTGTCTTTATGCTTTGTTCTCAAAGACCTCTATTGTAATTAGATTTATTGTAGAAGTGATGTTTTGGGGTGATAGTGAGGAATGGAAGACTAAAGTCACAGAGACAGAGAGCCTGTATTATGTAGAAAGTGTTCCCTGGCTATGTTAAGCAAGTGTACTATTTTATACTCCTTTGACTAGGGTGATTATCAGTCTTACATGATTATGCTAATTACACAGAAAATTGAGGCAGTATGTTAACTTCTACCATTAAATAGGCAGCTGCACATGTATGAAGCTGACTAGGTTGTATAATCACAACATCAAAGAGTAACCACAATATTAATGTGGATTTTTTTTGCTATTTCCTCTTGTTTCTGATGTTGGATTATATCAGTGCACTGTAGCATGTTATTCTATATCCCCAAAGGATTGTAAATCTATGAACCATATGGGTTTTTCTTCTGAATTGCTCATTTTGCTCATATTTGCTGCAGATCTTTTAAGTTAACCTCTAGAATTCATGCCCAAAGAAATACATCAGTCTTTGGATTACAGTAGTAAATACTTGGAGTTTTGTCAGCCAGTGACTGGAGTTTATTCGTGACATTCGTAGCATAAATGTCACAATAGGCTTGATGTGGACCTCCTGCCTTTGCTGGGAGTGTGGAAAAGGGTGATCTCAGCAACTTTCGAATGCAAAAGAAGATAATTTATCATTATTGAGTCTATGTAAAAATCTTGGGAAGGAGGAAGAGTACTAGTTTTACAGAAATACAGAAGGTTTTTATATGTGTAGGAAATGTTTTATTTCTCAGTAAGCCCTCAGTGGATTTTTTTCACCACTTCATTCACTCAAATCATTATAGAATTTAAACTTTTAAATTATAGCAAAATTTAAGGGTATATATGCTGGAAATGGAAGAATATTGGTTTTGAACTACGTCATTTAATCCAGTCTTACATACCTGTCTTCATGTTTGGGGATTCTATTCACAGAGTTTACATATAACAGTTGTCTTTCTATGACTGCCCTCCTGTAGCTTTTTTATATAAGGCAAATCTGTCAGTTTTACTAGACTGAGAGCATTCTCTTTCACAGCTGTCTAGCAACAACTTATGTGTCTGCATCTTTGTAATGTGCATGATGGAGATTTTATTGACTTTGTTTTAGAACTATGACACCATTTTTCAGTTCCCAAATATGTAAACTGGTGTAGTGTCATTATCACTAGTTGCCTCACAGAATTACAGCTAAGGAAAGTTGGGGGTTTTGATCCTTTAGATTTTTTTCTCTCCTGTTTGGGTCTTTCTTTTTAAGAGGTGAAAAGGTGTCTGTCAGGGCAAAACATTTGATTTGGGGAAATGAATTCATTGCCAGTTAACATAAACATCTAATAACTTATTCAGATATTGAGAAACAAAGAAACATTTGAACTCTTAGGGAGAATACCTTTCCTCCACCTTTCCCAGGTTCAGCTTCATTTCAGACACCCCTCTTTCCATCTTCCTAGTCTCTGTTCCTCTGGCTATGGTTACAGGTCTTGGAGGGATAATAGGTGGTACAGGAGGTTGGGGGCAGGATGCAGCCCTTCTTTCTGCTGCTACTTGGTTTCTCAGGCAGGTTACCAACTACCATACTGAGAAAGAGTAAATGTGCTTTTACTTTGTTTTACATTTATAAGTATCAGAGCACACATGTTTCTGTAAGCTGAAATGGAAAATATGGGTTTTGTTTATGTCATCAGCAAATACTGCTTCATTCTGGGCTGGTCTGCATTGTCATCTTTGTATCATGTTTTGATTTTACCTTTTAGATCATTATTAGAAATTAAATTCTATGAAGTTTAACTTCAAAAGGGCATATTTCATATTTTTACTCTACTTTCTAACTACCACTGTGTGACTCTATTCTTGTGGTATATATATCTACCTTGCTCATTTTGTTGAAGTGAAGGATGTGTAATTTATTCTTTAATTTGCTTTTAGAACTTGTAGAACTCATTACCTTTTCAGAAGGCTGTGCAAAATAAATCTTAGAAAATGATTTTATAAAATTGTACATATGCTCCTAATTTTGTAGAACAAGTAATTGAAACGTGGAGGAATAGCATGCCTGTTGCAGATAGAAGAAGAAGAGTGGTGTGTTCTTGCTCACAGAGCTGTGCTTAATCACACATTTAATTTATTTGGGCTAATTATCAGCAAGATGGGCCACACTTCAGTTTTTATGATACTGTAAAAAAATTAACTTTGAAGGAGTTACACAGATCATAGCAGAAAAAAAATGGCCATAGGGATGTTCCTCCCAAATTCAATATATGTGTATTAATAATTCCATAATGCCTGTTATTCATTCAGACACTTCTATATTTTACAGATTATTGCTCCGTTGTAACGCTTGTGGACCCATCAAATGTGAAGCTAACGTGCACTCTCTTTAATGGAAATCTAGATTCTCTACCAAAAATTTATAAAGTTGGTGATATTGTTCGGTTTCATAGGATAAAGGTATGTACTGGGATGTGAGGGTTTTATGTGCTTGCTTTTCTGCAGTGAGAGGACCATAGGAATAATTTAGTTCTACATGTACAGAAATTAACGCTTGGAGACATTGGAGAAAGCAGCTGATTGTTAAAATAGCTGTGGTTATAGTAGGGACCAAAGCTGAAAGTAAACTATGACTTTTTTTAACAATAACAATATTTATTAAACTACTTGACAAAAAATAACGTGGTACTTCTAGATGAATAGAGTTAAACTGACATAAATCTGCACAATTTATTCCTCTTCAAACTGATAGAATTGAGGAGTTTCTTAGGTCTTTCGTTGTGGAGCAGTTTGGGTCAGCTGGAGAGTCACTCCAGTAAAGAGAATCTATCTGGGCTTGTTAGTGTGCAGTGTGCTCCAGCTGCTGCTGCAGTGTTCTCCTGCCTTACTCCCTATTCATCTGTATCAAAGGGCATGCAGGAAACTGTTTATAGCTTTGATACTGCTTCTGCTGGATGTTCTTCTTAACCTGCTGCAACTGTATGGGGAAGAGGAACCACACTACAGGGACTGAATGGAAGTCTTGTAATGCTGGACCATACTTAAAGAGGTGCATAATAGGACCAAAGATGTGATTTTACCATTAATTTGCAACATAGCCATACATAATTATATATTACTTATATAGCCATAATAACTATATATTTACTTTTTGTGTAAAATAGTTATAGCAGAAATTAATAAATGTCATGAAAAAGGCCAGTGGAAAAAGAAAAGACCACAAAAACCAAAAAAAGCCCAGTTTGCATTTTTGAACACTCTGGGGAGATATAGGAAATTTAGGATTGTACAAAAAGATGATAAAAGGGATAAATATCTATAGTACTAAGCATGTACATTTTGATATGCTGTAGCAGGAGAACAAAGAAGAAAACCCCATGACAATAAATGTAAAAACCAGTGAGATTTATCCGATATTTGAGTTTCATACTGCTGAGATTGTTAAGAAAGAACTTGCTAAGATTCAGAAACAGTCTTCAGTTATTCCTCTATATTATGAGTATTTACAATTGAGAGAGAAACTAGGTAACCTATTCTGGGTTAGTATAAGGTTTCTCTGAGGTCACTTGTATGTGTAATAGGAGTGGAATGAAATTGTATTTATATTTTGAAGCTTGTGTTGCTGATCAGTACTTGGAATGTGTTATTAATCTTGTAAGTTCATGAATTTAACTTCAGATGGGAAAGTCTTATACTAAATTTTAATATTTTCTCTGAATCCATCAGGGTGAGTGTTATACAGATACACTCATTTCAGAAATTCAGTGGAGATAAAAACTTGCTTATTGGTTCTGAAAACAGTGTATATTTTATAGTATATATATTTGAAAAAGGAGAAAGTAGAAAGGAGCTGGTCAAAAGAATTGAAAAGTTGCAGGGCTGTGGTAGGTCAGTATTGGATCTCTAAGTACACATTAAGAAAATAAACAAGACCACTGTTAGGAAATTTATGTATGCACCCTCTTTTATGCAAAGTATTGTCTAACTTCCACTATTTATTTTTGTCAGAAGCTTACTAAGGAAATCTACTGATATAGCACAGGTAAGGGACCTCGGTGTTCTGATTTGGCACCACTTTTTTGAGGAAATCGTTCTAGAATCCTTGTCAGTTGTTACTTTATTGTTCTCCAAAATGATGTTCCAGTGTTTAAAGAGAGGGTCTATCAATTCACTTCTCATATACACTTTTTTTCATCACAGTTGAGCTGTTCTAATTGGTTTCCAGTCCTAATAGACCTCCAGCTGCTCACAATTTATGTCTCTTCAGATGCATGAGCTGAGAACTTGTTTAATTACTTTAATTACTAAGTTAAAGTGATCTAGAGTCACTAAGTTCTCTTTTTCTGGATGGGAATGTTCTGATTACCCCAGACTAAGAAACAGGTACTTTGGAAGTTTTCATATCTGATCTGAGCAGGTAGAAAATCTCACACAAAAGCTTGGTGCCAACTTCTGGGAATGATCTGGGAGGGGGAGGACCTTTTTCTCTTTCAGCCACAACCAGCATAGTTGCTGTGATTGCTGTGCAATGCAGTTTTCAATTTAAAAAAAATCAACTCTACTTAGATTTCTAATTACACTTTCTGCAGTTCCTCCTTCACTCTTTTCTGCTGTTGTGTTCAGGCCTTAATCACCTTCTCTTAGCTTGCTGAATGGAAAGCAGTCAAGGGTAGCAGAGGCAATAGTCGGTCAAAGCTGTGCTTACCAATGAGGACAGATAGATCTACATAGTCCTTATGTTCACATTCTGTCTGCCCCAGATATGCTTTCAAGGGACTTCGAGGAAGTTGACATTGATAACAAACACATTTTAAAAATTACTGCTCCCAGTTACACTATTGGATACTAATGGATAATTTCTCATACTAACAGAGGTGTTGGCACAATCTGATGGTCAGAGCTAATAAGAATTTAATGAACAGTATTCTGTTAAAATTACTCTGGATAGAGGGTAATTTAATTTGCTTAGTATTTGTTGGAGAGAAGGAAAATTTTAAGTGTCTGACTTAACAGAACTGGAAAATTATCTAGTTTTAATTACATTTCTGTTACTATTTCTTGAAGTGCATCTTTATGCACATCATCTTATGATGATTTCCAGTGCATTATAAAATTTGGTGGGTTGCAGCACTCTACCTGGGCTTTCAGCCACGATCAGTCCCCTGCAGAGATTGTGGAAGGCGAGCCCCCCATCTCCCAGTATAAAAGCCAGGCCTGTGATCTATTTGTCTAGTCTCCTTCTATCTTCATGGCAAAGGAGGAGTTTTCTTTGGTGGATATTTCTTGGAACTTCTTTTTTATTGTTCACTGTGAATGCTCTTAATATTTTAGAATTAATGCCTAATAGTTACACTGTTAAAGAGAGGGAAGAGGCAACCTCCTGGTACTGGCTAAACCGGCAACATTGTTAATTTTCTTTTAGAAGGGGACTGCGGATGGTTTTGGTAGTTCAGTTTTCTTCTTGTTGTATTTAAACATATTCAAAATGGTTTAATTTATACTTCAAATGACTTCTTTATTTCATTAGTATCTCTCTGTTCATACAGCTGGAGGTACAAGTAAACCAGGTTTACATTATTAAAATTAAAGAAAATATAATTAGCATACTGTATTATCCAAATTTGTTTAGACTATTTACTTAAGATGAGACAACATTTACAAAATATAAAGAAATATACCAGATGCATTCTGGTGGGGGTTTTTTCTGACAGGATACTTTTCTTCACATAAATATCATCAGTGACAGTCATAAAAAAAATAAAACCTTCCTTCTTAGTATAAAAACATGTACATTAGCTTGGTATATGTTGTTTCCTTAGGCATTTTTTGATATTCTAAGATGATCTGTGCCTGCAGTGGTTTCGTAATAGTCCTTTGCTTCTATAATTTAACAATCAGTTTTGATGGAAAACTACCTTGGAGATGCTATTATTCCAGCTTCATACACTACTTACTATCACACTTTTCCATTTAGTGAGATGAATAACACCATCTTCAGTAAAAAAAAAAATCTTTTACTTTGCTGTAAATCTATTTATAAATATTTCAAGATTAGCTTCTTTTCAATAGCCATATTCAGGATAGTGTTGTACCCCATAGAAATCACTAGAGTTTATTGTCCATGCAGTTTGTTAAGGTGACATTTCACCTGTTGTTCTTTAGTTTACAAAAACTAAGCCAGAGACTCCTGCAATATGTATTGGAATTTACTTGCTTGCTTAGAACAAGCCAAATGTATTTTATCTGTGCCATTTTTGTCCCAGAGGATATTTTTATATAGCAACCATTATTTATTGAAATTATTTAAAATTTTCAGGGAATTTTTAAAGAGACAGCTGTCTGCCCCACTTTTGTGTTATCCCCTCCCTTCGCCCTCCCCCACCAGTTTTTTAAAAAAATATCTCCACGTCCTCTAGAAATGACACAAAATCTACTGAAGGGGAATTGTTGTCATATACAAAAGTTGCAGACTGACTCTTTTCTAAGTTTAATTCAATTTCAAAACCGTTTGGAAAATACAACCTGTTTACAGTATCAATGCTTAACTTGATCTGAGATCTACTTAAGAGTGCCATAATGAAACATTTGCCCATAGATTTTGTTCATTTTACACTCCTGTGAGTCCTCATCACTTCAGCAATGATTTGTTTTTAAAGGACAAGCCCAGAGAATTTCTGTTGACCATCATCTGTTCTGTGGGCCTGACATAAGTAATTTTACAGCTATGAAATACTTTGTTCTGTAACCCATTCTACATTTTCTTCTCCTGTGTCTTCTGTTGTTCAGTAAATAGTATTGTTGAATTCTGTTGACGTTTGAGAGCACTCAGTGCACTATTAGGCACCTGCCTATGCCTAAGGACATCTGGTTTTGCTGAAGATTGTTGGTAATTTTCTCATCATGACAGTTGAGATTTGCCTTCTTACATATTTTATTTCTTTTATTTATTTTATAATTGCCTTTTCCTACATTAAGGTTGATTTCAAATTCACTAAATGAGGGTACTGGGAGATGTGAGAAGTACAGTGTGTGAGGTCAGCCTCCCAAATGCTCAAAGCATGACATAAAGGATTTGGGAAAAGAGGAAAATAACTTACAGTGAAATATTGGTGGAAGCCCAGGGAGACAAAGGAGTTTCTTTCTGGTTTCATGAATGGTTTAGAGCCTTCACAGAAGACTAGAACAGAATTTTTACTAAGAAGGAGATCAAGATATTTTTATGATGATTTAAAAGAATTAGTGAACAAATAAATGAATAGGTAAATTAGAAATTAAAACACTTTGAGAAACATTTGACATGTCAGACAAGGTATGAAAAATACTCTTGAAGTATATTTTGATACAGGATGAATAGGTTAAAGGGATGAAGGAGAATTTTCCTCCCCTCTGGATGTTACCTGTTTAGAGAAGCAATAGAGTATAATTCCAGTGACGGCAACTAAAGTACATCTGTGTGTTTATATTAGATAACATCTTACAGGAGAACCTGTTTTTCCAGATCATGGATAATGGGGGACAAATTGATTATGAAACTGTGTATTTTCCTTATTTGTCCCTTTTCTTGTATTTTCAATATTTAAACATAAAGGTTAAAAAACTAAAACTTTGCAGTGTTTCAGTGAAGAAGAACTACATCATAAATTGATGTGCTCCGTTGGTCAGGTGTGAAGAATGCTTAACTAAATCAAAGTTTATCGTAGAGATGACCCTTAATGCATTTATGCATTATGTCAAAGTAGCAGGGATTAAAGGAGTTCCTGTCACCAAGATTGAACTGCTTTGTTTATGAGTTTCCAAGGACAATGAATGCTTGATTTGTGCGCTTTTTAAATTTCACCATGTTTATAAAATACTGGCCTGAATCATTGGCAATGTTTTGCTGTTTAGAACTTCTGACACATATTCATGTTCTGTACTTTCAAATGAGTAGGATTTTCAACCATTTAAAAATTGAGCACTGGGAATATAGAGTGTCCCATGAATCTATATTCATGCGTGTTATCGCTTACTTGGTAACCCGACATTAATTAAAAAGGGATGGATCAAAAAAGACAGTTTCAGATTTCTGGATAATGAGTCATACAGTGCTTTGATATAGATAAATCTATAATTGCAGGGAGCATTAAGTCTAGACTAGATCCTTGAAGGAGTGCTTCAGACTTTAAATACTATGTTTTATATGGCAGCAGATACACAGCTAAATCAGCAGGATTCAGGAGGCCTGCCACATGCAGGGCAATAGACACTGAATGATTGTGAAAGCTTTATTCATAATTCAAGGAATTAAAGTTCATCACTGTTTGCTTTATGGAAAAAAAAATACCTCTTTGAACTGATATTTTCTTTTTCAGTTCCATAGTATTGGGAAACGGGGCTATTGTGAGGGGCCAAAACCAGAAATCCGTAACTTTGCTCTGCCATCACTCTGCTGTGTAACCCCTAAAAATTAATTTCTCTTGTGCTTTAGCTTCCCCATTTATAAGAGCAATCCTGATGTGTTTCCCACACAGATATTTTGATGGGTGTAAATAAAATACTCTACAAAGATGCTGTATATTTGCAGGTAGGTATTAGTCTGCCTCTTCAAAAATTGTTTGTGTCAGATTGTATTTCTGCTTATACATTTTGTTTTCTTACTAATATTAATTTTATCATTTTGTTTTGTTTTTATTTTGACTTTGTTCTCCCAATAGAACCAGGAACAGAAATGATCAATGGTCCATTTTTCATGCACATGATAAAGCAGAAATATATTTGTTTTTCCTTTTTTTCTCATTTTATTACAGGTCAGGGAATACAATGGACAGATGCAGGGAATTACCAGTGCAGGATTCGCATCCTTAACATTTGATGGAACTGTAGGAGCTCCAGTAGTTCCTCGAACTTCTAGCAAAGTGTACACTTTCATGGATGAAGAACAGAAAATAATAGAAGAGCTACGTACTTGGGCAGCCAGTAATATTTCCATCTCTGGACCAGCAGCAAAATTGTCTGGTGTTCAGCCAATGATGTTCTTTGATCTCACTTGCCAGCTGGTAGGAAAAGCCAAAGTGGATGGATCTTCTTTTCTTCTAAAGGTAGACTTATTTTTTAAAATAATTAGTTAGATTTATTAAGACACTGTGATACATTTTTCAGTAAAACAAACATATTCATTAATTTAAATAATATTACTTAGATAAATATATTGAGTGTGAACAAATCTGTGATCCTTGGCCGTTTTGTTTCTATGAAAAGAAAATGGAAAGCCCAATACTCTTTGAAGTTGATCACCTGATTCAGTTTTTTAGAGAGGTTTCTTAAGATGGCATTATATAGATCATCATTTCACTAAGATTTGTAGATCAATATCGCAAGATCTTTTAACCTTAAAAAAGGTTGTTGGTTTTAAACTTTATCCTTCTTTTTTAGTTAGCAGCATTTACTACTTGTTTGTCTAGATTTGGTGGATATGATTAGTGCAGAAAGTAGCACTGTCAAAAAGGAATGAATGTGTTGTATTATCATGATGGATTTCAGGTAACTTCTTTTAGTTATACATAAACACTTTGGGCATCAGTGCTCACTGAAAATACAAAATGCAAAGTGCCACGGAACAGGAGAGCACTTTCTAAAGGTGATCCTTAATATTAGTTAAATAAAAAGGAGGTCTCCATAATAATCCTAGTTTTACCTCAGATATATCAATCTGGTGTTATTCTAAAACCCCTCTGTATTTATTTTTTAACTTGATTGTTAAAATATGAGTAATGATCAAGCTGTTATTTTCCTCTTTATGACTTCATAAAATTATATATTGGTTCTACTGTGTTAAACTGTATTGTTACAATATTTTTAGAAATAACACTTGGCATTATTCCTTCATTGAAGCAGCAAAGATATTTCTCATACTGAACAATGCATTACTACACAGAAACAAACCTTAAGTGCATGCTATAACATATTCTGCGAGTGCTACAAACATTTCCATTTAATTATCCCTTGTGAAATAGATGTCAAATGAGACCCAGTAAAATTTCAGAACTTTGTGGACTGTAATTAAATTGTTCATTAATAACTGTATCTTCAGCATTGAAGGACCCTTTGCAAGGACAGAGACAAGTGCTTTGTTAAATTATTATTTCTTTGCATGCTTTTCTGTGTTGTAAGACCTGAAGTCGATTTTGTCACTTATGTGTAGTAAAGGTGATGACTTGGGGAAATCTTAGGATAGACTTAGGAAGGTAAAAGTTTGAGGTCAAATAATGGTAGATCAATTTTTTAGCATAAAATATTAAATACTTGAATATGTAGTACAATGCACTGGACAAGCTTAAACATGTTACTTTAATATCCTGTTGCTAATTTCCTCCATTTTTTGACAATGGCAAAATCCATTTCTGATATCAAATATTGGTTGTGATAGAAAAGAAACCTTTCTGAAAACTTGTAGACAGATCTCTGATTCTTTTCTTGATTTGCTAAATAAAAAAAAAATCAAACAAAACAACGAATTCAATACCAGCTCAAATTGAGTGAACATTAAATATTATTTTCTTGTATTATTTTGGTTATGCATTTTATAATAATTATTTACATTTGTTTTATTCCGGGTATATCAGTTACATTCATGGTTGATTATACTATGAAAAATCATGATTTTTTTAAGCACTGATCTCATGTACGTAGTGGAGATTGCTTCAAAAACAACTAAAGTGAATTTCAGCAATTTTGTGCATCACCTGTAGCATAACTTTTAAATCACACTTGATAAATTAATTGCTATTTGCACAGCAGCAGAGTTGGGCATGGCATAAACATGACCTGTTAGTGTTTACCATTTTCTGAGAATTTTGTTATTCAAATTGGTGGAGCCTAAAGAATGCACACTAGAAATTACTCTGTCATTTATGCCTTTCGTAAGAGTTTTATTATTATTCTTTTCTTCCTTTCTGTCTGTCAGTTAAATTGTGTACATTAAGGTATGTCATACAATGAGGATTTTCTGCTGAAGATAGAAACAAGTTTTGTGTCTCACCCATTTCAGTGTTTCTGAACCATCATGATCAAAGATTATCACTAACTTTTCTTTAGCTCCAGTCTGTTCATGACTAGTAATAGAACAATTAGTTGTTTCTTATTCAGAATCAATTTAACCAGCATTGGGTTTTAGTCCAGTATTCATTTTTGAAACCAGGACAATTTGAAACCAGGATATTTTCGTCTTTTGTGTAAGGTAGAGCTGCCAAACTCCTCAGGTAGAGAGCTTTATCTGTTCTCATATTTGTGCAAGAAAAAACCCAAACCCAACTTCTTTTCAAAGGATTTTTTTTTTCCTTGTAAAGAAACGTCACTAGCTTATAAATTCCTGCAAAAGGTGGCCTGGTGCCAGCTCTGTTAGTTCCTTTGGTGAAGGACATTTTAGAACTAAGTCATCCTTCTTCTGAACAGGGTGTGTGCAGGTTATTTTAATCCATTTGTCAGATCATGCCTCCAGTGCAGAATTACCAAAGTGTCCTGAGTAAAGCCAGTTGAAAAATAGTGGAAAACTTGACAAAGTTTCTTTATTTTGTCAAAGTGACTAAATTTGTAATATATGTGCACTAAATCTGTTTTCAAGCTGAGTTCTGGAAAAGATGTGATAATTCAAGCAATAGGCAACCTCTCTTTCAAAGGTGGTTTTAAGTATTTCATGGTGCAGGATCAGAAGATAATAGGCTTTTTTAAATCTATGGCAGCATATACCACCTCATTATCTGGGTCCTTCAGAATACACTCTTATTTGGCCACATTAATTTGATGTCATGGGTCATTTTCACTGTGAACAGTTTTCCCTTTTATCTCTTGATTTTGGGTGCATATTCTGTGAGTTATTCTTAGTGCATTTATACATGGCATTGCTGATTCTTAGATCTTTTCCTGTGGGTCTGTTGATGCAAAGCAGTTAAGCATAAGGGGTAGAAACCCTTTAAAAATTAGGCTTTGGTGTCTTTTTTTCTTGCCCTTTGCAGTGCCTAACTCATGGGACCAAGCACCTTAGTATCACAAACTGTCTGAAAATTGAAAAATAGGTTATTCTTTTGAACCTATATGTATGAAATCTTATGAAAAGCAGCTTTCAGAAGTATAGTCCAAATGCTTCTAGATTTTTATTTTACTATGCCAGTATTTCGAACCATTATTTTTGAGTCTATGAGAAGAATATATCTGCAGAAACTCAGGAAACCATAGTTTACAGAATGATGTTTGGGTTAAGTAGTAAGATTTTGTTTTCAAGGTGTTAAGCCTGTCGGTAAGCTTACCTTTTCACAACACTTTGATAGCTGAAAAATAGCTACTGGTATTTCAGTACTTGGAGTGTATCAAGGATTTAGCTTTAGGCAAGCAAGTTTTAGAATCCTTGTTAATAAATATAGGTTATGTGCTGATTTTTTTTAATATGTTCTGGATAACTAACAGTGTATACTGATAGAGGAGCTATCAGTAGTTAAGTCAATACATGCTCTGTACTCCGTCTTCACATTCTGTAGCTGGAGTGGTTAAAAAACTCCAAACTGCTGCAAGCAGGATTAAAATATTGAGTACAGACAGTTGTGCATATGATGAATTCTAACAGCTGTAATAGCTTACCCTAAGATTGTCTCAGCTGGTCAGAGCATGGTGCTGAGAGCACCAAGGTTGTGGGTTCAATCCCCATGTGGACTATTCACTTAAGAGTTGGACTTGATGATTTTTGTGGGTCCCTTCCAGCTCAGAATATTGTGTGATTCTGTGCTGGATAAACAGCTGAGGTTTTGTTAGAGCTGTTCTTTTTATTTAAATATTAACTTGATTTCAGGTCTCTGTAGAGGTTATTTTATGCTTTGTAAGGAATAATAATTTTTAAAATCCCATAAGGTCTAATTCAAGTATTTTAAGGACTTTTAGTCTGAGACTACAACCAAGATTCCTTATTGTTAACAATTTTTAATCAAGCAAAACAGTTTTTTTAAGAAGTTTTTTAAAGCCTGAAACTAAAGTATTCTGAGCACATTGAAATAGTTCATTTGCGTTGCAGGTCTGGGATGGCACAAAATGTCCCTACCTCACGTGGAAGGTGCCTGTGGAAGCAAAAGACCTGGAAGGAGAAAAAGTTCTTCTTCATCAGCTGAGAAATCTAGCAGTGGACATTCTAGTCTATGATAATCACGTACAACTGGCAGAATCACTTAAGGTAATGCGTAGTTTGGTATTTCAAACTCTCTTTTTGTGGCCTATTTTCTGCTCAGAAATCACTTTGGAGAATGCATCAATTCAGTTCTGCTGTAATTAGTTTCATGTGCCCCTTTGTCTTTCACTGTATTTCCCATACCTTTTATTTGAATGCAAAACTCCTTCAACAATGTGTTAAACAGGCTCATTACCCGAAAATTGCCATGAAAAAATTCTTCCAATTAAGCAGTTCTTTCCAGACACTGTAATATAATAGATAATACAATGAAAATAATGCACTTAGAAAATGTATTCTATGTTTTAGAATTATATTTAAATGATACAATGCAGTGTTAAACCTGTAGTCCTGTTAGAGAACCTTAATTCTAAAGTCAATAGAAGATTTTCTGTTCTATAAACTTCTGCAGTTTGCAGTGCAATCTTCATTTAGTAGGTCAGTAATGTTGATTATGCTTAGATAGAAAATACAACATAATTAAACATTTGATCTTCAGCAATACTGCCATCTTGCTTCTGAATACAGAAACTTGGCAAAGACTGCATCTTTCATTTCATGCCTTGCTCTCTATATACTCAAGATAATTTTTAAGAAAATAAAGGTGAGTGATAACCATTTTTTCTGCTGGGTCTATCAGCAGACATGAAATCAATTTGATAAATTAACACCCATTCGTAAGTAAATTACAGATAGCAAAATAAGTGTAAGAATTTGTGTAAGAAATCAAAACAAAACTGACAGAAGTATTTCATTACTTACAAGTTCTCTTCCAGAATTTTTCTCTTGCTAACTGGTGTAAAAAACTGATGTTCCAGTGAAATTTTATGTTTTGAATATGAGGGAAAAAAGTATTTTAATATTAATAAAACGTATTTTCCTGAGTAGCTGATAATAATCCCTTTATTATTCTTCCCCATTTATATTCAGGAATTGAATCACAGATTGAGTATGTGATGTATGGGACGTCTTCATCATCTTTCTCAATTTTTCACTTCCAATCCGCTTGCTCTTTCTCATTTCTGAAGCATTTTTACCTTTTCTGTATACTGCACTGTGTAGTAGAAGCTCTAATAATTTAAAAGGAAATTGTTAAGAAACCTCCTTTGACCTCTTGTGGGTGTTCTTCTGGCTACCTGCAAAATTGCAGTAGTTTCAATCATGCAAGCTGTAGAAGTTTCAAATTAGATAATTTTTGTACACTGCTTTTTAGTTGCTTGTCGTAGCGGAGTTATCAGAGAAAAAGGGCTGATATGCTGACAGTTAAATTTCAGAAATATGTATTAATTTCAGATTGAAACACATAGAATTAGTTGTACTTAACAGAATAATACATAAAATTTGGGGGGAACTCTACTAAAATGGAGGATTTTATTAAAGGTTTTTAAATACTAGTGGAAATCATGTCATACCATAAAAAGGTATAATCAAAGTATATATTATATTTTATTGGGTTCAGGGTCTTGTTATGCAAAGTTTTTTTTAAAAAAATCATTTATGTAGCAGTAAAGAACTGGAGAGTGCTTAGTGTGTCCACATGCACCTTCCTAAGTGTGATTAGATATTTTGCCAATTTGTGGTTTCAGAAATAGTAAAAAGTGCACTATATTTCAATCTGCTCTTCTACATTTAACACTAGTTTGTAGTGGCCTTTTTTAATGTAAATTGTTACAGAATTGTTGGGTTAGACTCTTGCCTGTTGTTGTGGACCATTGGCAATGATAGTTGCAGCTTGGAAATGATGTTTTATGTAGCAGCAATCTGTTTTACATAACCTTGATAGCAAGAAGGGCAGATTTAAAAAAAAACCCTGAAATACATCTTCTTATTTTAAAATTTTATCTGTAGGCACATGTTCAGACAGGGAAGCTCTGAGTAAGTGCTACACTCTAGAGAAAGTGGGTAATATATTACAGGGAATTTTTGGCAAATCCTGGAGCGCAGTGTCAGGGATATTGCTGCACGAGTTTGTTAAAAACTTTGTGTTTAGATTGTCTGTCCAGAGAACACTGAAGATATGAGCACTTTATCTCATTTTCTAAGACAAATAATACTTAAAATTTTCAGTTCAGAGAGAACTTTAGTTAAACATTGAAGATATGTTACAGTTGATATTGTAAGTAGACTTTTTCCCCTGTATTTACTGGCCTCCCTTTCCTGTTAGGTAAGATTGTGGATTTTCAGCATTTAGTGCCTTAACAGAACACAAAAAGAATTTTCAGAAATCTCATCTCTGAAGTAGATTATTACCTGGGGCAAAAGGACACAGCAAGACCTACAACTAAGCAAAGAAAGTAGTGTTCACTGCTTTTACTTGAATTTCCCTCTTCCTCTGGCTACCTGGAGTGCATGAGGCTTTCTCATTACTGTAGGAACCCCAGCCTACAACTAACTGTCTGGAATACAGTTGCCCCACATTATTCAGCCTTTCTTCTGCCAGTTTTTCCAGAAGTTCTCAGGATTCACTGACTTTACCATGTAATTTGGGAATAGGTCTGTGACATGAGTTTCTCCATCTGGGGCATTTTGCTTAGGTGGTAAGCATCAAGGTGAGTGAGTGTCAGTGGTCAGTCAGTGCACAGCAGGGGTCCAGAGATTTCCTTATGTTCTGTGTTTCACTGAATATGTGGTCCTGTGCATTCCTCTTCTGGCTTGATACCATCGATTCTGTGTTGCCATGCATTTTATGGATAATACAATTTAAACAATTAACCTTGAGCATACATACAAATCCTAGTCCATAGTTTCACAGTATTTGCTTTATGTTACATATCTTCAGATGTAGGATTCGTATATTTTCAGCTGTTTCTCCCACCATATCATGTCATGTCTTTTTTGGTAGTAGTTCAGACTAAGAACTTTGCTTTCCTAGTGCCAGAGTCACATTTTCAACATACAACTTAAATGAGTTACTACATGGCTGCAATATCTAGCTTCATATTTTTTCAGACCTAGGTAACATTCCTTTGACATGTCTGTGTATTCTTCCCATTTCTGTCTTTTTACTCATTGAAAGGGGAAAAAAACCCAAAAGACAACACTCCTGAGTCCTTCAAACTCTTAAACGGATTTACGTTGGTATTTCTTACTGCCCAAGATGGTGCCCAAATGCTGTGTATATGCTTTGTCTCATTTGCAGAAAGTTGTGCACAGTTTATTCAGGAAAATTAGACTGTTGATGCAATAAAAACAATGACAAAGAAATCTCATTGAATATAATCAACCATAAAATAAGCATAAAAATGAGTACAGGTGAATTTGTTAGGTGATTCCTGTAGATAAAGAGCTTCTTGTGTGCCTTTTTGGACAAACATGAATATTTACCAGCCATGATAAATGCTTATATGAATTCGCTAGTGTGATTGTGAACACAACCCTAATGTTTTGAAATAATCATGAGAATTTCCTATGCTAAAAAGTTGTTCTAGTTAACTAGTTACAGGGAACTGCATATGTGATTTCTGCATTTCAATTCTCTCTAGCCTTAATATGTATTCTTTAAATAGTCATATTTGAATTAGACTGAAAATAGGGTATTAGTATATTTTATGTTACTGCAAGAAATGTTTTTATACTCCTTTAATTTCACTTTTAAATGAACTTCCCCTAAATGAGGTAGGTCATGAACAGAACTGCTGTAAAGTCAAGTGAGGAGCTGGGTTTGTACTAGATTTTAGTGATGGCTCTGTAAATCATGGTGTTTACTTTAATGGAGATTATACTTTGTTCTTAGTCAAGTATATAAAGTGCTCGGTCTGCAGGCGTTCTGTAAACAACAGAAATACAGTAACATTTTTATCGGTAACATCCACATTTGCTCTCTGCTGTTAACAGTAAACAAGGCTGCCTCCCAAAGGAATCCACAGAAACGGCATCCTGTCCACACAGGCATCTCTGGGCTGACATTCTGAACCTTATGGACTTCTTCAGTATTTGGCAATGCTGATTATTATGCATCTCTTCTTTATAGTTTGAAGTGATATTAAAATATATAAAATAATAACATTTCTAGGAAAGGACCTAATATGTGTTTATATTGGAAAATTATGTTATAGTGATGATAAATCTTACAAAGTGAATGTTGCACTAAAACGTGTAGTTCGATTGACTTCTGTGTGAATTTCAGCACACATGTTTGGAAGGCTTCTGAGCTCTCCTCTCCCATATTTAATTTTTTCTGTTTATACATAGCAAAAATATTTTTTTTACATGCTGTTTTTGAAAAAAATAAATTTGTCAATTAAGATCAAGTTTTTCCTGCTTATATGCAAATTACTCTTTGTGGTAGGGAAGTAGCTTGACACTGTTTTATTTACATAAGGTTATTCCATAAACAGAACTTAGCTAAGTACCTTTAAAAAAACTTTCTCCAAAAGCATTTGTCATAGTCCTTAGATTAATCTTATCATATGAGTGTCCTTTGCGTTTTTGGATATTCAACACAGTTAAGTGAAATCAGCATCTGGAAAGGAGAAAAAAAAATAAAGTTTTTGGATAAGCATCTTAACTGCCATCTAAATGCACAAGCTGTCCTGGTGGTGCTTTGAATGAACAAAATGAGCAGCCTCCTAACAGTGCAGATCAAATAAAAGTCTGGTAAGTGCTCCATGCCAGAAGCAAAATAGATGCGGGCTGAAGTGCACTTTTTATGTCCCTGCTGCCTCAATTGGAAAATATGCTGCCTTTTTCATGTGTGATTATTGTTTAAAAGAGCAGTTTGATACCAGCATTACGTAGTCATAGTTTGTTCCTTGATACAGAGGAGGATTCTAGACACAGGTTGCTGCTCCATCTGCTTTTATGCATATACCCATGTGTTTAAAAATGTTGTACTATGACATGACCAATCCAATCTAATAGGAGTACTTTTTCAGTTTCCACTGGTTAAAGTTGGATCTAAAGCTGACATATGACTTAATAAACTGACTGCTGTAATACTAATTTTAATTGAAGTAAATTTAAAATAATTTTTCAGTTATATCAGGCTATTTAAAAGATGTTTAGAATTAATATAAATCCAGGTTGTTGAGTGTGCGTAGCTTGCCAGATATTATCCGGATCTCAGGTTATATATTCAAAAAAAATACTTGGGTAACTGTGTAATTGAGTCTGCAGATTATCTGCCTTTAGAACATTGGGCTTCATTTTGGTTGGTTGGTTAGGTGTGTGGGTTTTCTTTGGGGGATAACAGGGGTGGTATTTTGAAATAAAAGCAAAGTTACAAAGATGTGTTCAGTGTTCAGCACTCTATAACTTCTTTTTTAATAGGTGCTTGTATAAGTTAGCCTAAGTCCATTTGTGTAACTTGACAGAACTGTTTCAGAAAACACAAAATCAGTGTAAGCAAAACAGGAAGCATATTCTCCATATACCTGAACAGAAGATCTAACAGAGATAGGAAAAGTGCCAAGATCTTTCAGTATCTAACACATGTTGTCTTTTGTCCTGGTTCTAAAAAAATGTTATCCATAATGTAAGAGTAAGATATGATGGAGAAATCTGAGTAAGCAGATATGTTTGTATGTACATGTAAACAGATAGTAAACCATGCATGATGGTGAGCAGGAGGTCAATTGCTAAATGTGATCATACATGGACCAATCATAGGACATCAGCCTCTGCAGGGTTGTGTTGGGAATATAGAAGGCAAGTTGTGCCCTCGGGAAAGGAATGTATTGACTCGAATGTATCTGTCTGTTTGAGAATTAGATTTACTAAGAAGGCTTATTCTGGTTCTGAATCACCCTTTGCTGCCAGTAATGTTTTCTGATAAAGCAAAACAAACAGGTCACATGGAGAGGTTTTGTAGTTTCCATACTTGAAAATACTTAAAACCCAGCTGGAAACAACCCTAAGAAGTCTGCTCTAGTTGACTCTGCTTTGGGCACAGGAGTTGAATTAGGTAATTGCCAGAGGTCCCTGCCAGCTTCAGCTGTTCTGTGATTCAGTTAGAACAGGGAAGAAGCTTCATGAGTACTAGAATTTTCCATGTAAATAACTAACTTTGTGTTATCAAAGTGGGGTTTTTTTTTCCTTTCAGATTGGAAGTTTTCTGAGAATTTACAGTATTCATACGAAACAAGCAAGTGCTGACAATGAAGATGTCTCACATATAGAATTTCATCTTCATGGTGGCACCTGTTATGGTCGAGGAATAGGAGTCTTGCCAGAAAGTAACCCAGATGTTAAGGAGCTAAAAGAGTAAGTACTGTGTGTAGATGTTTGGTTTTTTCTAGATGATTCTTGAAAACTCCAAGCTAATGTAACAGCTCTACAGTTTAGAATTGTAAATATATCTAATCAGAAACTCAAGAACAGAATATGTCTGTAGCACTACTAAGATGAAGAGTATTTGGAGGCATAGGTAAATAAAGGCTATTTTTTTGATTTTAAAATCCAGTAGAGATCAACATTTCTGTTTTACATTGCTGTAATAATAAAGCCTAGCCATGTTGACATACTTACTCTGTTTTATAGTGGCATGTAATCATTTGAAGACAAAAGCCATGTTTCAGCAAATAAATTAAGCACATTTTGAACGTGCATATGTGGTACTTGAAAGTGGTGAGATTTAAAGATACTCAAAACAAAGCAGTTAATTTGCATTCTTTAGTGAACTGTTATATTCATAAGGAATCAGAATCATTTAGGTTTAAAAAGACCTTTAAGATCATCAAGTCCAAATGTAAGCCTTGTCCAAGTCCCCCACTAAACCATATCTCTAAGCGCCACATCTACATGACTTTAAAACACCTCCAGGGATGATGACTCCACCACTTGCCTGAGCTGCTTGTTCCAATGCTTGGTAACCCTTTCCATGCAGAAATTTTTCTTAATATCCAATGTAAACCTTCCCAGGCACAACTTGAAGCCATTTCCTCTCTTTCTCTCACTTGTTTCCTGGAAGTAGAGGCTGACCCCACCTCAGTACAACCTCCTGTCACGTTGTTGTAGAGATAAACGATAAGGTGTCCCCCCCCGACGTTTCTCTCCTACAAGCTAAACTATCCTGGCTCCCTCAGCTGCTCCTCACAGGGCTTGTGCTCCAGCCGTTTCACTGGGTCCTTTTCTGCTGGACCTCTTTCCAGGCACTCCGCCCCAGCCTGTAGGGCTGCATGGGGTTGTTGTGACCCAAGTGCACTTCACCATGTTGAGCCTCATACATTTGGCCTTGGCCATCAGTTCAGCCTGTCCAGAGTCTTCTGCAGAGTCTTCCTGCACTCCAACATATCAACACTCCTGCTCAGCTTGGGGTCATCTGCAAACTTACTGAGGGTGCCCTTAGTCACCTTGTCTTAATCACTGGTAGAGATATTAAACAGAACTGGCCCCAATACCCCATTTGTGAGTGGTCACCAGCTGGAGGTAACTCCATTCACCACCACTCTCTGGACCTAGCCATCCCACCAGGTTTTACTCAGTAGATACGCACCCACCCAAGCCGTGACAGCCAGTTTCTCCAGGAGAATGGTGTGGGAAACAGTGTCAAAGGCTTTACTAAGGTCTGAGTAAACTACATCCACAGCTGTTTCCTCATCCACTAAGCAGGTAAGTTTGCCATAAAAGGAGATTAAGTTGGTCAAGCAGGACGTGTCTCTCATAAACCCATGGTGGCTGCATCTGATCCACTGAGTATCCTTCGTGTCCTACATGATGGCACACAAGGTGATCTGCTCCATGACCTCCAGCACTGAGGTCAGGCTGACAGGCCTGTAGTTCTCTAGATCACCCCTCTGACAGTTCTTGTAGATGACCATCTACAGTAATTTTCAGTCTACTGAGACCTTCTCACTTACCCAGGACTGCTGATAAATGATGGAAAGTGACTTGTTGAGCACTTCTGCCATCTCCCTCAGTATCCATGGGTGGATCTCAGCCAGCCCCAAAAACCTGTGTGTGTGGAAGTGGTGTAGCAGGTCAGTGACCATTTCCTCTTAGATGATGGAGCCTTTATTCTGCTCCCCACCCTTGTCTCCCAGCTCAGGGGTCTGGGTACTCAGAGAATAATTGGTCTTACTGTTAAGAGTGAGTTAAGGAAGGCATAAAGTACATTGGTGTTCTCCTCATCCTTTGTCCTTCCTATGTTTCCCCCTACATCCAATAAAGGATGGAGATTCTCCTTAGCTCTCCTTTTGTTAATTATATGCTTGGAGAAACTATTTTTGTTGTCTCATACAACAGTAGCCAGATAAAAGGTCTAGTCAGATTTTGGCACTTGTAATTTTCTGCCTGCATAACATCCTTGTAGTCCTCCTGAGTGGTCTGCCCCTTTTTCCAAAGGTTATAAACTCTTTTTTCTTCCTTAGGAAAGGCTAAGTAGCCAAAGTCCATATTCCATCATCAGGAATTGTGTTTCCAATAGTACATATTTCTTTTTGCACTATTGTATGTTTAATGTTCCAGAAGTGATTTGGAAAGTGTCTCATCTGCATCATTATTATAATCTCCTGCAACTTCGGCTCAGTTGAGTTTTATGTCTCTGCTGGAACATTTATGTCTGAACATTATACCTGTGTATTGATAATAAATAGGTTTCCTATAAGTGTCTGTGTAATCCTGTATATATATGTGTGTGTGTATAATGATATGGAAAAGATTTCTCTAGGTTATAAAATACTTAGTCATTTATCTTTAGATTCTTAGAGTCTGTGGATCTGGCAGACAGTCAGAATACGGAAAGCGTGTGTTCAATGGACTTAGACGGCACTTTTGGCAACGTTACAGGTAAGAACAACTGAAAGCTGATTTACTCTTTCTTCTAATACATATATATGGTCAAGATAAGGTCACAGTTACTGCTTCTCTGTGTGTGTAATGTTACTTTCACATTCAAAGCTTTAGACAATTCTTTCGGTTTATTAGACTGAAAATTTGCATTACTCTTTCTGTCTCCCAGCACAAGCGTTTCATATTACCTGGAAAGATACTTTTGTAGGAGTTAGTGAATAAGTTCTTAAACACAGATGGTGTTCTTAATCATACTATAGTAGATCACAAAGCAGAGTTATGTGAGTACCTCCTTCTAAAGGGCAATTCTGCAGGAAAAGACACTGAAAACACTGCTAATCAGCTGCCTGTTGAGGAGCCCTTCTTAAGCCATTGTATGGAAAGTTGTGTCAGTGGCAGAGCTGTAAGGTGCACTTGCATGTTCCATGGAACAGTGAAGTGTTACAGACAGTTCTACAGACCCCGTATTATTTTCTGAATGGTGTTTTTAGCCCAAGATAAAAATAACTAAAAAGGAATTAAACTCTAAAGCTGGTTGGACTCTAAAGCTGGTTGTATCTTTGCTTCCAGCTTTTAAAAATCGGTGTTACCTAGCCATTATTAACATGAAAACACAGGACATTTCTGAAAGATTAAATAAATTCTTCATGTCCAGTCCATAACTGAAAATTTATAAAAAATTTTACACTTATTTACAGCACTCTCTGTGTGTAGTAGAAGTTGTTCAGAGGAGGGACCAGGCAGTCTGTATTGGTTTTAGAATAATGTATTTATGTTCTTGTCCAGAAGGATTACGGGGGATGAATACAATTTATGTCATCAGATCATTAACAGTGTACTTCTGAAAAGTGTTCACTTTGATAAGCATTACTATTTAATGTATTTGATAACTTCCCCTCTAATATCTTAATGCTTGACATGCAATGTTTGTCTCCTGCTTACTTTGCTTTTGTTGTTGTTGTTGTTGTATTGTCTTCATACATTATTGGGGTTCTCATTTTCATTTGTTCAGCTTTTGATTTTGTGTGTGTATCTACCTGTCTGTCTACCTACCTCTTTGTGTGTGTCCAAATGATAAAAAAGACAAGAAGAAAGGAAAATAATTAGGAAATTCTTCTTGATTTTAGATCTTGAATTGCACTTACAGAGATGTCAGCAGTTATCTGTTACAGGTAGGTAACATTTTGACCTTAAGGTGAATTTTAATTTTGCTAAAGAACAAAAGTAGTTTTGAGACATTATCATAAAGATTATTGCAGAAAGAGCTATTCTAAGAGTATATTCCAAGAGTATAAATGCATGTATGTTGTATTGAGTTTATTTGTTGTTTAAAGGAATAAAGCATACTTGTAAATTCTACTTTCATATGGTCTTTTTTACGTGTTGCATTTCTGTACCCTGAAGTAGACCATGCTCGTACAGCCTGGTGTGATTTATCTTACAGACTGTAATAACAAGTTGTATTGATAAAAATGAGGCTGCAGCAGGGGAGGAAGGAAAAGTTGGAAAAAAGGGGAAAATGCGTACCTGCGATTGCCATTTCCTGTGTTACAAATATTATGGTGGTTAATAGTGTGCATGGTGCTTTTTCGTCTCTCTGTGTATTGTTTTGCAGTATTAACAGATCATCAGGATATGAGTAACACAGAACTGAAAACAATAACAAACAGCACAGCTCCTCAACAGTATCGCATTAGAGCAAAGTTGAGAACTTATAAACCGCAAAAGCTCCATCAGTCTGTTAAACTTCATTGTTCCAAATGCAACTCTTTGTAAGTGTTTCACACAGTATAAGTAAGTAGGAATTGCTCTGTGTGTTTTGCCTAGATTTTCAGTGTGTTTTCAGCTTTTTTTTTGTGTAAGATGAGCTGAATGTAAATGTATATCATTTTGAGCAAAGAGTTGAAACTCACTGATAATAAGTAAGAAATCTTGAAATCATCAGGTGAGTTCCATGTGCAGAATCCTGAATGCTTTCAAAACAATAATTTTTCTTTATTTTCAAATGCAGCCGTGCAGTTTTTTCCATACCATAGTTGTATTTAAGTACCTTAAGTGTTTCTTTATTGCAGCTTCAAAATAGGATATGCAAAGAGGTATAATAATCTCCAAATTCATTAATAAAATATCTTTGGCTAAAGTGTGTCTTCCAGACAAGGCATCTTTCCTGGATCCAAAAATATCAGGCTAATCACACAGCTTCAGGCCATTCCCTCGGGTCCTGTCCCTGGTCACCACAGAGAAGAGATCAGTGTCTGCCCATCCTCTTCTCCTCAGGAGGAAGTTGTGACTGCAGTGGGGTCTCCCCTCAGTCTCCTCCAGGCTGAACAGACCAAGTGCCCTCAGCTGCTCTTACAGCTTCCCCTCAAGGCCCTTCATCATCTTTGTTACCCTGCTTTGGACACTCTGAGATCTTTTCCAACCTAATTGGTTCTGTAATACTGGTGTCATTTGGATGTTACTGCTTCTCTGTGTATGACAAGTGGAAATGTACAAATAGTGCACTCCAGCAGGACGGGATAAAATCTGTGTGGTGCAGAGTTGCAGATTTTCCCTTTACTTTCTGTTTATGTGAAGCTGTTCTGGTCCTGTCCTTTTTTTATTTTTTTCTCCCTCAATATATGCAAAATCAAATAGCCTAAAACGTAGAACTCTAAATAATATAAGGTTATGTGGTCTTTTCACTCTAATGAAGTGGTATGCAGTTTTAAGGCCCGACTGACATCAGATATAGCTGATATATTTGGTTTTCCATGGATTTTCATTTGTGTGGGATGTAGCCGCTAGGCTACCTCAGCTCCTAGGTAAGTTAGGATATTGCTTAACATATTTATTAACATGGAAAGTCACAGTATACTATACAACTCTAAATGTTTAAACTGATAACACAATGAGAATATTTTTCCTGTATGTACTTTAACTCTCATGACTACGTCCTAATATGTATTTGGAGTACTGTCATCCTTGTTGGTAGATTGTCTAAGGAGAAGCTGTTAGAATTTACTTACTCAGTTTGGAAATGGTTTTAGGCAAGAAGTTCCAGATGGAGATGACTTCGACTTCGTTTTACAAGGCTCTGCCAGTACTGCCCCAAACCCAGAATTACACAATACATCCTGGTATGAATCTGTAACATGGACTACACAAGACCAGAAACAAAGGGAAATAGCCATCCATTTTGTGAAGCACGATGAAATGCTTCAACATCCTGAAGACACCTTGCTTATGATAGAAGGTAAGGTAAATTGCAAATACACCAATTCTTACAACACAGTGTCCACTCGGAGTATATACAAAGTAAAAATATGTGTTGAAGTTGTATTCAGTGTAAGTAGTGACGATCATAAAGGCATCTTCAAAGAAGAGAAAAAATCAGGTGGAACTGTAAGTTACTGTTGTGCAAACAGGTGATGGTAGTCTGTGAAGGTCTTGTAAGATGGTTCTGACTATTTTAAAACTGTGCCAATATTGTCTATTGTTGATTATTCTAAAATTAACATCTGAATATGGTTTCTTTTTTTCTAGCTGTGCTTACTGGTTTTTCAGTTCTGATTTAAAAACTTGCCAAGTCTTCTAAACAAGCCTATTTTTAGTATTGATGTAGGAAAGTTTTGAAAGGCTTCTGGTAATACAAGCCTCCAATTAACTTTGTCAGCCTCTGGATGTCAGTGTTGTTTCAGATTAATAGAGCTTCTCTCAGTGTGAGGTTTTTTGGGTTGGTGTGTTTTTAGCAGATTTCCTCAGGGAAGAGAAATAGCCACTGACGTTTAAACAAAGCAATTTAGCAAGATACTACTGAGGAATTTTAATATAATAAAAATAATAAATAATTGCATATAGCTTCATTCAGAGTTTGTAACAAAGTCTTCAGTTGTACTCAAGTAGTGATGTAAATAAGCAAATATATGTCAGGTGGTCCTTTGTGTGAGGATCAATGACAAAACCCCTTTTGTTTTCCGCTTTCTTTTATAATGGATTGGTTCTAACAGCTGCTTTATTTCGTACATGTTCCAAACTGATTTCAATCTAACCTTTTCTTTCTGAAAAAAAAAAAATCTATTTCTTCTCCATTTTCCTGAAACAACTGAGCAATATAACTCGATAAATCTATTTTCAGATATTAAACTGTCAGCAACTAAGTATGTCTGTATATGGGTATGTGGGTATAAAAGGTCAGTTTGGTTGCTTTGATTTTTTTCCTAGGAAAATAGCTAGTAAAATCATAGGAGTAATTATATGAAAGTGATACTAACTAAATACAACTTCTTTGTTACAGTGTTAGTAATGAGATAGATATTAAGGCATCTGCTTTGATAAATGTCAGTCTTTGTTTCTTAATTGAGTCTGTTGTTGAGTAAAAGTGAGAAGGTATTGGGCTATATTTTGAGTTTTCAGTAGTGGATATCAGTTATTATTGAAGGCCCTGAAATCAGCTGAGAAATGTAAGTTGATCAATTTATTTCTGACTACTGTTTAAGAAACTGTGTTTTTTTGGTTTTTAACAGGTGGAACACTAAAAGAAATCTGGAAGCTTACCAAAAAATTTAAGTGTGTTATTCCTGTGAGATCCACAGAAGATGATCTTGAATTATTAGATCTTTCAGCTCCTTTTCTTCTACAAGGGAATGTAAAATATTATGGGTAGGTTGAAAGTATTTGTTTATATTTCAGTAGCTGCACTAATAGATAGCATTTTCTTCAATAATTCAGACTGCAGTGTTGAAGGGGTAACTTACCCAAAGATTCTTTGATGTAAAATACATAGCATGATCCACAGTACTGACATCAGGGATGAAATGCCGTATCATTTGATACCTTGTATCAAAGGACTGACTGCAGTTTGGCTCTTGCTCTGTAAATCTTAAGCCCTTAATTACACAGCTCTCCAGTTGCAGTTTTGTCTGTGGTGTATGGGTAGGGCAGTGTGCTACAGAAATGGAAACGCACATGCAGTGCAAAGTACCTCAATACCTCTTTTAGTCCAGATATTTGATTTTCTGGTCTCACTTAGACTAAAGTCAAAACATATGTTGTTTTTAAAACTGTGTACCGAGGGGTTATATATATTTATACAACATAACAGATAATATCTGTATAGAGATCCGGAAAGTAATCTCAGCCTGTCAATCATTCTCTCTCATTCTTAGTGTTGGGAAAGCTTGAGGTTTGGAAGCAGTAAGGGATTTTGGACAGCCTTTCCTTACCATTTGTAACTTACTGTGATCCACAGCACTGCAAAGTGCCTTACCTGTTTGTGATGCCATTCACTGTAGAGATGACTTAACAGGTTTCTGAATTCCACAATTCTAAAGCTGTGGAGTACAGTACGCACACCTAGGCCTGGTATCTGCGATCTGCCGTGCAATGCCATGTTCCTGCTCAGCGAGAGCTGTCAGCGTTGTGTTCTCCCAGTAGTGCCCAGCAGCATGCAGCTGCTGAACTCAGAAGTACCAGTCTCCTTCATGTAAGCTACTGGGCCCTCTCTCTCAGCAGTTTAAGCAGAGCGCAGTGCAGTGGGGCACTACACCAGGTCTTCAGGCAGTAAAAAAATTTCTGTGCAGAAATATTCCATGTTTCATGTGAACCCTAAGGTTTCCAGTAAGGGCCATCCATAAAATGAATACAGGTAATTGTTTCTCTTCATCATATATAGTTTTGACCTTTCCAGATATTGCTGTCTACAGCTTTTTTTAAATAAAGGCAGTATATGGGTACTCCCACTGGGGCAGGATCTTCACCAATGCAGAGTATTTCCCCTTGCACTTTCATAATCCTTATGTTTCCCCAGCTACACACAACTGACCTTCAGATGTTGTTCTCTCATCATCAAATGGTTGGATTGTAAAAGTAAATGGTTTATAAGATATTCCATGATTGTTTATAGGATATTTAGGAAGGAATCTCACAAGTATGCTGACATTTCAGAGCTATGTTTCATGCACATTTTTATCACTGGCATATACTTAGCAAAGTCTAGAGAAGATTTTGTATGGTAGAATGAATTATATGTGTGTGCATATGCATATATATTCATCTATATATAAAAATAAACACAGACACTGCATATAAAAAGCAAAATTTGCAGTTAAGTTACTTTATTGGAGTTTGAGTGGATTTTTTAAAGGAAAGACGTGACTTAGCTGAGCTTGACTTTGCAGCACTTAAGCAGAAGTAGTTTTATTGATTTTTTATGACATGCTTTGCATATAAACCTGAAAGATAATAAATGTTTATTTCAAGTTCTAACTGTAATATACTAATATAAAAGTTTAATTTGGAACAAATAGTTTTGTTCTGTAATTTCATTCCTTGAGGCAAATGGGAGCAACTTTGAAAACAGTTCTTCAATATTTCCGTCCACTTGCAGCATTAGCTTACTATGGCTCATATAAAATTTATAATAATTGATGTAAATACACCAGTAATAAAATAGATTGTTTTAACAACTCTTAGTTAATATTCTCAACATAGGCAAAGCCAAATTGCTCCTGTAACTCTGTAATGGGTTTAGAGTGTGCTACAAGTTCAGATTCATTCCTGCTTTTACAAAGTGAGAAGTAGATCTTAGAATCATGGAATGGTTTGGGTTGAAAGGGACTTTTTATGATCATCTAATCCAACCCCCTGCCTTGGGCAGAGACACCTTGCTCTACACCAGGTTGCTCAGCTCCATCCAGTCTCATCTTGGATACTTCCAGGTGTAGGTCATCCACAGTGTTTCTGGGCAACCTGTTCCAGTGCCTCAGCTCCTTCCTTGTGAAGTATTTCTTCTTTCTGCACGATCTACATCTACCCTCCTTCAGTTTAAAACTGTTGCTCCTTTTCTTCACTACAAGCCCTGGTTAAAAGTCTCTCTCTGTCTTTCTTATAAGCCCTTTTTATGTATTGAGAGGCCACAATAGGGTCTGCCTGGAGCCCTCTTGTTTTCCAGGCTGAACAACCCGAGCTCTCTCAACCTTGAAGTACAGTTTTATTCCTGTCTATTCACTGAAGTGGTCTTTTCCAGATTTATTTCTCCTCACAGATAGTTCAAAAAGAGCATTAAGGATTTTGTTGTACTTTAAAGCTGATGTGTCTGGAAAAATAGTTATTTCAAGCAGCAATAAAAATACTTCCGCACATCCACTGTGTAAGAAAACCAGAATTTTGGTTTTTTCTGTGCAGGATACTTCTAGTAGAAATACGTCAGTGTTTGGTTAGTCTCAATATCTTGTTTTAAATGCTAGGTGCAAGCAGTGTTCTACTCCAAAGCCTATGAAGAGTCTAAGTTCCATTGCAGCAGAACAGCAACCGTCATGGGAACCAACTGAAATAGCACAAGGTCAGCTGACATGACACTGTCCTGAAATGCTTTTGTATTCTGAAATACAAAATACTTTTCATTCTGAAATGTTGATAGGAAATCGTTTGATTTGCAGTTCTGGGTTGCAGTTCTGTACAGAAAGCATGTAATTACAGTCATGTTGAATGTGATGCTGTAAAATTCATTCACCCTTTACCAGCTGGAATAACATATTCTCATTTGGAAATATTGCAGTATTAATTAAAGGATTTTACATGTTGACTAGTTTCTTCTACCATAGGTATCAGTAGTAACACTCATCATAGTATAGATGTCATGAATTTTTGGTTGTAGGTGTCACTTTAAGCTGTATACGTGACGTGCAGTCCTAGAAGTTAATCTTGCCTTGCCTTTTGAAGATAGTGTTTTTCTGACCAGAACTAAAGAAAGTCTTATTTAATGACTCATACAAGTCAGATTTGTGTCTTCTGTAAACCTTATGTTAAGCACGTTCCAGAGAGTGTGCAAGAAATAGTATTCAAATGAAAGGATTTATAGCACAACAGTTTTGTGTATTCTGTGCTTCATGTGTTCCTTGTGTTATTACATGCAGACAACATGTTAAAATGCTGGAAATGGAGTTTAAAACTTTATAATGCATTAAGGAAAAGGAATATTTGCATGTTTATCAATTCATGTTCTAACATATTAAGTTGGAATATCTAGCAGTATGTACGTTTGGTAAACACTTTCTAAAAGACAAAAACTATTCAAGCAATACAGTGATTTTCTTAAACTGTCATAATTGTATCCTATTAAATAATTGTAAAGTAATATATAACTGGCAGTGATTGACATTTAATTCTCAAAATGAAAACAATATTAATTAATGCTTCTTGACAGTTACAGTATTTTATGTATATATTCTTCTATCATCTGTATTTTCAGACTAAATTATAAACCTGCAAGTATATCAGATTAGTTGAACAAAAAATAACTACCAGTTTAAGTAGGTGTACCCAGAAAAGACTGATGCAGAGGTGTAGTAACTTTGTCTGTTTCAGTTATTTTACATTTGCAGCATAACAGTTACTGCTGCCAGTGAGAGAGTGACTGTAGTCATTTACTTGTTCTGGAATACTTTCAGAACTGCCAGCGAAGTTTTTTCTGAGCAAGGCTGGTAGCTTTTACCACATCATATGAGATAAACTGTTTTCCTCAGAAGATAGTTTTCAGGTAGAATTCTTATTACCACTGAATTAAGAGCACCTCTCCTTTAACCTTCCATGGATAAAAGAACAGGAGATAAAAGAACTCTACAGAAGTAGAAGGATCCTACTAAGGTGGGATCTAAGATCTAAGCAAATATTAGCTTTTTTTTTACTAGCACTTTATGTGTTTTTATAGGCTCATCTACTAAAGTGTTTCTAGGAAAATTGCAGTGTGGTCTTAAAAGATAAATGACATTTTGCTGTTCAAAAGCTCTGTGTTTTGGTCTGTTAATTTATACTTTTAATGACAGTATCCGAAGTCATAATCAATTAAAGAGGGGATATTGTCAGCTCGAGCTGTTATAGTTTGCCTTGTGTATTCTCTTAGAGAAACATCAATTTTTCTTTTCTTCAGTTTTAGGTATTGAGCTGCTCCAGTATGTTTTTATTATGAAGTTTACACTGGTTGATGAAACAGGAGCACTAAATGCATACATTTTTGATTATGTAAGTAAATCTGGGTAAAGATAGACTCTACAGATGATGTGAGTTTGGATTTTACTTGTTTTTAAAATAGCAAATGTATGTTCACAAATATTCTTTCTATGTTACCTGCAGTGTTTTGTAGGAATAATTATAACGCTCTAAGGGTGTTAATACTGTACAGAGTATAGAATATTAAAGCATAAAGACAAAACTGAAGCTTGAAGGTAGATTATTTGGTATTTCCATAAACTTTTATATATTTATATGGCTGAATTTCTCTTTTATTGGCAATGTTAAATTATGCAGTCTGAATGCTGTCTGAATGATAGGAGTGTTTCAGGATTTATGCAGCTAACTTCTGCATTAGTTTAAAATCTCATTACCTCTTTTTTTTAACTTTCAATATCTATCCATTCAGTAATGCTTGATGTTTTTGTTTCATATGATCATGAGGTAAGGAGACCTTCTTTCCCCAGGCAGAACTCAGCTATGTCTGTACAGATATTTATCTTGGATTTCAGAAGCAGTTTATTCAACTACTTTAGTGACCTTAGAATTAACCTATCTTCAGTTTTCTCTGAAGCAACTTAAGACCATTCCTTCTACCTGAGACACTGAAGAATGGATGGTTTTCCTGTCATTGCAATGTGGGTGTGACAAAATGGGACTGAGAAAGAATTTAGTGGGATTGAGTGGGATTTTTTTTCTGCACAGCAGTGCTGTTTTAATGTGTCTATATCTGCACATTTTTCACCATTGTATTAAATTACTTTGAATGGGGCTTTGAAGAGAGCACTCTTCCTTGTTTAATTTTAAGACTGTAAGTAAAAGTAGTATCACAAAAAATGTGTTTTTTCTTAAAATACATGATAGTCTAACAGCAAAGGAATTCAAAGACTACAATCCCCATTTCAGCCAGTCGTCTTTTCCTTCTACTGTCCTTTTTCCTTTTTATATCAAGAAACTAAACTGCAAAAGGAAGGTGGGAGAAAAGATTTAAATGATCTCGATGCAAAATTCCAAAAATTTTTACTTCAGGGTGGCTCACTTTCTTACCAGATACTGCTCAGTACTGCAGTTCAGCTGCAGGAAAATACCGACAATTTCTTCTGAACTGCCAGCTGCTTGCATTCCTGCTGGTGGTACTTCAAAGACAAGCCAGTAGTTTCCAAGCCTAAACTCCAGTCCTTGAGCACCACCTGAGAAGGAACTGGGCTGCTTTGAAGTGCAGCTTTACACTAGCTTCCAGTTGCACTTCCATAGGATCACAGTGGTTTTCTTTTCTCCCCTCCTTATAGGAAAAGTCAGTGAAGGAAAAAAATGAAAAAGTTTTATACTGAGAAGAGTTGGAAGAGAGAGAATTATCTGTGTCAGTTTTGCTGCTGGATTATCTTCTGACTTCTGATCATTGCCATTAAACATGTCATACAAAAATTATACAGAGGCAGATTATTCTGTATTTGTATCTTTTAACAAAAATGAGAAATTACTACCAAAATTCTTAGCTCACTCTGAGAAGTTCTAAGATGATGAGCCTTTAGAGATATAAAATCGTGTAACAAACTTGGAAAGAACAAACTTGAAGTTTTTTAGTCATGCTCACTGTATGTGATTTAATAAATAAACAGAAAATGTTTATTTAACATTTTAATGTTCCATTTATTATTTTCTGTCTCCATTCAGAGCCTTTTTCCATAGTTTCTAAAACTGTCAAAAAATGAAACTCGCACTAAGGGAGTTCCACAGATAAAAAGCCAGGTTGCAGTGCTCCTTGTTTTCAAGTGATTTTGTTCCTCTCAAGATGTGAGGGACTGTTGAGAGGGACTGACCATCCTCTCTGGCCACATTGTCTGATATTGTCTGATTATGGAGGTTCATGAGGAATATCTGCCAGTTATGTATGTTTTCTGGGTGGCTGTAGTCCCTAAATACTCAAAGGTACTGAAAAACAGACTTAATTTTTCAGACAGTTCAGGGTTTTTTCTGTATCTGAACAGTTTTTTGAAATAATAGCATTCTTCTGTTGTGTTACCTGATTTTAAGTTCCTAAAAGAGCATGCAGTCGAGGTTCTGGCTAATGATTTCTTACGCCTCTTTCAACACCTCATATTTTTCTATTCTCTTTCAGGAGAAGTTTTTCCAAATTCCTGCCTCTGAAATCTTAACTAACAATTTTCTTCAGCAAAAGATGGAGATGACCATGAATACTCTCTGTCCTCCAGGAAGAAAATTAGGTCAGCTTGCTGTTATTTTAAAAGGGAAGGGGTCTTTCAATCTGCTATTGCATATGCAAAGTCTTAGAATTCAACTTATGCATGGGCAAAACTCAAAACAGAGAAATGCTGGAGTCTGAAAGCAGAGTTCCAATTAATTTGTTCTGAGACATGTCTTTAGTATTATCTCAAATTTAATAATTTTGAGAAAGAAAATAAATGGTTCGGTGAATTCTCATGTAGCATGCAGTGATGTGTAAATACAGTCATGCCTGTGCAGGAACTAAGATGCCATCTGTATTCATATGGAAGCTAACTAGAACACCCTTCTACTGAATGTCACAGCATGTTAGGGAAAACTGAAAGGAAATTAAACGTATAGCACATGCTTAGGGTGATATCCTGCTTTTGATTGCACATGCTGATTTAGAGCATCACTTGCCATGGGAAATATCCATGGAAATTGAGCAAATGCCTAATCCAAATCCATTTACAGAGATTTTTGTGCATTGTATGTTTTGTGGCACAAAGTAGCTCTGCCTAAACTACACATGTCCGAGGTAGCTGGATGTGTGATGCAGCTCTGAGCTCCAGAGCATACTCCAAATACATGGCTGTCAGTGACCACTGCAATCACCCTGGAGTCTTCGCCATGCTTAGAAAAGGTTGTCCTATAATAAAGATGGTAAAGGATTTTCCCTTTGAGACCAGTGAAATTGTCTCATTGAGACACATGGAGATGAATTTTTATTATTGCAAAGTCTTTACATACATGTGTTTTATAATGCGGCACAAACTACTGGGTCCAAGTGTTTTGTGGAGTGCTGGTGCAGGGAGGACAAGTCTTGGAAGACTGTCACTAAACACCATTTCAGATCTTGTGGGAAACTTAAAAGATACCAATTGGAATTTCAAAGTTAACCATTAATTTTTCTTCTTACTAAACTACTGTATACATCTAGATATCCTAGTTAAGATCCTGCTCAAGTTATACTTGCCTCCTATAAAAATTAGAAATGAATATTGAACAGTAATTTGGATTTTGTTGATAGGTGACTTGCCATGGCTGGAATGCTTCATCAGGTCCTATAATGTCAGAGACGCAACGAAAAATCAAGTTTATTACCAAATTTTTGACACTACAGTTGCTGAAGATGTTGTATAGTCATGTGTTGCTAATTGGAAATAATCCAGTAAGAACCAGTTTCTGTGAGGGGTTGGGATCAGAGACTGTATTTTAAAAAAAATCTTTGTTCCTTTCTTAGGAATTCAACCTGTATGTGTGAATTTTTAGTTCATGTATGAATGGGAATGGGAATTATACTTTGATATATTTGCTGTTTTCCTGGCATACAACTTTGTGATCTGAGGGCAAGTGGAGGTGCTAAGCTTTTTACTGGAAGCTGCTTGGCTTAGGTTGATGGAAACAATCTAATATCCATCTATCCTTCAGAAAGGTAGTGATGAGGTTACTCTAAATTCATTAATTTTTCTCAGAAAAATGTAGTCAGGATGATGCTGTGTGTTCATTTTTGTATTAAATTATGTCAACAGAGGTAGAGAGAAGGATCTCTTCAGTAAACTCAGACTACTTTGTGCAAGCCAGTATTACTCTTCTCAGGCAGGTTGACAGGGAAGTTGGTTTTTAGAAACTTCTTTGATTTTGTACTGATACGTACATTTAGACAAACTCCTCCTGTTAGTAATACTCAGGTAACTGCTACATGTACCAGTTACTGTGGATTCCAGTGGGGTTGTGAACATGACCGTGTAATGATTATCACTAAAATTAAAGTCAAGCCATGAAAGTAAGGTAGTATAAAATTGTGAAATGACTATTGACATTTGGTAGATGGTAATGATTCTGGGGTGGCCCTGTTGGGTACCAAAGTTGTTAGCGTGCTCATTAGCTGGGTCTGTGTTTCCAAAGGCTCTCATGTGTCTGGCTAAAAGTCCTGTCAGATTGCACTGCCTCGATCTGCCGTCTCCATCTTACATAATCAGATTGTGGGGCTAAATTTAGAGACACAGAACTGATCTGGTGCTAACTATCATGGATTGAAAATTCTGCTGGACTACAAAATTACGTGGTGGTTTTACTTTGCATTCAGAAGTCTCTAGGACAGATTCAGGACATGTTTCTGTAAGGATAATTAATGTAAAAATCCCTGTCAAATCAAATGCTTTATACCAGAGCAAAATTACTTAGTATTTACAGCAGCTGTTTTTAAAGAAGTTCAGAAGCAAGATGGAATGTTTGTAAGTAGATTATTATTATTTTGATAGTAGATGACATTTTATTTTTTTTCATTTTTCAGGGCCGTTTAGTAGATTATGCAATTTGTCATATAAAGTTTCATCAAATTCCCTCTGGTAATTTTCTTTTACTATAAAAAAATTATACTGGGTTTATATGTTGTAAGCGAGGATATTGTTCCTTATTGATCAGTTTATAGGAACAACCAGTATTAAAAGTGGTGAGTGGATATTTCTTTAAAAATTCTGAAAAATAAAACAAATTTGGAATTGAACCAGCAGTTTATCAGAGTCTGTTGACTTAAGAAAGTTTTCTAGAATCTTTGCATAAGTTCATCAGTAAAAATACTTATGACAAATGAATATTATAAAACTTATGACACTGGCCATACCCTCATGTTTTCACAAGTTAGAGGTTAAATTGAAGGCAATCTTTTCTGCTTTTATTGTATAGAGTGTATAAAAATGTGAATTTTTATTTTTAGATTTTTGTTAACAACTCTGGAAGATATTGATATTGTACATTTTTTCTAAATAAATCTTGGCAAAGTAAAAAGCAAAAAGATGTTTTGAACTTCAGTGTAAAATAAATCAATTTCACCGCATGCCTTGACTGAGATCTCTGCCTAAAACCTCTTATGCATCACATGATTCTTTTCACTATTGCATATTGTATTAAAATGTTTAATAAAGATTTCTCCAAATAATGAGGTTTTTCTTGTATTTGACTTCTAGTGTCTATTTCATAACTGAAAACTTTGTCATCAGTAGCCTTCATCCAGTGAATGCACCAAATGAATGTACAGTTTGTTGGATTGAAATGCACATGTTTAATTATCTTTCTAAATATAATGCATAGAAATAAATTAATAATTATGTATTTGTTCATACAAGATCACCGTATAGGAAGGAATTACTGGACAGACATTTAAAAATGGGTCTAATTGGTAGCCTTTGTAAGGAGCAGTGGAAGTCACTGAGGTGGTACTTGGACCTTGGTTCCCTGTCCTGGTCAGTGCTGAGAGCTGCGAGTGTCTGGCTGAGGGGTGAAATCCTGAGACTGTGGTGTCCTGAACGTGCAGCACCAGCAGGCTCTGGTTTCTGAAAGATAAGTGTCTCAGGCAGCAATAGCCATTATTTACATTTTTTTTCATTACAAATAAGTCTTATTTCCTTTGGTGAGTTTCATGACAAGGTGTGAGATTTCAGTTTCTAAAACATTAATAAAAGTTCAAATGTCTACTCTAATAGTTTTTAAATTACTGAAATATATATTTAAAGACTCTCAAAATTTGAACCAGTAGGAGATCAGATTAGTGCTGGTACACTAAGATCCAGTGAGAATTCCAGGCATTGTGTTTCTGGTTTCGTATCTTTTCTTCCTCCACATACATCCCAGCATATAGGAAAACTGAATCAAAACATCACCTTCCTACTAGAAATGGAAAATATGCATGGAATGTGAGGTATATCACACACAGCAACATTATCAAGGGGGAAGAATATCTCGATATAAAAGCAGGAGCTGTGAGGAAAAGTAATAGAACTATAAAACACCAATAAGGGAACATGAACCCATTCCCCACTCCAACTACAAGGATAAGTGAAGAAAAAGTGACAAAATTGTAATTAAAAAGAAAAAAGGTATTTTCAGGGAAAAAAGAAAAGAAAACAAAATAGATTTGGAATAGTGTTTTTAGGGGTGCCTGTGTAATTTTGCTCCTTGAAGTCTGTGTTTTAAGGAAATTTAAAAACTTAAAGACTTTGGAAGTCTCTCCAAATTCAGCTGAATTTAAGCTCTTGGATGTGTCATACTTTTGAAACTCCAGCTGGAAAGACAGAATGTAAATAAATAACATATTGCAGAAGCAATGAGGCATTCCTGGTAAGTGACCTGCTGTTCAGTAGTGATTGAACTTTTCTCATCAGTTTTTGCAGTTACGGGATCCAGAGAATTACAGACAAGGCTTTGAAATGCTTAGCTTAATACTAATCCTTTGGCTACTGAGCAGCAGGAAGTGGGATTGTAAGGACAGTAGAGCCCACAGGATACAAGCTGAGGTTTGAAACAGAAGGAAGCGAGTTTATTGTCATAACAGGGATGAGTGCTTAGCTTTTCAATACCACAGTGGTTTAGATCACAAGAATTTATGCACATTAGGTCACGTTTTGGCCAAAGCCATTGCATTAAGATGTGAAACTGGCAGGAACTGGGATACTACCATATAGGGCAAGGCCAAATATTTAAATGGAGTTGTGAAAAAATTAAGGAAATATATATGTTCAGGTTCTTCAGGTGGAATGGGACGACTGCAAAAAAATTTTATTCAGTGGAGGAGAGAAAAAAAATCCAAATAAGAATTTGCTTCAAGTATTATTCAAAGTGTGCAGTGAATGTTAAGAATTGGAAACAAAAAATCAGCATAAGATGGAGACAGAAGGAAAGAACAATTCCAGAGGATAGTAATAAAAACAAGTGATAGTAGAGAGCCTTTATGAGACAGTTTGCTGCAGCTCCTGTTCACAACATTTCGTACACATGAAATTCCCAGTAAGAACTATGATTTGGAAAAACATTCATCTGATGATGGAATACCAGATCCAAAGTGCTTGGAAAATGTAGAGCAGAATTCTTCTATAATTAATTAATTAATTCATATTTGTGGTAAGGGTATGGGTGGACTTCACCCCAGAGCAATGTGCTACAATGTGTTTTTCCTTGTTTTCTGCTGCAACTCTGATAGGTGCCTACAGAGATGTTTCCATAAAACTGCTGTTTCAGTACCATTTGTCTACATAAGCAGAGTAGACTAAAAGTCTAGGAATAAATCTACATCTAGTAGATTATTTTAATTTGAATTTTTTACAAGTAAGCTAGGAGGAAATATGCTGAATGGGGAAATATGTGCCAGCAAGGAAAAAGTTGGGCTTTTTTTTTACATTAACTGTTCTATTGCACAGAGCTTTAACCATAAATTTGTTCTGTGCCTTCTACTGTGTGTGTGCAGCCTGTGGACTGACACTGCTAAAAAAATACAGTTTTGTACAAGCTACACCTTTAGAATTGAGTCCATATTCAGCTGTAATTTCAAAGGCCAGCTATCAGATAGCTCTGAATTATGGAGGTGTTACTTCACTGAAGGGAATTCTCTGGATGATGGCAGTTTATAAATTGCTACTTGAATTTTTTGGTTAAAAGAGCAGCAAAACTGAAACTGAGATCTGATGCTTGAACAGATTTAATTACAGATTTTATTTTCTTCTTTTTCTGTCTACCAATGAGCCCTTAAGCAATTCAAAGTCCCCCTGAAGCAGTGTTTGAAGTGACAAATATGGTCACTCACAGGGTGTGTATTAACCAAAGGGGTCTTTATTGTTTTTAACAGGGTGGGTAAGGGGCTTTCACCACCCAGCTGTCTTTAATGTTATCAATCTGACATACATTCATTTGCTACTCTGTCTTGAAGGATACACTTGTCCTAACATATTTACTATGCTAAAGGGTTGAAATTCCCTTAATAGAAATGGAAACATTGGAGTGATTGTGTTTGACATAAGCCTGGGATATAGAGCTGTCAGAGGCCATCCAGACATGCTGCCCTGTGGTCTCCCGTCCTGCAGAGGTACCCTGGTACGGGTAGTGTTGTGGTGTCCTGGTTCTGGACAGGACAGGGGTAAGTAGCCAGGAGTGGGCATGGCTGGGATGTAGAGCTTATTCTGTACCACCTCACATCATTGCCAGGGGTAGGGAGAAAGGACTCTCTTCTGAGGAGAAGAGGTTCCTTGTAGTGGAGTAAGCGTGGCAGAGGGAGCCCTCTGGTATTGTCTACTACCGGGGATTTTTCCGTATGCATAATTTCTTTTCTTGTACCATCTGTCATTAGTACTGTTGCTGTTACTGTTCATTTTCTTGTTTCATTGTTTCCAGTAAATTGTTCTTATATCAGCCTCTGACCTTTGCCTTTTGTGTCTCCAACTCTCTTCGCCATTCCGCTACAGGGGACAGAGAGGGGAAAATGGGGGAGCAAGAGAGAGTGGAGCGTGGTTTGGAGAGTCTCGGTGAGGGCACTGAACTGGGGACTGCCATTCCCAAGCCATGACATGTGTAAGGTCTCACTGCCCAGAAAACTGCGTTTTACTTAAAGGGAAACGGCTGGTTCCATTATTTGCTCTTTTGTAGAGAGTAAACCAAACAGCCTTAAAAGTAAGGAGAAAGGTGAAGAACTGCTTTTTCCCTACAGGTCAGTCAATGCATTTGTTTAGCAACATACTGTGGCTTAGGGTCCTTCTTGCAGGAAATAGAAGCAGAAAAGAAAGCTTCAAAAGCTTTGTTTGAAGGGTTGGGAAAGGTCAGAAGTTACACATGAAGGAACAATGAGGAATGAGGAGTGAACCTTAAATATCTAACATGGCACTTCTATAAATCAGATGTTTTACCTTGCAGATCCTAACACAAATCTGTTGACTTCCATGCTCTATATGCTTAGATAATAAATAACACTTTGAATATTACTCCAATCTGTTGTAAGTGATTAACTAGACTAATTCACAATTATATTTCTAAACAAGTTTAATTCCTCTGGGTCCAGTTACTGGGAATTGTTTTTATCCTTTAAAAACTGTATGGAAAAAGAATTGGCAAAATTACAGTATTTGTCATTCATCAAGTGCCAGGACCTACTCACATCAGATCATTTTTTCTGGCCAGGACGATATTCCACAGCGATACCTTCTAAGTGTACCTTTTCACAGCAAGCTTACCAGGGCAGTGTAAAAATAGCAATAGTTTTCAAAACTCATTTAGCTCTGCTGTAAGGCCTAGAAAAATGTGAATGTCTGGCCTACTTTTCAGTCTGGGTAAAGAGGTACCTGACGTGATGTGATGTGATGGAGCAGGGAATCCTGAACTCTTTTCTTCATGGCTATGGCAAAGGTACGCAAGCCTCATTTTAAATATCGAGGTCATTGGCTATTATGTGTCAGGAAAGCACAGAGCTGTACCAAATACTCCTGTCAAGAGCACGTGCAGCAAAGCAAATCAGAATTGGAAATCAATTATAATTGAAACTGACACATGGAAAAATGGGACAGTGATATATTCTGCTTTCAGTAATTCAGTTTTGGTAAAGAATTTTCATCTGAAATTTAAACCAAATAGTAAATAAAAACCTGATGAAAAGCACAACAAGGCTACTTGCTCAAATAGAGCAGAGGCCCCCAAAGAGGTGCTGTATTGAAAAGTGGTTTTTTTCTTATAGATACCATAAAACTGCTTTATACCACAGCATAACTGATCAAGGTATACATAACAAATTCACGGGTAACCAATTTCCATGTATTCAGTATGTATTCAGCCATATCTACATGGGGAGTTCCTTATCTTGTGCACTTCTGATAATGTATGCACCTCTTTAAGGTAAGAGTATTGGAGTGCACTATCCCAGAGACTCTTCAAAGCTGAGTCCAGATACCAAACCTGACAGCTGTCAATGATGGATGAATCTGTACCTGGGAATGCCAGTGAACACCAAGCTGGCAAACCCCAGCCCCAGTGGAACGCTATGTGATGGGCTGTCACAAGAAGGGGCTCCTCTGACTCTGCAGCAGCTGCACTTCCCAGCTTCAAATGGGACTCAGATTGCTGTCACCTCCTGTACAATTTCCATACTTAATAAATCATCTAACCAGCTCTGATGCCTTTCTTACTGGGAACCCAAAAGCACTAGCACCTCCTCAGTGTGAAACACCATCAATTTTCAAAGAATATATCAGTACTCTCCTGTTGGTCCTCAAAATCGTTTTTAACGGTTGTATATTAAAAATGGAACAGTTGGTCTAGATCTAAAAGAGAGCACTGACAAGTTCAAAATAGAAGCAGCAGATTAAATCAAGCATAAATCAAATAAAGCAGCAGTTTACAATAGCTGTGTCTGAACAGTTTCCAAACAAGTATGGACAAGTGTGTACCTGCGCCCAGCACAGCCTCTAGCTTTGCAGGCTCAGGAGCAGATGCTTGCCCTAAGACACTGATGTCTGGCCATGCTGCCTAAGATGTCCTGGTCTTAGTTAAAGGGAAGAGCATGACAACTGACAATATAATAAATAACTTGGAAAGTTGTTAATCCGAAAGTTCTGGCATGTTCACTGATGGAGCAGAGTCAGGCCCTTGATGAGATGTGGGATTTTGACAACCACAAATAAACTTGGTTATGATCCATAAATGGTTTGATTTCACAAATTAAGAGCAGCAATAACGTGGGGCAGAAATGTGCAGTGTGCTACCCTTCTGTCCCCAGCTGTCTGACAAACATTATTTAATGCTCAGGGTTGTATCCTTTCCTGTACTAGACACACACCCCTTAACTGATAGTTGGTAATAGAGGTCTTGAGCATTTTAATCAAGAGAAGAACTTAACACTTAAGGCCTAATTGTACAAACAACCCATCTGTTTTGTATAGTGCAGAACCACAGCCATATTTTCAAGGTTAAATCAACCCCTTAGAAATTAGACAATCTGTTACCACTTCTACCCAGCTGTGCTTCAGGCAGTGGCACTATTATCTATTAATTCATCTAGTACTAAGAGGCATGCAACTGGATGAAAAGGGCTTCAAAAAATTGAGCAAATGAGTATCACGTCTCTTCTTTTAATAGTACTGGAAGGACTGCAGCCACAAAGGTGTATGTACTCAGTGAAAGAAAATGTTGTTTTATTTATCAATATGTAAAAGAAGGAATTGAGAGATTCTTCACATATTTCTCTCAATCTGTGAATTATTACTATTATTATCTGCAGATACTGTAAAAAAGTGCTTTCCTTGTGAATAAGATCTTCATGACAGACCTTCTAGCATAAGCCTTTTACTCGTCCTCTGTTTTGTAATGGGAATCTCTTTGGCATGTATCTGGAGGATGTTTAAGCTCTTCATGTTTACCCTTACTGTTCTGGTGGCATCAGGATGCTTTTAAAGTGAAATCCACTTAAATCCACAATACACAAATTGAGAATGATAACCAAAAATTTGCTTTAGAGAAGAGAAAAGCATAGATGCAAGCACAGTAAGTCTTTCATGAGTCCTGCAGTGCTGTCCCAGAGAAGGATGACATTTATTTTTTTGGCATAAGGTTTTCCTTAGGTTCGTTCATTTGGCTAGCCATATGTCCACTTAGGCAAACTCCAGAGTGCAAACCTAAGCAGTGTTTATTGAGTCAGTGGCTATCATCTGGGCAGGTCAGTCCCTGTAGTCAGCTATTACCTGTTCCAGCCACTTGAGTTACAAAGAGCATTATGAAACTGAAGCACCTTCAAGGTAAATTCAGATATTCATTCAGGACAGATGGATGAAACAAGTGGTCAGATTAAACTAGTTTCCGATATCTGAAGTAATTGCTAGTATCTGAAGTAAGCAATGACAGCCCTGAATGAAAACCATGCTAGATGTAATACCTTTGGAAAGTAAGATCTGTACTTGCTTTTTTTTTTTTTTTTTTTTAAATCAGCATAGCAATAGAGAAATTTAATTCACTATGGTAATACTTCAAACTTAGCTGAGACCATCAAGTGAGATTCAAACACAGATCAGGAAAGAAAAAATTAATTCTGACACAACAAGCTGAAAGGAAACAATAATTAGAAAATAAGTGTTTAGAGAATCACAATAGAAACTATATTTTATTGTCATTTACTTAAAAGAGCAAGACCCCAGCCTGAGCGAACACATTATCTTGTTAGAAGTACATCTGAAGTATTTCCCTTTTTATCTTCATGGACAGAAAACATCTGACTAATACATAAATTTTAAGCCAGTCTAGGCAGGAGCCACAGCCAGACTTGGGAATCATACGTACTGTGTCCCTCACGGACAGGCATATGGAGTCGTTGTTGTTAAAAGTTGTGTGTGCTTATGATGAGATGCAACTCATAAATGAAACAGATGAATGGAGGGCATGTGAATAGAAAGATTTGACTTTTTTTCCCTTACCTACTCTTATTTAGGCAGGGTTGTCCTGAGAACATGCAGAGAAAGAGGTTTCATCTTTAATAAATCTTGGGCTCATTCATCACCAAAACCTGTTGGATTATTTCTTGCTTCCAGGAGTCATTAAAAGCCTGGCAGCTGTTCCTGACTGTCCTGTTCTGCAAATCCTTTCTGAATTTTGAGAATTTCACCATTAAAAAATGCTAAAAAAGCTCAACTGGGAATTTTCAATTTTTAAAAGATAGTGAGTTAGAGGAAAGCATCTCTCTCCCACACAAGCTGCTAATATATTGGCAGCCAATCCAGTTCCAGGTTTATATTTGGACCCAGCCATGTTCTCCTACACCCCCTCTCCGAAAGTTTATCATCTTCTCTGGATCTGAGCATGGCAGCTCTCCAAACAAATTTTAAATGTCCTGGCCTAAAATAAAAGATTTCCTTAAAAAGAAATGTTAGAAAGTGATCACTTAGTCTACATTATTCCACAAATGCAGCTGTGAGAAGAGTCACATGAAAAGTTGGGTTATCAGAGCTAAGGAGGAGTGGGAATAAGTGATAGAAATGGTGGATGTAAGATTTTTAACTGGATTAGCTGATGAGCATGTAGTGACATGTAGCCACAGCTAGAAAGACCAAGTCGACAGGGCAGTCCTTGGGTAGCATATCACAAAGTATTTGTACTTAATGTTTTAAAAGCAGTTGTATTGGAGGACATCTGGAGATCTGTTTGAATTTCAGAATTGTCTCTGTTAATTTCAGACTACCTTTTTAATATAATATCCTTAGGTAATATCAGCCCTTCTTTTCAGACTGAAAAAAAGGACAGTATTGTACAGAGCTGCACAAGCTATACACCACCCTTCCTTCGAGCCCCGGGAATATGAACAAACAGACCTAGCTCAGGACTGTACTAACCATGCCAACGTGGATTTCAGTCAGCTCTTTGCACTGGCAGGACATATGTCCATTGCCCTGTGAAATATCCCAAGTGAAAGACTCAGTCCTCTGCCGAATAATCACAGCACTTGGTGCAGAGATCATCATTTTTAGAAGATGTGGCCAGCCTTGCCTTAGGAAAAGGTCCGTGTTACATTTAACTCTGAAGCACACAGAGTGAGATTTTGCCCAGATGAGTCCACATAAGTGAGACTTCACCCAGACAAGCACCTATGAGGAGAACTTAATCAAGGAAAAAAAAGGAACTTTCTTAAGGAAGATGTGTGTCCTAGCATAATTCAGTAGAATTTTACTGGCTAAACATCCTAGAAGTATAAACTGTACAGAATAGAGAAAGCGTAGGAGTTGGAGGAAAACAGAATAGCTGTTTTAGGTTACAATGTAAGATGAAATCAAAAGTGTGTATTTTATCACCATCTGTTAAAACCAGGTGGGGCAGGGTTCTTTATCTCTTCCATGACACATCCCTGATAACTCCCTCCAGAGGGATAGTTTTCTGTTAATGGGCTATCGAGCCCATGACTCATAGAATTACATCATCCCATTGTGAGATGCTCCGCCCAGGGGGAGGAACCAAGCATTCCTACCTGGATATAGTCTGAGGTTTGGAACACCACAAGCAGCCTTTACCTACTGGGCTCCCAGAGGACAAGAGCTACAGAACCACCACTGGATGTTCAGGGGAAGACCAGACCCTTCTACAGGATCACCACTTCAACAGAACCACATCTGTACCTCAGGAGGACTGCAGCCACCATTTAATCAAACTGCTACCATCACCCTGACTGACAGGGTGTCAAGGTTGTATTCTGACTCTGTCAGTGTTTTTGTACTATCGCATTTATTTGAATTTTCCTCCAAAATTGTAGTTCTGATTTTGAGTCTCTCACTGGTTTGCTTTCTAACTAGTACAATAGTATATTTTACATGCTTGTGATTCAGCTTCCAAAAGAACTTGTAAATGCAGACAACGACCATGACACAGAAATGAGAAGGAGAATGACACACATTTTTGAAATCACAGGTTATGTTGCTCTTTATTTCGTTGCATTTTTTTAACTATTCGGAAGGGTTTCTAGCAAATCTCTGGTACTTGGTTGTCAAGTAAGTTTAGCTTGGCTATAAAATTTTAAAAATGTCTATTTTCTTCTAGAGCAACTTAAAACTTTTTCCATGTCACAAGTTTTAGCCATGTCTGAACTATAAAGTCCTCACAATTCCAATATTGCTATTAGTACGTTGATAGGTAAATAAACATACCTAGTTCCTAACACAGATGCACGACTTCTGTACATGGGAAAGCACAAATGAGGTGAGTTCCAAACCAAAATGTAAACAGTTAAAAAGACCCAACAGTTGCAATGACCTCAAAATACATGTGGCGAAACCCTTACTCAAAGAGTACCTTTTCCTCCTTTCTGAAACACAGGGACACATTTAGGAATTAGCGGGTGGAGCAGTGCTTTGCAGGTAGCCCCATCATCCTGAAAGGAGAGAGAAATGGACATAAGTTCTCCTGTGGATTGTTGGCACAGCAAAAATGTGGGCTGGGATGTGGCAATAGCAGTCTTAAAATTGTTTTACAAAATGAAAAATTACAAATCTAAATGCAAGCATTTTGCAGAAATGCATCCCGTTCAAAGCCTTCTGCTGGGACATAGACCATGCTCAGCTGGAGGCCTGGCAGCTGCCTGGCAGCACCAGATGCTGAAGAGCCTTGTTTTTCAGGCTCTAGTGCTCGAGGGCTGTGTCACCATGTGGATGGCTCTGGGCCTCCGGGGCTCCCAAGTCATCTGCCTCCCATCACGGAGTCTGGAAATCAGATCCTGGATCTGAGATCAGTGTGTGAAGGACAGGCTTCTCTTCCCACTCCTTTGCAGGAAGCTGCCCATCCAGAGCATCTGCACCAGGAGTCACTTCAGGATTTCTTCTTGGGTTTAAGTCATTGTTTCAGAATTACCAACACATGTGAAAAACTCAATTTTCTTATAATAAATAGATACTTGCACCAGATCTAGTGGAAAAAACAGATTTTATAAAAGACATTCTAGTCCTTCTCCCACTCCCATGCAGGACTAAACATTTCCTACTGATGTTTGCTTTGGGCAGATGCAGCTGATCTTGCTGCGCATGGCAAGGCCAAGGAAAGGACCTGGGCAGTGACCTCCATGAGGAGAAATTTTGTAGCACGGCAGCAGCTGGCACGTACACATGGCTGTGGGAAGCACAACACCTCCAGAACTTCCTTAAGCCTATCCCAGCATTCAGAGCCAGGATGAGCTAACCTCATCCACATAACTTCGTATTTCTGTTGGGAAAAACTGAACTAGCCACCTCATAATGCCATGGAAGCTGTGTGGCCATGAAGTCTGCAACATGGATTTAAGCTTGTAATGAAGATAATCCATTTCTAATTTTGTAAGTAATAATTACTAAGCAATAATTAGCTAATTTAAAAAGTCATGAGGATGAGAGAAACAAGGAAGAGGGAAGCACATTATGAAATCTGAAGTGCTGAATAACATTTTAATAATCAGTGAATATGGCATGTCTGTTTCTTAATAAACCAGGAGGAACTTATATATGGATTTCATTAAGGTGCTGTAAAGCTTGGCATAAGACATTATTTACAGAGAAAAAGCATCCTTAATATCTCTCCCAATCAGTCACTAACAAAAGAAGCTAAATCACTAAACAAAGATTTTGCTTGGGGAGCTTTGCTGTCTATCTAACCAACAACATTCATGACTGCCTCACATTTGAATAACTTGACACGTTCTTTGTGAGACAAAAAAAGTACACATTTGGAAGTGAAAATAGGAAAAATATGTTTGTTAACAATTTTCATAAGCTCTTATTTCAGACCAGACAATGCAAATTTATCATATACCATAAGAAAAAAACCACAGATTGACATGGTTATTTTGGGAAAGTAGCAAAAAAGCAGAAACATGACAAGACAAAATCATGCTAGCCATTTGTATTTACTTCAACTGTGTCAAACCTTCCATCGAGTTAGTAATAAGCATGCAGGTCATTAAACAGCTTAATTGAATTTGAGTGACATCTGCTTTTAAACAATTAAGATGGCACAGCATATTCATAATGAAAGAATTTCCTTAATTTTCCTCTTCTCTCACTGAAGGTTTATTAAGTAGTTCAGCCATTAAAGTGCTTGTATTAGTGAAGCCCAGATGGCCAGCCACTGTAAGTGTAAATAATAGCTGAGCCGTGTCAGACCTTAATTAAGAGATTGCAAATTAGAGGAACATCACTCAAATCATAGGGGCTAACATTACACTTTGCTACTATTATAACTCCATAATGGTTTGTGCAGAGAAAAAACCCTCATACCCTAAATGTGACTCATTCAGAATGCAATCACAAGGCAAGGGAAATGTGTGATATCCCTGGCGTGACCCCTGCACCAAAGCTCTGTCACCGATTCTCTTGAACTTGCAAGCCCTGAATAGGCTTTCCTGCATGTCTTTGCAAGGTGCTGTAACTCCTGTATTTCACATGACCTCGCTGGGAACTGAGGGTATTCAGAAGCTGAAGGATTAGATGAGAAGTCTGTCATACACATTAGTTATAAATCTGTCTTATTTTCTCACTCTGAAAGGAAATGAGCATGTAATAGCCACACATGATTTTTTGTCTAAATGTAACTTAGTAGCTAAGGATTCCAACACACTGCATGACAGGTATCTTTCTTCTCTGAATCAACTGCTAAATTTATCATGTGCTAGCTCCTGTGGGACTGTTTTCTTGGGTAAACATAAAAGTAGAGACCCAGAGTCCTCCCAGGACCCATTTTAGCAGTTGTTGAGTCCCAAAATACCTTCCTTACACAGGATGAAGAAAGGAGTTCTGATTTAAACTGTAGTGAATTTGAATTTTCTGATGATCCACAGGCACCACTCTGGCCATTTTTCTGCCTGCTTTGCACAAAGCTGGTGGAAAAGACCTCAAAAAACCAAATGTATTGACAAAGGATCATAGCAAATTTAAGCTCTTTATAAATATAGATTTATGGTTCCCACGAGATGTGCTTTACAGCAGCTGGGTTTTTCTGTGGCTCAGCTTCTGGTTTCATTGTTTGTTTCTAAGCTGAGTACTCGGGCAAAACTATCACAGCTTAAATAGCAAAGGCAAGTTTTGTTTGATGTTACAGTTCCCAATTAAATTTATCTCTCTGAACCACAAGAAGAGTTTCCTTAACAAAGCATAATTCTAAACCAAATGAGAACTGTTGCAACCCAGGCATTCAATTCTGCTATTTAAATAACTGTAGATACTAATTAGATTCACTGTCCAGGCCAGTGCTCAAACACTGAAAATCAATTTAAGCTTAATGTTGCACATAACTCTTCCCAGTGTAAAGACTGTGAAAAATCCATACCATATTTCCTTTTTCCTTTAAACATTTAGGAATTTTCTGGATGCTGCCATCAACAGAACAACTAGAAGATACCAACTTTTAGTTGAATGCAGTCATGACACAAGCCCACCTTTCCTTTTACGCCCAGCACTGGGTCCTTAGTCTCTGCAGTGTCACAGGGAATTACTCATTCGGCAATGCATGAGAAGTGACATCATTTTAAAATTCACCTCACTCCTTTCAGTTTTAACTCTTTCCAGTTAAACAAGCAACAAGCAACAGGCCACAGGAACGAAGATTGCTCTGCTGACAAGGTTGGTGTTACTCACTGCAGCCACAGCACCTCACTGCAGGAGACACTAAATCAATAGAGCCATCATTTTAGGCCCTCATCGAAACTCTCAACATTTTGCTCTTGTGGATTGAAAGACTTGCTGGTTACGTAGCCTTTCTAGCATGAAATGGGAGGTGGTAGTCACACTGGATGCATTAAGGATGAGAAAAGCAAACAGATCAAGGACAAACTGGCTGGTGAACTGGTAAATGGTGCAGTCAATACATTGCTGATGCTGCTGAAATCAATAGGTGTGTTTTGCTTTCATTTTCAGGAAGAGTGGGATTTCACCCAAAGTTTCCCTGTGCTTAATTCCTGATGGGATCTACACTCACAGTTAATTGCTTAGCAGTTCCTACTTCCAGGCTATTCCTGACTAATTAGAAATATGAACTCTCTGGCACAGCATACCCCTAAACCACTAAACCACATCAAAGGACATTATTCATGAGTGCTGTCTTATACTCTTCCTCAGCTTTTGTCAGATGAGAGACATTTTCCTAATGTTCAATCTGAACTTCTTCACTCTATTTCATCACGTCCTCTTGCAGCTCCCCAAAGACAGGAGATCAACAGCTCTGCCCCCCTTGAGGAAGTTGTAGGCTGTGATTAGGCACCCTCAGCCTTCTCTTCTCCAAACTGAACCAACTAAGCGACCTCAGATTCTCCTTCTAAGTCTCAGCATACCTCAATACAGCTTAATATTGGGTCTTATAAGGCAAAAGAAGATAATAATCTTAATGAGATTTTACTCTTTTTTTCTTCAGACTGTATTCTATAGTTAATAAACTAAATGGATATCCACCTATTCAATCTTACTTTAAAAGTCTTTCTTTGTATTGTAATATGGGTCTAGCTTCTTATATCAATAACTATTCGCTATGTTGTCTTTGCTAATGGGATATCTAATGGAATATCTTTGAAAGATAAGCACTGTATGTGTATATTTATATATTTAGACACTGTCTTCAGCTGTGGGCCAGTGTGTAATTTGAAAGAATCTGGGGCATTATAATCAGTCTCAGTAAGGTTATGCCCTTTATTGTGGCTGAAAAATTAGACTCCAGAGTACAATGTGCAACCCAACAAAACAGTGCCAACAACAACCAAAATGTATTTGCAGGTTTTAAAATACTTGATGAATGAAAAAAGGAAAAGGAAACAGAGGCCAGAGCATCAGAACCCCACGTTACTAATTCTGCAAGGTTGATTTCTCATATTCCAGGAACAGTTTGGTAATAACTGTGATCTGAATTCCTATTCCATCTTTGTAAAGATTAATCAGGAAGCAAAGGAAACGCTGAGGATGTTAGATGTCAGCAGTGACAGGTGGAGACCTGAAGTGCTCTGTACCCTTGTACCCTGCCTGGTAGCCAGTTCTCAAGGAAATGAGAATAGAGATGTAACCTGTGTATGGCTCTGGCTGGGCTGGGGGCAATTCCCTCCCAGAGCCCCCGCAGTGCTGAGCTTTACACTGGGACCCAGAAAGGTGTTGATAACACCCCTGTTCTGGCTGCTGCTGAGCAGTGCTGGCACAGCATCCGTGCTGTCCCTCCAGCATTCCATCACTCCACCGGTAGGCTGGGGGTGGGCAAGATCATGAGAGGGGACAAAATCAGGACAGCTGACCCACACTGACCAAAAGGATATTTCACACTTTATAATAAATATGAAATATAAGAGAAAGGAAGAGGAAGGAAGGGCATTTGTTTTTTACAATATTATCCTTCCAGAGTAACCACTGTGGGTGCTGAAACTTTTCTTCCCAGGAAGATGCCAGACATTGTCTGCTGATGGGAAGTAGAGAATAAAATCTTCTGGTTTTCCTTTTGCTTACACATGTGCAATCTTCACTTTTTCTCTAGTAAATTGCCTTTTTCTCAAGCCACAATTTTTTTTTTCCATCTTATTTTTTCCCCTGTCCTGCTGAGGAGGGGAATGACAGAGCAGTTTGGTAGGCACTTGGTGTCCAGGCAGGGTAAACCCATCACCACCTGTTAGCACAGCACCATCTTTTCATTTTTCTTACAATAGTCCTTCTGACAACTTTTCTTATATGTGTTTTACCAGTTGATAGAATGAGTATCGCTAAAGGTAAAGACATGCTTCTTAGTAATCATACTTTCAGAACCAAATGAAACATGTTAGTGGAAGTAAAAATTCTGGACTCTTCAGTAGGTGCTGCAGAGCAAGGTTAATAGCCTATTCTACAACCGTGGGCCTGCAAAATACATGCGATGTGACAAACTTATATTAATTTCTAACTAAGGTCTACACATAAAAATCTTCATCCAATTTTAAAATCCAAACGTCTTACTCCTTCTGCCCACTCTGCACCAGAAGGGGACCATTTTGATTCTGGAATGAGCAGGCTTTTGTGCCACCACAGCTGGACCTGCTTATTTAAAAACCTTTACAAATTTACTGGATCACAACATAAAAGTTTATGGTTGTAAATATTGTTTCTATTTTTTAAAAAAATCTATTACAAAGCTTCTTGTCATTTCATACTTCTAATCCTAGGAGAAGGGAAGAAGGGGACTTTCATCAATGTTCACAATATATTTACTATTTGTATTGCTGTTATACCCACAGATCTCAATTAGTATGGATATTTCCAAATACCAGTTAAGCAAATGCAAGCAGAAAATATTATCTAAATCACTTTTCATCTTTGGTAAACCCACTAATTTTCTTCTTAGGCCATAACTCTTCCAGAGGATGCATAATCTGTTATGGTACTTCACACATTTTCTAACAAAAACCTGGCATATTACAGTTCATGAAAATGAATTCTAAAGCTTTATCCTGCAGGAAAGTGGGGGTTTGAGGGCTTTGGGGTGATTTTTTAATTAAAAGATTGCTCTCTGTATATGCTAATCTTACACTTTTCTCAAAACCCTGGATATCAAATATTTTTTGAGGACTGACCCAGCATCTGCAGTTCTTGTAGTATTTGCATTCTGACACTATTATGCTGTCTAAATGATGATTATGAAACAGATGCTTCTTTTATCTTCTTTTTATTGAAAGACTGTATAAGCCCTCCAACGAGAGAACACAAGTCTATAAGAAGTTTGTTTGATTTTTCTAGGAAAAAATTTCCTTAATGAGCTGTTTCTATTGGGTGTCTTAAAGAGTCCTGTATTTGTAAATGAATTTAAAACCTAGGTGTCTGAGTACAATTCACAAATTAGACACATATAAACATAATAAATACTGTACAGATGTATCAGCAAGTGGAATTTACCACTGCAATCCAATTAAATGGGCTGATTTTCCCTTTAACACTTAGGGAATAGGTACAAGATTGGTCCTCTATGACTTGCAGTAATGTCTTACCTTTTGCAGGGGAGGGAGCTATTCCCTACAAATTTTAGGATGTAGATCTGTAAAATCAGTGTGCTAAGGAGAAATTTGCAGCAAGTGCAGCTATGCTGGATAGGCTAGGGGTGCCAGGGAAATATTTTGTCTTGTCTCCAAAATTAAAATAGATAAATGAGATTATAATGACAGAGGAAATTTTCTTTTCTGCAGATCTTCAGCTTAACAAAATGTTCCAAGCACTTGCTTTGCCCTATATCCCCACCTCATCTAGGGAGGAAGGAGTATCTAGCTGAGGATTTAGGTCTGTTTGTAGGTAAGGATGTCTGCACACATTTGATGACATTAATGCCAAATTCCCTTTTTGTCTATATAAACAAAATACAATGTTAAACCTCCACAGGATTCTTCTACCAAATCTTGCCTATTTCTTGGCATCTGGCGGGGGATTTCCATCCCAGCTTTGTGCCTTCTCAGCTGGTATGGCCCCAGAGGGAAAATGAACTAAGGGACCCTTAAACTATAAGCTGGAAAGTCACAAAGGGCTGAAGGAGAATCTGTCTGTGTGTTGTTAATGTCCTCATCTGCAGTATCAGTGGCACACAACTCCTTGGGCACATGACAGGTGTTTCCTGCAGGGCAGGCAGCCAGTGCCTTCTGTGCAAGTCAGAACGTGGCACCCCTGGTGTGCTCTGGGGGTACACCAGCTTATCTGGTACCTGGGTGAGCCATATCTGAGTAAAAATGCATTCCTGTTTTATCCACACAAAGCCCCAAACTTGTATATAAAATTGGAGAAGTATGCATTAAAAAAAAAAATTGGAAATATTAATAGTGACAGCTGGAATTATATCTGCATCTGCTCATTCAGTTCCCAGTTCAAATTTCCATGCAGGCTCTATTTATGCTGCATAACAGTTAACACTGCAAATTGATGCAATTTCAACACAGCCTAAACCACACAGATGAAATATATACAGAAACATACTCACTACAGTAACAAGCAACATCAGTCAATCACTTGCACTGTAAATTGAAAATCACAATAGGATAGATTGTATCAGCTAAACATTTTCTGAAAAGCCCTGATCACCCTCTGGATGGGAGGCAGGGGAATGGAAAATAACTTCTTGGTGTTTATAGCATTGCCCCAGCCTCGCCTTACCTTCCTAAGATTGTGTTCATCAGTATAACATGTACACAGGGAACTGACTATTCCCTCAAACCTGCTTCTTTCTACAAAAGGTCAAGAAAAAAATCAAATGTGATTCAGGTTCATAGAACCACTGCAATTTCAAATTAGGGAAACACTGTTGAAACCAGCAGGCCTGAAATATAACTTCTTCCGTTCTCATTTTTTCTCTATAATGTTAAAGAAATTTTATGTGGGTTTTTTTGTTTGGTTTTTTCTTTGTTTTGGTGGGGTTTTTTGTTTTGTTTTGGTTTTTTTTTTTAGAAATTAATCTTTTTTTTATTTTCTCTTTAAGTTCCAAAGGGAAAATGTGAGTGCCAGAAGCCCACCAGTTTATCTCAGCAAGCCAACTTGGAAACAAATTGGAGAAAAGAATTGTGATAAAGAACAGATTCACTTTCATACTGACTGACGGTTGTTATGGAACACACTGAAAGTAAAAATTTTCAGTAATAGTTGTAATTTTGAATGGCATCCTCCTCTTCTCTGTTGTTTTTCTCTCTTGGGTAATTGTACTTATAGATGTTAAAAGGCTTTTTATTTCTGTGCAAATTCTCCACCTGCAAAAACAGTTACAAACACCAGTATAAATTGCCTACAGAATCCTCTTTAAAGCTCAATTTTTATCTACAAAGAACAATGTTGTTGAAGAAAACCATGAAAATTCATTACTGCACAGGGTACAGAAATGGCCATCCCCTGCTTCTGTATTGGAATCTACTCTCTTCACCAGCTAATAATACTCATTACCTATATACAAATAATTTTGATGTAACCTTATATTTTAAGGCCATTACTGAGAAAAAAAAGGTGTTATATTATTGTAAGACAGAGTCATAATCTGTATTTTCATTATAAAACTTAAACTTATTTTCCTGCAAGTACAGTATTTTCCTGCAAGTATTTTTGTAATTCGCTCAGTTTCATGATTAATATAATTTAACAAACTCTTCTGTATTTCACTTTTGTACTGGAGTTTCTCTTATCTCAGAAAAAGGAGCTTCAGGGCTTCAAAGCCATGGATCCTTTTTGCTGGATAGTAGTATGAAGCTCTAGATGTTCCCTCCTGTCAATTGAAGCAATAGCAGCAGTAGAATAAATAATCATTGCATACATCAGGTTCAGGGTGGCATAAGATTGATTAACAACTAAATATCATTGCAAAACACCACCCTTTTGCCTAAACTTGAACATCTTGGCTGTGATTTCACTCATGGTTAGTTGCCTCAGAAAAACAGGAAAAATAGCCTGGAGGCACAGAAACAAAGAAGAGTCAGATCAAGTGTCTGATCAGTCAAATCCTTTTCTTTTTTGTATGTTTTTTCTGGCTCTGGGAAATGCCTATTTAGAGTAACAGGGTACTATCCCGCATTCAAGCTAGAAAAAAATACCTGAATCTTTGAACGGACCCTCAGGAGAACACCAGGAGCTCAGCAGATCTCCATCATTCCCAGGGTTTCTGGACTGCTGGGATTGCAGCTCCTCATTTTGCAGTGCTGCTGACAAAGTATCTCATACACTCCAACCCAAATAATTTCTTTTTCCTATCCACATTAAGACTTATATTGTCTTAATGTGGATAGAAAGTGTGCTCAAAAGTAGCTCCCTCCTCCTGGAGGATGGGTAGGCAGAAAACTGCTCGGCCACTGCCCAGTCACCAGCAGGTTTCTGGGGCGCAGGTTTTGCCCTTGCTGCTCGGGATCACTTATCGGTGAGTAGGGAATTGAACGTGCAGAAATATCCCGGGGAGCAGTGATGGGGGATATGTTCACTTGCTTCCCAGGAAAGTCCTGGCCCTAGGGTGCCAAGTAGGCAGGAGATAGGTGTCTGAATGACTCCAAGTGGGGAACTGAAGGTAGGTTGTTTTTTCCCCATGGAAGCTACTAGTCCCTAACCTGTAATTCAAAAGATGAGTGTCTAAGCTCTCATTTCTGGAGCCATTCTTTCTTCCTTTGTGTTCCTGAAATTCCCACATTCCTGACTACACAAAGGAAGAAAAAAGCTGCACTGGTCTGGAAACAGTCATCTTCTGGCCAAGAACCTTAACCATTAGGATATAATCGAAAAATTGTCTGCTGCTGCTACAATACCATCAACTTCCATCAGTTTGGATGAGTCATTTAATGCACTGCTCCCTGTCAGCTTCAGAGCTACTAAAATCTCTTGTCCCTTCAATAATTATTTCTCTTTGCTGCTTCATTTCTTCAGCCATCCATTATAGCTGCCTCAGCATTCACACTGCATGCTTCTCACTCATGTCTCAAATACCTGTTGTTGCATTCTGTTAGTTACAGCTATGAATTGCTATGCTGCAACATATTTGAATAGTTCACTTAATATCTCATTGTTAAACACTTAAGTTGCAGCTCATCAGTTTAATTTTTATGCTGTTACAGCAGGATTGCTGAGTTTTCAGTGGCAGTAACAGTAGCACCCTTAGAGGATTTTCAGAGATGGGTATTGCTAATGGTACTCAAACTTCATCAGTTCCGCAATGAAGTGAGTATGTTTCTTTAGAACTGACAAAGAACATGAAACATTTCTCTTGTTAAAGCACATGTCAGCAGAAATGGTTAAAACGTCTCACTCTAATTCTGACTAAGGTGCTGTGGTATTTAAAAAGCCCTTGTGGATTAACTGGTCTGATTCCAGGGAAAGAGAAGAACATGTTACTCCTCCCTTCACATTTTACTAGCATTTTTATGTCAGACTTCTTTTCCTTAGTTCTTTTCTCAGTTATAAGAAAACATTTCAGGCAAAAAATTCAACAGCATAATCACTGCAAGTAGGAGCATTTTCCAGTAGCCCTCAAACACCCTTGATTGCTTGTTAAGAGAGAGGTTATCTCTTTTCAACTTACTGTAGCCTCAGGAAAAAAAAAACACAGGTAGAATGGAAAGACTTTTCTGCAGCTGTATTATGTTCTCTCAGGATTGTTCTCTGTTATGATCTGACTGTTGAGAAATGCCTCTGCCCAAATTAATGTGCAAATGAGACCATATGGTAAAGCCAATCATACGGATTTTATTTAACAATAAAATGTGATGGAGAGGGAGAGAAAGAAATAGGAGGGAGGAGCAGGGAAAGACTATCAAGCAAAAGAGAGTCAGGACCTGTGGATCCAACAGTGTCTCACTGGTCCTTCTTCACCCTGGGCTTCTTGGTGGTGGGGATCCTGAGGTCATTCAACACTTTTTGCTGTTTATAAGCAAACAAAGGAATTAATGCTCATTGGCTAAACAGTTCTCTTATTCTATTGGCTAAATGATTACCTCACGTCTAATGCTAAACTGTCCCATGCTCAGTGTCTCTCTTCTTTTGAGTTGATGGGTTGTGAGTCAGTGGGTTTCTTGAGTCAGTGGGTTGTGAGTTGGTGGTCATGATCTCCCCCAGCCAGAATCACCTTTTTACCCCAAAATTAGTTTGAGCTGATTTCAGCACAGTTGCTGAGCTGTGTCCCATAAATTCTGCCATTATCAGTGATACATTCCTCTCCCCCAGCTTTGTTAACCTCCCTCTTGGTCTGAGATAACACCTGAGCAACAGTGCCACCTTTATCTTATCTCAAGCTCCTGTCATGGTGGCTTAATTTACAGTCCAAGTTTCAGATATGCATGGGGGCATACTCAGGGGGGTTTCAGTGGTCCTTGGTATTGGCAAGTGCCATCTATCCCATAACTTGGGGTGATCTTGGTTTAACCAGTGATATGTGTACCAGCGGTTACTTCTTTACACAGTTTGCCACAGTGTAAAGAGAATTTTTGTCTGGATGCATCACCCAGGATTTGCAGGACAGACCTCACCAGACTCAGACCCAGAGCCACCCTGCCACTCCATTCTGTGCTTATCCCATGGCAAAGTCCTTCTGTGGCCTAAACAGTGTTTGAGACAGGTAACAGCGGTCTTTAAGTCCTTACACTCTCCTGTCTTGGTCATTAAGTAAACCAGAACAGGTTCCTTTAACATCTCAATGTAAAGCAAAAATTCTGTTTCTGAGGCTGTTTCCACAGAGGCTAGGAGATCTTTGCTGGAGAATTCTATAAACATGCCTCACAAGTGTCTGGAGACAGTTGTTACTTAACTCACAAAATTGCCGGAGAATGAGGTTTTCTTGAAGATCTTTCTCCAGTTCCCAGATCTAGAGAAGAGGATACTACAGTTGTATCCCACCATGGCAGTTAAGACAAGAATGCTTTGTCTAGTCTTCCCTTACACTGTCTAGATATTAAGATGTCAGATATAGCAATATTCTCGTAGCAGGAGACAAGAAAAGAGCTGCTCCTACACTTGTTATGATTTATATATGGCAGGAGAAACCAGCAAGAAAAACTAGGAACTTGGGTGTCTCAGTTATACAGAGCCATATACCAGCACCCATGAGTGACATAACAAGTCACAGCAGAACTATGATAGACATATTGCTACAGAGGCAATGCAGCATTCATAACTTTGTGTGCGTTTGTGTGTGGTAAGCAGCTTCCTTAAAAAAGACAGTATTAGGGAACTTGTTGATGAAATGACATTACCATTCCTAAAAGTCCTGCCTCTCTGAGCTGGGTTGTCTGACTTGACAGTGACTCTCTAGGATAACAAATTACTGCAGACCCTGCACAGTTCCTACCAGGATGTATCACCAAATATCATTTTAGAAATTTGCTGTGAAACACATAAGTAAAAAAGCACAAGTGTTCTGAAAAGTATGAATTCAGATACAATCAGTGAGCGCATCAGCTGAAACACTTTGTTATATGAAGGTACAATATATTTGTCCTCTGGCTTTTCTGTGAATACACAATTAACATAATAGCATTCCTGTATTAATAGGCATAGATAATTTTCTCAATTGTTGTCTACTTGCTCTGAGAATCCAGTGATCTATTAGTCCATGTCAGTCTGATATAATGGCCATTTCAGAACAAGTGGATAGAAGTGCATCAAATAGTGGTAATCAGAAACAATAACATTAGATTGAAAGTGTAGTCACTCATTTAACAGGCTGGTCCATAAAATACTAGCAAGGCTTCCTTTATATTATCCAGGATGGTGTTTCAGGGAAGTGCTGTAGGAAATGTTAGCATTCAGACTTTTAAACACCTCTCACTGCAGCCAGGGTCCTGCTGTTTCTCCTTCACGCTGACAGCCATGACCACTCCCCTCTTTCTCTTTGTGAATACCAATCATATAGACCCAAGAAAAAGACCTTTAGCAGCATATACAGCTGAGATCAAGAGGCATTTTGCTCAGAAGGGGCAAAATCTTATATTTGACAGCTCAAAAGACATTTCAGCGTGTATTCACTGTACGAAGCAAGTACAGGGTTAGAGGAGTTGCTGCTAATGGAGCCTTCGCAGTTGCAGCAGGGCACGCAGAACAGCCCACACACCCGTGCTGCAGTGCTCACCAGCATCACCTCCTCCGCCTTCCCCTGCATTCCCTCCTCCCCTGTCTCCAGTGACTAATAACTGGTATCGGTACCAGCAGACACACAGAGAAATTTCCTGACAGGGTATGTCAGGGGTGGGATACGGCGTGGGTGTGTGTGTGAGAGAGAGAGAGGAGAGGACTCCAAATACAGCCCTGTCATGAGCCTACGGTGCCTCAAGGTCCTGCCCTTACACCATCAAGAAAGAAGGGCACAGCTTGTCGCTTGCAGAGAGAAAAAATAGCTCAAATGGAATAAGGTTTCAGGGAAACAATAAAAGGGAACCTCCTCTTTCTTTGCCCTTTTGCAACATATCTGAAGCTTCTGCTTGAGAGCTTCCAAAGGAAACAGGTGTCAGCATTTCATAGTGATAAAAACAATAGATAATTTCCTTAATACTCTATCCAGACACTTTTGAAGAAAATTACCTAAAAATTCAGCAAATAATCCTACTCAATTTTGCCAATTTCTAGAAAATGGAAAAACTCTGGAATTAAAATTGAGGGAAGCATTAGTTACAGTTGTCATTACCTCTTCAATCCCTCAAGAAGTTCAGTGTTGTTTAATTTTCCCTGGAATTCTTAAATAATATTTCCTTTCAGCAGACAGAGGAAATGGCTGGTGTTTCTAAAGCTGATGTCCAGCAGTCTTCTTCACTGTTCATCCGAATGGACTGCATGCAGTGCAAGAACTGTGTGCTTGGAAGTGCACACAGGTCCAAAGAGCATTGGAACATTGTATGTTTGATACTTTTGATACTTTGTAGGTATTTGGCGTCAACCCATGGGCCTAGAAATACCAAGAAAATTAGAAGACCAGAAATAGTGATTCTCTTGTAAAAAAGGACAAAATGGTGGCCAGTTGAAGCACTTACTCAAGGGCACACTAAACAAGCTCTCTCAGAGCCAGCTACTGAGCTTGTATTTCCCAGGATCTTACATGTAAGAGCATCCTTCCTCTTCCAGCTGTCTTGAAAATGGGAGGTAACTGGCTCTGCTGGGTAATTATGTGTCAGAATAAAGGAATTTGAAATGTGGCACCCTTCAAGGCTCTTTTCCTTTCCCATTTCCCATGCTGTAAATACAAAATCTGTGGGTGAGATCATTACTGAACACAGGACAGAGTATTACCATTATGCTGATGATGCAAGATCTTTTCCTGGCCTTGTAGCTCCAGGGCCGGGTCCATGGGAAATTTTGAAAGACAGTTAACTGAATGGATCAGAAGTTATTAGTGCCCAGACCTGAGAAGATAGATCCATGTTCTTGGCGGAGGTCACACTCCTCAAGAGGGTACTCAGAAGTCTCCAGCCTATTGCCACACTGCACACACTGACAGAGCCTCTGTTATTATTTTATTCAGCTGCATCATTCCAAGACCCCATCACGGGGCTCTCGACAGGGCAGCTGACGTCACTGCAGCTGTACATTACCTCAATGTGATGGGCTATTGTGTGTGACATTATGTCCACCAACAATGTTTTTTTTTTTTTTTTTGCACCAGCTGCTGCTTATTATTTCTAAATCTTTCACCAGGCTGTACTTTGGCTATATTTAAGAGATATTCACTGAGCTCTAAAGTGGTGTGACTTTCTGCTCATACACCACCCACTGCTGAAAGTTTCTACCACTGAAATGAAGTCAGCTGGATAGCTTAATTCTGTTATGACAGCCCTCTAGAATAAAATTCCTTCTACATCACATCTGTTCCCATTTACCCATTCCCAGTGTTATGAATTTAGACTGAAAATATGCCTCTACTTTCTTGGTTTTAACATTAACATACACCAAAAAATAGAAAGTGTGACATATACTTTAATAAGTGTGACAGAACACGTGTTTGTGTGAAACTGCATGTGCATATGTGGACTTACAACATACAGGTTACAAAAATGTAATTAATATTAAATTGGAATGCACAATATGTAAAGAAATCTATTTCAGGATATCAGTGTTTTGCATTTTTATATTCCCATAATAATTTTACACGCACACTATGAAATACTCTGTAACTTTTCTATTTATCTCTTCTTGAGTGCACAGTTGCATTCCAAATGCTCTTCAAGACTATAGACTTTTGCACTCTACAGATGTCACAGAACATGCAAATATTTTATCGTACAATGCACATCCTGTAACTTGTGCCCCAGAGGGTATTCCCTCATTTATAAGGGCTTGATGAAGATGTTTCGATTTCATTAATTTTGTTTATCTTTGATAGCGTAGCAGGAAGGCTAGTGTGCAGGGGATAGTCTTGATGGATTTGCTATGACAGATCTGGTGCTTATAAAATCTTCTGCCCCACAGAAATCAGTTTTCCTGCAGTGATGGCTCATGGGAAACTCGGATCACTTCCATTAGCAACGACGCATTGGTAACATTACTGTATTCAGACGTGGAGAACTCAGCTTAAGATTTTTACAGTGAGCACAGAGAAAGGAGGGTGTTTCATTGGATGGTCTCAGAGAAGCTGCTGGGCATTACTTTCCAGCACAAAGATACCTGCAATATTTATAATTTTCCTTCCATTTTGCCAGCCTTCCTTCAGAGTTGCTCAGTCAACACCCTGTATTTTTCATGGAATAAAGCTCCTCTCATCACCAAGAACACTCCAGGGCCCCCCTGACAAGAAACCCCTTCCCCCACACATGGTCTCTGAGTCTCACATCTGTCTGTCTGAAGTCATTAATCCAAAGATTTCTATGGAGGCGGGATTCTCACGCTAACAAGCTGGCAGCTTGGGTTGTGCTCTGTTTTCTGGCTCTGGCTAAAGCCTTCCTTACAAGAGGTTAGAAAGAGCAGCCCCTCATTTTAAGCAATGTTCCAGCAAGTGGCTTGAGCTGAACGATGAGTGCTTTTCAGACAGGCTCAGCCTGAAAACAGAAGGATCTTCACAAAGATAATAGCACAGCTCTTTTGTATTTAAAGTATTAATTATATACATTTTGAAAATTCTCCACATAAATCTCTCCTGCTGTTCTTTACCTTTATAATGTGATAGGGGCTGTGGCAGAAGCCTTAGCTCACAGCAACATACAATTCAACCAGGCTCATACAAGATACATGTGTTTCACATGAAATGCATGTGTTTCATCCTACAGGAAGCTAACATTTTGCCAGCATTCAAATGAAATACAGTTTCACAGTGGCTGCTAGGAAAAAACAAAGCATTATCAAAAGAGATAATATTCATTTCACAGTTAGACTATAATAACACCTAAATTTCATTCTGGAAATAAAGCTAGAAAGAAAATTAATTGCCATTAGCTTTTGTTCAAATCATAGTTATTTGAAAGGGGATTCAAGTTTATTTTATTTGGAAATTTGTATTACCATTTTTAAAAACAATTTTAATAACCTCTTCCAGCCAATAATATATATTTCTGCCAGAAAACATATGGCGGCTTTCTCTGCTGTTCAGGCTTCCATGGAATTAAGTTCTTTGGGAGGTCAGTAACACATTTCTAAAGCTCTTTACAGTGATCAAACTGGATCCTTGACCTTTTTTTTCTGGTCTCCTTGTGCTATGAGCTACACATATTACAAAGCAGCTAAAACAAGGCAAGTGAGTTTTCCCTGATTTAAGAAAGTTGCTGATTGCCAAACATCATCTAGCACAGCTCTGTGACACCCCTCAGGAGGAAAGAGGGCTGCAGATAACAGTCCAGAGCACTATTTCTGTGAGCATCCCTGAACCTCAAAGCAGTTTCTAGAAGCTTTAAAGTCAAAGTAGCTAAAAGGAAATTTACTTTAACTCTCTGTATCTTTGCTGGCCTGGTGAGCAAAGAACAGCCACAGCCAAAAATGTACCCCACTGTACAAATAATTTACTTACCTCTCAAGTGAAGACATTTCTGCTATGGGAAATGACCACGCTCTCAGTGTCAAGGTATTTTCAGTCTTATAAAAAGTATCCTGGAATTTACTACTGGGCACAGATAACAAGTGCCTCCTGATGATATTTTATTTGACAGACATGTTCTGGTACCAATGGTCATTGCTTAAATCAGGGTATTCACTGATGATTTTAAGAGAATATACTAACTCATGCAGCAAACTGAGGTTTCCACCTATACAGAAATAAGTGCTGATGCTATTTAGGAAGAAGAAGCACAGCCTAATTTAACATCACCACAGGCAGCTTTTACCACCCTCAGACGCCTTCTGTGGTCCAGGACGTCTGTGATTCATAAGACCAGTGACAGGAGAGCATCCCTGACTGCTTCTTCTCTTCAATGACCTGCTGACATTACCAGTGACTTTCCACTATATCCTCATTAATCGACGCTGGCAAATTGGAACAATGCAATAGAGGGCAAGGATTTCAGCCTTTGAAACAAATATAGGCATTTTTCTAATACAGAACATCTACAAGAAGTTGCAGAAATATTTCTCACAAGGTCATAACATAAAAATGCACAAAAAGTAACCCACCAGCTGCTGAGATGCAGTTAGCTGATCTCCTTATTCCCTGTCATCCTTCAGAGGCTATCAATTCATCATGGGATACAGAAGCAGGAAAGAGAAAAAAAGAAAAAAAAATAGGAAAAAAAAATAAAATAAAAAACCCAAACCAAACCAAAACAGAAAAGAGAACCCTAAACCAAAGCAAAATATGACATTTGACAAGTAAGGGTGTGATAGAAATTCATTGTCTGCAACTTTAACACACTCTGGATCTGTCCTTAACAGAGAACTAAGAAGTCATGAAAGGGAGAATGTGTATGACATTTATCATAGTTTTAAATAACTCTTCTCTCTAGGGTGTTGTGTTTACTTATGAGGACAATACATACAGTGGCCTACTCTTCAGGGAAAAGATGAACTGTAGAAGACAACGTGTATGAGCAACAGCAAAGCCTAAAATCTTGTGCTTAACCTGAATGGACGAATATTCCCCAAACCAGAAATAATAATGACATAAAACCAAGAGAAACAAGTGATGCACAAGACGACTCCTCATCATCCACTGACTGATGCTCAGCCCATCCTTTAGCAACTTCCAGGCAACTTCTCCCAGTTTACACGCTGGGCACGGTGTTCTATGGTGTGAAACCCCCTTTTGGCCAGTTCAGGTCACCCATCCTGGCCATGCTCTCTCCCAGCTTCCTGTGCAGCTCCTCACTAGCAGAGTGTGGGACACTGAAAAGTCCTTGACTTAGAGTAAGCGGTAATATCCAACAATTAAAACATCAACGTGTTAAAAACATTCTTTGCACATTGAATCCAAAACACAGCACTGCATCAGCTACTAGGAAGAAAATTAACTCTGTCCTAGCCAAAATCAGGACAAGAAACAAAAAATTGCTATGGATAGCAAAAAAGTAAGAAAAACAGTTGTATCCTGTCAACTAGCTCAGGTTAAAGGCATCCCTGAGTGCACACTGAAAAGCGTAAGCCCTCAGAAACTATTTCTGAAAAGTCATATAGCATAGCAAATATAGCCTCAAACATCAATAAAGGGAACAAGTGTGGTTTATAAAACAAGGAGTTTAATTTCAAGCATATTTGGTAATGAGAAAGAACAGAACATTTGCTGAGGGGAAAAAGAAAATAAATAGAAAAAAGCAACAAAACTCATGACTCCAAAACACTCCTCTAAACATTCAAAGGATAATGGTACAATGAGCAATAAGCAGCATGGGTTTATAAGGAACATGTCGTGCCAAGGAAACGTGATTGCTTTTTTGATAGACCTGCAAAAATCCTGGATGAGAGATACACAGCATGACTTTAATAAAGGATTTAATACAGTGTCTTACTAAATCTCCCAAAATGAATCCAAATTGCTTTGGATGTAAGCACTGTCATGTAAATTGAAAACAGGTTGAAGGATCACAAACACCAGCTGATGAGAAATGGCAGCAGATTGCACTAAGTTATGGGGAAGTGGGCAGTGGGTCTACTGCAAGGTATGAAGTTGTCTCTTATTTTAATAACTTCATCAATAAGCTCAAAAAAAAGGTAAACAATATGTAAATTACCTTGGCAGATGAAACTACTGAGAGTAATGTTAAAGTGGCAGAAAATAAAAAACTAAGGTCTCAAATTAAAAAAAAAAAAAAAAGTGAAGCACCAAGCTACTGCATTGGAGAAGGGAGAGCCCAGAGCAGACAAAACCAAGCACCTTCTACAGTCAAAGCAATGGCCAACGCTTCGCCTAGGAATGAAGGGGTAATTAATACACGTTACTTATGATACATATGACTGTTTGGAGTGCACTTCATTGGACACAAAAGTTAATGTATGTCCAAGATGCATATTTAGTAGCTTAATGTGGCACGGGAAAGGAGAAAATCATCTGCATGTAAAAAATATAAGGTTTTAATTGTTAACTATTAAATACAATTTAACACACCAAAGTAGAGAAAAATCTTGAGATGTACACAGAAGGGAGAGACAGGGACCACAACACCAGGAGATAACTACTGGGGCTAGGGACAGATAATCTAAAGATGTCAGCTGCAAGATTTCAAGGGATGAGCCAGTGTCTATACCATAGTCTCTCCCTTCCCCATTTTATTCTTTAATTTCTTCTTCTTTTCCTCACATTCTCTCAAGAGAATCTCTTCTTCCTCACTCATGACTTTTTTTTTCTGCCAGCCTTCTTGACTCCTCTCCCTCTTTGTCTTTCACAGTTTTTCTCAGCTCCCCTTCCTCTCATTTTCTTATTTTCTCTTTATAGCTGCACAAGGCTGCTTAAAACCAACTACTGAGGTGCCACTCAACCGCCTCTGCTGCTCCGAGGTACGTGTGATCACCAGCCTGGGCTGGACTGCAGGCTGGATTAGAGGAGGTGCTGCTGTGCTGGCAATTTCAGCCATCCCAAGGACAGCAGTGCTGCCAAAACCTTTTGAAATTCTTTGGAATTTCTCAGTACAGCTGTAACTGGAAATGGTGGAGCTGTCACTCTTCCACCAGTTTCTCCACACCAGCTCTGAAACCTTTGTTATGGCCTCAAAGATCTCCCACAGTTCATGGAGCATAACTAAGAAGTCACCACAGTTCAGTTCTTAATTTCCTTTGAACTTCAGTTCTGCATTAAATAACAAACTAGGGCAAGCAGTGACTCACAGGAGCAATGTTCATGATGATTATCTGTATCACAATGGCAGTCTGACTTGAAACTCTGAATACCAGTTTGTGCTTTTTAGGATTTATGGCTCCAATTCAAATGAACAGAAATACTCCAGTAAATATAGAAAAAAATATTTTGCATAAAGGAGATAGCAAAACAAACAAAAGCCCACACAAACAAACAAACAAACCAATAACCAAATGAACAAGTATCTAAGCATTCTCTGAAACACAGTGATCAAAAGAATTTCACCATGGTGGATGCTTAAAGAAAAATCACTTAGGCTGAACATGACCTAACACTTTCAAAGTCTCTAAAGGTTTAACCTGTGTCCATATGACTCTTATTGCCTTTCTACATTTCTCACCAATTACAGAGTTAATTTGTTTATTTAAATTAAACTTTTATGAAGGAAAGGGGTTTTTTTATATTTTTTCACTGATCTTAATTTCATAGCCAGGCAAAGAAAAAAAAGAAGTCTTTGCATCTCACTTTAGTATTGAGGCATTTACTGTTGAGCACTTTCTGTAAAGAAACTTGTGAAGATGATCATAAGGGTAAAAGGAATGATGCTAACAGAAGAGACTGAAAAGGTATGAATTTTTGTGGATGGACATCACACATTGGCTTCACTCTCACTGTCTTAAACTATGTTCTATCAAGGATACCCACTAATAACAGATACTCTTTCCCACACCTCTACATCACATAAATATAACCTATTCTTTAAGCAATTCACCTTAAAAAAACAATTCATGACTTCTCACTCCAATCATCATTGTTGGTAAACACACAATATATCATTCTACCTTTTGGATAGAATAGGACAGGAAAGCAGTAATGTGAGTATCAACCATATCACAGTTTTCCAAGTAACACAGATAATTGGTTGTTTTATTACTAATAGTAATTGAAGAGCTGCTGAAACTTCTCTTTAAAAACAAGGATAGCTTATCAAACAAATCTATTTTGACTGTGTGACATGAGCACTGACATTTATCCATTAAAACAGAACTCAAACTTCAGCAAATGAGAAAGGTTAAAGGGAAAGGCATTATAATTTAAAATGTGAAACTAGACAGGAAGAGCAATCTATACTCAGGAGCCATCAGAAGTTTTCCTAAGGGACGTCAATAAATGCACAATCAAAATACTAATGATAAGAAACTTATCATATTATCATTAAACTTCAAATTCCTTCTTGAATTTAAATTTCAAATGTTTCAGCACTTGTTTATTGTTGTAGAGCTTGGCCCAACCATATAAGAAACTGAATTCATCAACAAAATTCCTCCTTTTGATTAGAGTATGCTTATCTGTCTGAAATAAAAAGCCCAATGACACCATATCACACTAATTATGCTCCATTTTATGACAAACAATACACATCAAAATTCAGTAAGATGTAAGAAGACAGTATAAAAAATCTACCTTTTTTATAGACAAAAAGTTGTCCTATTAAATTTGCCTAAATGAGAAAGAAGAAATGAGTGTAAAGTAGCTGAGCACACTGTAGTTCAAAACCAAAAAGGACAGAAGCTGTTTTGGGAAACATACTCTTTCTCCTTCAGTGATGAACTGCTGAACATTGCTAACAGTACTCTGGGCTGCACCCAAGGCAGCGTGGCCAGCAGGCTGAGGGAGGCGATTTTGCTCCTCTGCTCTGCTCTGCTGAGACCCCACCTGGAGTGCTGCGTTAAGCTCTGGGGACACCAACCACAACAAGAACACGGACCTGCTGGGGCTAGTCCAGAAGAGGGCCACAAAGGCAATTACAGGGCTGGAGGACCTCTCCTACCAAGACAGGCTGGAGAAGAAAAGGCTCCAGGGAGACCTTAAAGCAGCCTTCCAGTACCTAAAGAGAGCTGGAGAGACATATCTCACAAGGGCATGTAGTGATAGGACAAGGGGGAATGGCTTCAAAATGAAAGACAGTAGGTTTAGATTAGATACTAGGAAGAAATTCTTTACTGTGAGGGTGGCGAGGAACAAGTTGCCCAGCAAAGTTGTGGATGCCCTGTCCCCGGCAGTGTTCAAGGCCAGGTTGCATGGGGCTCTGAGCATCCTGGTCTATGGAAGGTACATGGCAGGAAGGTTGAAACTACATGATCTTGAAGGCCCCTTCCCACACAAACCATTCTGTGATTCTATGAACCCTGGGAGAGGTAAAAGAACAGCAGTAATCCCTTCTTGCTGAAACCAAGTAACATGTTCAGTATTACTTATTCAGGTAATGAATACTAGAGATGTCAAAAAAAACCAGCAGTGCAGGGCATTGAAAGCCTATTGATTTTTTTATCATAGATGAAATATTGTAGAACACCAACAGAACAGAATGGATGTATTCGGAAACCTTTCAATTTTTTTTTCCATGTACAAACATGTTTATTGGTGCTCCTTTTATAGATTTTGGCTGCAAAAACATCTATGAATTTTAGTTCCCCCATCTAACAGAGAAAAATGTTTTGTGCTTCTGTTTTGTTTTTTTTTAAACATGTTATAAATATAGAAGTCTGCTTGTGGTTTATGTGATCGTTTCTAGGTTGATGCATGAATTGGTAGAAAGACTGTCAAAACATGTACAACTTCTTCAACAGAGTTGTGAAAGTCTGAATGAACTGCAGGCTGTATCAGAAAATAACGGAGTAGGGGCTTTATTCTAAAGGAAGATCTTATCATAAAAAGTAACAAAGTTATTTGAAAGACATGGGATGAATGCACCATCAGCCCCAAAAAACTCCACAATGAAGTCCTTTCCTAAAAAGCCCAAACAAACAAACAAACACTCATAAATCCTATGTACTGCAGCAAAATTTCAATTAAATATTTGGGAACAAAAATATTTGAAAAATGCAATTTTCAGACACTAACTTTCAGTATTTAACAGGGCAGCAATAGCAAACGGGACTATCATAATGGCAAATCAAAAAGTTTTTAAAGTCAGCAAAAGAAGACCTTTTGAGACTGGCTGAATACAATCAACAAAATCCAAATTTTCTGTATGTGCTGTTCTTTGCATTGAACAAAATACTTAATCAAGCAAAAGAAATGTGACAAAGATAACAGTTTATAAGACTTTTCCTTGTGTTCAGAAATAGCTTTTCTCCATTATAAAGCAAGTGAAATGCCGATACTGAAAAACCTCAGAACTTAGTTCTTATCTCACCATTAAAGGATCAGTGATGTCAACCAAACACTGCTCTACCTTCTTCATTATCCATATTTCTTGCAGAAGTATGCAGAAGGGCAGTATGTCTGCTAGCTCTTGTCTGCTCCTTTCATATAAAAGCCAGCAGCAATAATCCCCAGTACCCTTTAGGAACAAGCAGTGAATTTATCATAGCTGTTTGTAATGCCCTTTGGGACTCTTCAGGAAGAAAGGCACTGTAAATGTAAGCTCATTATCATCATTAACTCCTTTTATACACCAGCTGAGCTCAGAAGGAACAAATGGGAGAGAAATGTAAGGGAAAAAAGGTTAAATGTATTTGCCATTCTCTTCTTTTCCTGGTAGGTTTTAACATATCCTAGTTAGTTTTTAACATTCATACATAATTTTATTAGATTAAACTTACTATTTATTAGGAAGTCTTAAAATTAGCTTGGCCATTTTTCTCCATGAGATTATATTTACATTTCTAAGGAAGAAGAAAATGGCTTGACTTGTATTTAGGGACATGCAACACAGCAGTGCCTAACTTACTACACACTCCTGTAAGCCTAGAAACGCCTCAAGGTTTCCACAGTTACACCTCACCTGTGAGAGAATGGTTTGAGAAAAGAAAAGGAAAAACTTTCTGTCTGTCCTATTTGTGTTTTCTGGGTGGACATTTTTCAAGGCAAAATAGCATAAAACCTTCTCAAACTGCTTTATGGGAAAAGTATTAAATTTTTAAACCAGTTGGGCATAATTTGCACAAAAGCTCTAAAAAATGGCAACTGGCAGGGGTGGTGGAGAATCCTTAAGGGTACGTATAATTTTATATAGTTACTGCATCCACATTCGGCAAGCTGTCACCCGAATGAAACAAGAATCAGAGAAACAAGAACTATGAAGTTTATCTGACT
>VYXC01007331.1:0-81380 GCA_013397175.1 Platysteira castanea | reverse complement strand
CCGGCGGCGAGGGCAGCGCCGGGGGCCGCGGGAACGCCACGGGGCGCCGCGCCCGGCTCCGCAACCCCTTCTACCCGCTGACCGAGGAGTCGTACGGCGCCTACGCCGTCATGTGCCTCTCCGTGGTGATCTTCGGCATCGGCATCATGGGCAACATGGCAGTGATGTGCATCGTCTGCCACAACTACTACATGCGGAGCATCTCCAACTCCCTGCTGGCCAATCTGGCCTTCTGGGACTTCCTCATCGTCTTCTTCTGCCTGCCGCTCGTCATCTTCCAGGAACTCACCAAGAAGTGGCTTCTAGAAGACTTCTCCTGCAAAATCGTCCCGTACATCGAGGTAATGGCCGTGGGTGGGGATACGTGGACCCCGAGCTCCTGTCCCCGCCGCTTCACCACCACAAGCCTGAGCCGTGTGCGCGGCCGGCGCTGCCCGCCGTCCTTAGTGCCGGCCCGGGGGCGTCCCGGTGCGCCGTGGTCCCGGGTGCTCTTGCGACGGAGCGGGGCCCCGTCCCGGCTCCACAGGGGCCGGAGTCGGCAGTGGCCGCACCGGGTATAGCGGCACCGGGATTTCTGTAGCTCCAGCTGAGTGCGTCCGGCGCTTCCTGCCAGTCGCGCGACTTCTGCCAAACTTTCCTTGTTCCCTGTGACCCTGAAAAGCAAATGATCCTCTCAGAATTAGATTCCAAGTTTTTTGCTTTGTTTTTTATAGTGAAGTGAAGTTGGGTCAGGAAAGCGGATGAAGAACTTGGGGAGATAGCTTGTAAGGAGGTGATTGTTAAAAGGACCATCAATGCGATGTCTGGGCTCTTAACTTATACTTCAGCGTTCAGATCTCACGTTTATTTAGCTTTTTTTTTTTTTTTTAAGACACCAGTTCCATTTAAACTGCAGCTTCTTGGTAGTTGTTCAGAGGCTCTGCCAAAGAAGCTATCGAACAGCTGGCCACAGTCCTGCCGGCAGAGCTCAGGTTCTCCGCTTTATTTATTTACTGGAACTGAACGCTGAGGCTTGCTGCTAGGGTGGTAGCCTGGAGTTCCGGCTGGCTTTCTTGTATTCCCGAAACCTTATGTTCAACATTATTCTGTAACTGAGAACTGAGGAAACAACTGGTGATTCTCTTGTTCAAAGAACAAGCTATTAGAAAAAAACCCAAACAAAAAAGCAACACCGTATCCCCCTCCCAAAAAACCCTCATATACCCAACCTGTTACTAAAACACAGAGTATCAGTTTCAGCAGCACGTTAGTAGACAGTAACACAGAATTAACTGTCAAATGATACTACGATATTTTTAAGAAAGTGTTAAGAAAGATGCGTGATGTATGTAGCCATGAAATTGTCCCTGCTTCTTTCGTCTGTGACACAGTTTATTACTGGTGGTATTGGACAAAGGGTGGAGCTGTGCTACGCTTAGTTGAATTCTAGGCCAGTACTGTACCACTGCATTTGAAAAACTCAGAGTACACTTAACTGATTTGCATTGAAGAAGACATGATGCAGTAAATATGTATTTATTGAGAAACTGATAGTGCTTGAATCCTTTAAAATTTCTGAAATGGATTTTGGGGCTGCTTTGTTAACCAATAAAATAACTAGTAGTGTTTTATAAGTAACTATTTCAATTAAAATAGATAGTGTAGTTTGTGTTTCAAGGACTTTAATGTGACATTTCATGCCTCCTTACCCTTTCTTGGTGCATCCACATGCAAAATTGAAATAATTCTTTGTAATGTCGATTCTAATTAAAGATCAGTAGTTTAAGTTATTTGCATGGCCACACTGTTCCTGCAAATTAGTTGCTTATGCTTTGTAGCTTTGCGCACTAAAGAGTTTGTCAAACTGAAAGTAGTTTAGCTGAAATGTAGATGCTGAAATTCTAAACTGAAATCCTGAAAAATATTCAGCTGCTGCTGTACCCCATTATAATTTAGTATTACCTTATATTTTCACTTTAAAGTTCTGTGGATGTCCAGAGTTGGTGTTATTCAAGAACTGGCACCAGTCCAGTCAAGCTGAACCAGTATCTTGGTACCTGTCTTAGGCTTAGTTATTACTGGTGTCTAAAAGTAAAGCATATTCCTTGTCCCCAAGGAAATACAATTAACTTAGATCTAAGGTGCAAATATAAACAGGTATAGCCTTAGGGTTCTGCGTTGCTCCCAGAATTGTGTATTTGTTGCTCAGTGGCCATTAAATATAATACTCATGTATATAAAGGATATTCATCACCCTGAGAGAAGTAAGTAAAAGGCTGGATTTCCCTCTCTGTAAACTGTAGCAATGAGTGGCAGATACTGAACACTGGTGGATCATGACTCTCCACAGTTCACCTGGAGCCTGGAGAGAAGGACCCTCCTGTAAATCAGGATTTGACCCTGCTGAGGCAGAGAAGGCAGTTAGAGCAAAGGTTCACCACTTTCCAAGTGTTGTTCTAACCTTCCAGGCATTACACAGTGACGCTGACACCACCAGGAGCAATGCAGGTGTGGAGCATGTCATGAAATCCATCCCATGAGCAGCTGCTGCTCCTTGCTCTGTCAAAGATTGTTTACAGCAGTGCGTTCATCTGACAGCTCAACAACACTGTCTTTTCCTTTGTAACTCACCTGGGCAGGCCCATCTCCTTCTCGCACAGTGGGAAAGGGTGAGGTCTTCTCAGCTCCTTGAGAGGAAAGCTGGAGACAGCTATCTTCAGGAGAGATTTCCAGACCTTTTTGGAATACAAATAGAATCATTGTCCTAAAGATGGACACATTTGAACTTGTTTGAAAAAAGTTTGCACAGTGTTACAGTGTTTAGTTCTTTTGAGTGTCTCTTTGTTCCATGCTTTTCATCTCTTTTTTTTTGGTTGTTTTTTGTTTTGGGTTTTTTTTGTGTATGATATTTAGAGAGCTACATGTTTCACCTAGGTTTGTAGAGCCAGAAATATCTCAAGCATCAAAACCCCTTATTGGCCTGAGTCTTCTGTCGTACCATCGTCTACTTTCAGAACTAGAGAACAGGGGATGTCTGATTATCCACAGCAAGTGATGCGGTGATCACAGCATTTTAACATAATTCAAGCATGCTTTGTGTTGTTTGAAGGTTTGAAGTGATCCCAGGGAAATACCTTGAGTTTTCTTAGCTCAGCCTCTTGTGGCCAATTGTTTTTTATTTGTGCTGTTTAATGGATATTGTGCAGAATTCCAACAAAGCACCTGTTGCCAGTGATAACACATATGCACACATGGTCTGGGGAAAATACTTTGTTATATCTTCCTGCACATTTGTATAGGTAAAGACTGAGCTTCCAGCAGTGGAATGTCTCCACAAATTTAATTTAAAGGGCAGTTTTCTCACACATAATAAAGATCTTCTGTGACAAGTACATTAAGTAGTCATTTCAGCCATATATTGTATCACAGTACAGCCACTTGTAACTCCTAGTTTTGAATGTACTGAAAAGGAATTAAGAAGGGAATTAGAACAACTGATGCAGCTAGTCTGCCTGTAAGGGTGTGTGGAGATGTGCTTCTGCTCTGCAGTTTTAATACTCTGATCAATTTTTTGCCACTTTTCTGCATGATTCAGAAGTCGAACTTTTGGCATGCATGTCCGAAGTGTTTACCTGCACACTATGTTTATTTTGTCTTTCATATACTTTTTTCAGTATTACTCAGAATCAGGAGACATGGGGTAAATGACAATACAAAGAAAATTACTTTGGCTAATTCCTGCTGTTGTGGAATCCTTTTGGTTTTGTTTAAAGCACACGCAGTCCTTTGAACAATATAGTTCCAGTTTCCCTACTTACAGATTTATGCTAGGCCTTAATAGAAAGAAATATGAATGTAGACAAAATCTGTACTGCTACTGTGCTTCTAAACATTTTACAACTGTTTGTCATGTGAAGTTGCTTTGTTATTTTTTTTATTTTAATGCTGAAAGCCAGTAATGAAGAGATTAAATAAGTTGTTTAAGACCCAGAGCAACTTGCACAAGATGACAAATGGATTCTGTCAGGTAGGACTAGAAACCTTCTTTTGTGCTTTAGAAGGAAGTTTGCTTGAGTTGTATGCATTTTGCTCCTGGAGGTTACACTAGGAGCTTTATGTGTTTGAGGGGGTCATTGGAAATAGGCATCACATTCTATGCCAACTGATTGAATCAAGCTACTTCTAGCCAAGTAAGGATTTAGATTTGAGGAATGGTCTAGCATGAGGGCTTGCAGAGGCCGATTTACCATCCTGTGCAGTTCAGCACAGAGCAAGAAGTTGCTGAGGCCAGTGATGGTACATAGCCCTGCATTCAGTGCTTGTAAACATGAGCCCCTCTGCCTTTCTCATACAGCTTACAAAAAGCAGAAAGACAAAGTTTGTGATGTCCTCATCTGGACCATATCATGCATATGAGACTGGTGTGATTCTGGAGCAGGCTGACAGTAAAAGCCTTTGAAATCTGGTGCCCAATTTCTGCGTGTGCTTTTGGCAATGAATTTGTGGCATCACTCCTGTTTCTGGTGGGCAGGTTCCAGCTCAGGGAAGCTATCACAATTAGTATTCTTAGTAGAAAGCATAAGGATTGATTTGGACTGAAATATGAATTACTCTCCTTCCCTGGAGCTGATCCTTCAGGGCAGTTTGAGGTGAGGCTTTTTCCCATTTCTCTCTTTTACTTGACAGAGGTAAGTTAGAAGCACAGAGAAAGTGGCCGTCCTCTGCCTCTTCCAAAGCTATCAGAAGAGATCCCTATTTTAAGTTTTGCTTTAGGGAAACAAAATTTTTTTTTTCCTGGGAGTTTATAGAAGCTGTGTATTATCTGTCTTTTCTGTGTCTTCTGATGTGCATCATTTTCTTTATGTCTCTTCTTTGACTCTAGTCAGAGCTGTGCTCCTGAACCTCCAGTGAGTCCTCTGGGTCATAGGCAAAGACACTCGGAGATGTTTGCAGTTTCAAAGCTTCATCATGAGAGTTTTCTAGGGCAATGGCTACATGTATCTTTAACTGAGCAGGGTATCTTATCACACAAAGAATAATTATTTAAAACAGAAATGTTAATATATCTCTGCCTTTTAGGTATTAGTGGCACAATGATGGTAGCTGCCATGTTGGTTGTTCTGTCAGTCTGTCTTTCCTCTGCAAACCCATCCTTAGGGTCTTCTAAGATGTTGCTTTTGGCTAAACTTTGCATGTGGCATTTCAGCATGGAAATGAACTTGTGTCAGAGTAGGTTTAAAATTGGGTCAGTAATATTTAAGTTACATATGTATGGAGAGGAAAAGGCAGCATCTGTGATCCCAGCACCATTGACTCTGCTCTGAACACTGGCGTGTCATTTCTCCATATGACAGGAGTTTTCCTGCAAAAGGAGGAAGCGGCAGATTTCTAGGAGTAGTTCCATATTGTTAATAATAAGGATTAGTGCAGGAGTCCCTTGTGTAGTGTGATAAGAACCTGATCCCCAGAGGAGAATGACGCTTGTTTCTTTGTTAAAAAAAAAAATTAAATTTACCTATATAGTAGCATGGTAGACTGCAAATAGGAAAATGAACAAAAATTAAATCCTTTTCTGTTTTGTGATATTTCCAACCCTTTGGATAAGCATGAGGTGTACTAGTGAGTATTTCCAGTGCCCTGATAGTCTGTTGGCTTTCACTTCCAGCAGAACTCAAGAGCAGTGCATGGAAGTAGACTCTGATTCTGAACAGTGTATCTTAGGATATACAAAAGAAATATCACATAAAGCAGGTGTGCTCTGTGTCTCCTTGATGTGAATGTTGATAGTACTACAAAGGAAACAGCAGTATTGTACCTGTTATTCCATGTGTAGGGCCATCTCCATGATGGTAGATTCTGGAATTACCAGCTTGTCTTTTAGATAAGTGATGTAGATTTTTATTTGGGATGCCTAAGGTAATTGCTGATGTCAGAGGGGTACTCTGGCCCCAGATCTTCCTAGCCAGTAAATTATTCTTGCGACACCACAGTAGTGTTTTCACTGAGTGACTCTTCCGTATTTTAATGCAAAAAGCTGTTGATGTTTAATAGTACTCCTTGTAAGAAATACAGAGATATTTATTTATTTTTGTTCTTTCATAATAATGACTGTTTTGAGTTGGTTTTTGGTTCTGTACTGTAAGTGTAGAGTAACACACAAAAAACGTATTGCAGTCTGTGCTAACTTTATTTATTTATCTTAGGCAAAACTGACAAATCTACAGGAGCCCCCTGGTATGTTGCATTAACGTGCTCAAAAGTGATGAAGTTTGATGTGGATGTAGAACAGCCATAAGAAAATTATAAACTATAATGGCTTGAAGAAAAAATTAATCATTTATATGCCATAACAGGAATGGATATAAAGAGTCTACAGGCTGTCACTGATAGCTCAGAGGTGGCTTGGATAGTAGTCATCAACCTCTTCCGCAGTTCAGCTTTCCCATTACAATGTGAAAATATTTTGAATACCCATCTTGCGTTGCAACAAAGGAAGGAAGAGTGCCATGTAGTTCTAAGAAACTCTTTGCTGTCAACATAAAATATATTCTGTCTTAGAAAATTCCGCTTCAGCTGGTAGAAGAGTCCACTTCTTATAACACCTTTATTTTATCTTGTTCAATATGAACTTAGTCTACATTGTTTCCACTAACTTCTTCATCAGAATGGAGAAATGAGTAACTCTCATTTCCAGCCTGGAGTTGCTCATAGCTGGTTGATTTCCATTCTGTTACAGTCACTAGTCACTGTCCTTTGGCTTAAGTAACTTTTATATCTCAAAATAGATTTTTTTGTAGGTAGCAGCAATATCTCTTCTTGCTCTTTGTCTTACTGGATGGAGTGACCCAACCTCTCTTTTATATTCACTTACAGAATTTGGTCTTCATTGATCTTTTCACCCACGTCACCTTTTTCTGATTTTGTTTCTGGTTTTCATTACTCTTGACTAGAAAATAGTGGGAGAAAATTCAGTCTTATTTCCATAGCCATAACTCACTGTAATACATCTACGCTGCTCTGCTGGTCAGCCAGAGGCTCTGGTCCTGGAGGCCAGGGCCAAGAGCTGTGGGACCACAGCCAGGAGAAGAAGTAGGGCAGGCCAGGAAAGCCTGGGAACATTTTGGTAATTGTTGAAGTTTGTGAAAGGGGAACCAATATGTTGGAAGGATGGGCAGGAGAACTGATGCAATTATGCTGAGCATTTCATGAGTTTGCTTATTGTTCTCTGTGGCCTCAGTTCCCCAAATCAGTTTTGACACAGTTGATTAACAGCTGGTGAGCTAATGACCAAAGGTTTATGCAGTGTCTTGAAGGGGCATCACGGTGCCCACTCACCCTATTAATGCTTTTTAAAGAGCAACAGTGTTTAAAGAGACACTTCTGTAACAATGTCTTCCTTTGTGGGTGTATGCTGTAGCTAGTAATCCCTTCAGCAGCAGTTCTCTGCCCAAATGGTGTGGGTATCACCTTAAAGCAGGGGTTCCTTCACCACTTCCTCAAAGCAGATTGATGGTCATTCAGTTGGAAATTTGGGGACTTTTCTGATTTCATGTAGTAAGAGAAAGTTGTAAACTGATGTCATCCTGAATGTCTAGGGACAGGAGGAGAATCTTCAGAGGGACAGTATGGAAACCAGACAACTAAGTGATGATCAAAAAGTACTGAGCCTGAGTTGCCATTACCTTGCCTCATTTCTTGCCAGGTTGGTGGAATTAAGACTGCGGCAGCATTTCAGACACTCAGCTGTTACAAGAAGAGCACATTAAACTCTGTGCAGCCTTGCACCACTTTACAATTTGTTAATTTGTGCTTTACCTGCTCCCTGTCAAATTAATGATCTTAATTCTGCAGTTATTTCAAGGCAATATAACACACACAAAAAAAAACCCTTCTCTGAATTCTTTCACACTTTCAGCTTAACTCTAATTATTAGTATGACTGGTATGAAGAAACATACCTAAACTGAAATTGTGTGAACATGCAGAATCCATGTCCCAGTTCTCACCTGCATAGGTTTTGAGCAGCAGCCATTGTTTTTGCTGGCTATTACTCATAGTCTGCTGTGTGGGGTAAGTAATACTATCCTTGAATTGCTCTGCTGCATTTAAGCAAGTCAGCTGGAGTGAATCCATGATCATCTGCTTGAGTGTTTTTGTTTGGTTTTTGCAAGCTTTTCCATGGCATCACTAACTCTGCTAATCTTCAGAAAATAGGAAACTGTTGCCTGTTCCCGGGAAACACCAGCTTTGTTTAGCTTGTTTCATCAGTAAATCCTTGGGAGGGTTTTCAAAGCCACCTTCCAGTATTCTTAGTTGTTTCCTCTTGCTCTATTTAAGCCTCCAAGTTCTTGGTCAATTAATGTGACAGGAACCCCGTAGGTTATGTTTGTTCATGGCAGACATGTCTTCTTTCATTAGTCCAGCCCTAACAGCTGCAGAGCTTTCGTGTCTCGGCCGCTGTTTGTAGCAGTCTGTTTGCAATGAAATGCTGAAGCAAAACAAGTGTGTGTGTTGGGGTGGGGGGAAACTCACGTGAGAGCTGAAAGGGAAAATCTTAATGTACAGAGACTCAGGTTTTCTTCTGTTGATTTTCTTCTTTATTTTTATTTCAATCCCTATTCATTTCCAAATCTCAAATTTCCTTGTCTCTTGTAATTTATCAAACTGAGTCCTGACCCTTTTGTTATTCATGTTGCATGTTAAGGTGAAAGGTTTTGCTGTCACTAAGAAATTTGAAGACTGCCCACACATTTAAATGTTTTGGAAACAAAGTCACTAATCTTGAATTAAAAAATTTGACTCTCAGCTGTGATAAAGGAAAATCATATTTCATTAGTGAAGTTTATCACTGTTCATTAAGATTTCCCTGTAATTATTTTTCTTCAAATTTCATTTTTCTTTAATTGTTTTTATTTTTTGCTGTATTTACCAAGCTTTCTTTGAATCTTGTCAGACAATTTAACTTCCAAATCAATATGTTTGCCTATTAAAAATGTTTACAGTACTGCCTTGTCATTAATAAATATTTCTGTAAGTTAATTAGTAAGAGATTGCATCTTACTTATTGCATCTTTTAGGAACCTGCTTCAAAGAATTCTCCAGCCAAGCCAACATCTTACAGTTCTAATCCCAAGTGCCTAATATTTTTCAGTGATAGTCAATTTTAGCAATCTGATATGGCCATTAAATATTGAAAGCCGAAATTAATGATACATTTATATAATTGTGCATAATTGTGCTATCTATCTTTGCAGCACTTTTTTCAGAGATGCATAAACAGTATTATTTCAATATTATGATGGAAATCAGAAAGTATTTCTTAAAGTCTGCCTGTATGAAATTTAAATATAGCATTGCACATCAAATTTTGATAAAGCAAAATTATAGTGAACTGCCTAATATTACTTTAGATTTCCCAGTTAATTGCACAGATATGGTTCATTCATGATAAAAGTAAGCATTCTCTACCTTTATTAGGAATATTATTTAACCTTGTTTTTTTCTTCTGCATCAACACATTTTCAGCATAACACAAATATGCAAACCCAAGAAAATAAGTGAATTAAAATTCAACAGGGAACTTAATTGTTCTCCAATTGAAGTTAATGGGCATTCTGCTTTAAATTTGAACTGAAGTTGAGTTTTTTGTTAATAGAATTAGGCCAAAATGTATGTAGTCTTCTTGCAAATTTCTTTTAGGAAATTGAATTATAAACAGGATAAAATGATAGGAAATGATGTTTCATTACAGCACAAGATTTCTGTTCATGCATAGAATAATGATTATTAAAACTAGAGAACATAAGCATTACTCTGTACTTGTTCCTCACAGTATATAATTGACAGCTCTGTCCAATCCATCTTTAAATCATTTAAAGAGTGAAACTTCTTCCATTTCTCCTGGCCTACAGTACACTCTTCCACAGAATGTTTCCTATGAAATTAAGCCTGGGTTTTCTTTGAATTTTTTCTAAATTAAATATTGATTATAGGTTATATAGAGCCTAACTACTATAGTGAAGGTTAATTTTGCACAGGCTCTGGAAGTCTGAGGATTTCAAACACAATTTCTTTGAATTCATGGTAGGGAATGGCTTTATGTGCCTACATCCCATCAAAATTTCACTTAAAAATCCAAGTCCACAAAAGTAGTTGTTGGATCTTACTCAATTCAGTAGATGCCTAATCCCCGGGGTTTCTGAGTTTTGTAGATACGGAAGGTTTAATGTTTTGATCCCCTGCATGTATGATGAACTTGTAATGTGGTCATAAGTTTGTACTTCTGCTGAAGGAAGCCTCTCCTATCTCTCCCCTTTTGATTTAAAATTCCAGCCCCTGTGGTGGAACCAATCTTTCTGAAAAACACCCCTTAGAGAAAGGCGGGGGAAGAAGCAGTTTAGTTTTAAATTTTAGTCAATTCCTCTGTATTTTTTTTTCCACTCAGTGTTGCACAGATGCTTGCTTGGATCTCCAGGAGAGGTTGACACCAAGCTGGAAGAAGAATTTGTAGGCGAAAAAGTAGAAGCGTGTACTCTTTTTGGAATGCATGCTGGATGATAGCTCAGCAAACAGTGGAAGCTAAGTTCTGTGATGCTTCTTTTGATGGTGCTCAGCACCATGGTGCTCAACCGCTTCTCTTTCTGCCCTGCCCCTTTTTTCTCATTTTGTATTCCCTTTTCTCCGCTATGGGGTTTTTTTTCCTCCCCCAGACAGCACCTGTATTAACCTGTGTTTCCTTTCCTCCTTCCCAGGTGGCCTCTCTGGGAGTCACCACATTCACACTGTGCGCTCTCTGCATCGACCGCTTCCGTGCGGCCACCAACGTGCAGATGTATTACGAGATGATCGAGAACTGCACCTCGACGACGGCCAAGCTGGCGGTCATCTGGGTGGGCGCCCTGCTGCTGGCCCTGCCCGAGGTGGTGCTGCGCCAGCTGGCCAGGGAGGACCCCGAGTACAGCGGCAGCCCCCCCGGCGAGCGCTGCGTGGTGAAGATCTCCACGGCACTCCCCGACACCATCTACGTGCTGGCTCTCACCTACGATGGGGCACGGCTCTGGTGGTACTTCGGCTGCTATTTTTGTTTGCCTACCCTGTTCACTATTACCTGCTCCCTGGTGACAGCGAGGAAAATCAGGAGGGCAGAAAAAGCCTGCACAAGGGGGAACAAGCGACAAATTCAGCTGGAAAGTCAGATGAACTGCACAGTGGTGGCTTTGACCATTTTATATGGATTTTGCATCATTCCTGAAAATATTTGCAACATTGTGACTGCCTACATGTCCACAGGGGTCTCTCGACAGACTATGGACCTCCTCCATCTCATTAGTCAGTTCCTTTTGTTCTTTAAGTCCTGTGTTACCCCAGTTCTCCTGTTCTGTCTCTGTAAACCTTTCAGCCGGGCCTTTATGGAGTGTTGCTGTTGCTGCTGTGATGAGTGCATCCAGAAGTCTTCCACAGTGACGAGTGATGACAATGACAACGAGTACACTACGGAACTGGAGCTCTCCCCATTCAGTACCATCCGTCGTGAAATGTCGACTTTTGCCTCCGTGGGGACTCACTGTTAATTGACCTTAGGACTTTATTTCCTGTATCTTTTTCCTTTTTCTTTTTTTTACTTCATATTTTTTGTTCTTGAAGCAAAATCCAGGAAAAAAAATTACTGTTAAAAACTACTCTTGAAACCAATCTGTATTAACAGTCATGCTTTGGAAAATAATTTGTCTGGTTATTAAAAGGAGAGAAAGAGAGAGAAGGAGAGCCAGCACTCAGTTTTAAATCATGAGATTTTATATGGTGCTAGGATTTCATTGGTTGGGGAGGAGGATCCATATCAATCCACTTTTTTTAATTCTTTAGTATTTTTTTTGATAATCACTGTAAAATGATTATATAGACATTGTGGGCTTTGAAAGGTGTTTCATGTAAAAGATGTGGTGGAAAGTATTTGAAAGTAGTTTTAATCCAATTACTGTACACTATTTTGAGAGGACTTGGGCTTCAGAAAATTTATAAAGTAGCATAAAAATAAATGAGGTTTTATTCTTTAACTTGATTGTCAATCTGCATTTAACAAAGACTTCTATGAGTAGTATTAAATTTCTTTAATAAGTAAAAAAATGCTCTTTGCATATAATAATTTAGGTGGCCATATTTAATTAACATTTGGGTACTTACACTTGGAGGATATAATTACAGTGTTTAAGGAAGATGGTTATAATGGTATTAGGTTTATAGGAGTGGGCTTTTTAATGTTATATTATGAAGGTTCAATGTGCCTCATGGAATATTTTCTTCTTAACCTGCAGATATGAAAAATATTGAGTTATTTTATACTTTTTACAAGAAACACTTTATCACTGAATTTTGTCTTGTGTGGTTTCAAAACCAAGATTCTTTCCAGAAAACACTATTGGTTTTACATTATGTCCTCAGTCTCTGTATATACAGCTCCTACTGGCTTCAGTGAGAGTCTCATTGCAGAGACAGGCATTTTTTTGCCAGAGGTTTGCTGACAATAAATGTGAGGGACTGAACCACGTGGAGAGTGAATTCCTTCTTTTTTAAAAGGTATAAACATACTTGGACGCTTGGGGCTTGACCCAGAGCCCGTGGCAGTCAATAGAAAGGTTTCCATCAATTTCAGAGAGCTTTGAATCAGACTGGCATCTCCTGTTTATTCTGGGATATGTATCATGAATATTAATCACCGGGGCTCTGTATACTGATTCAGAGTCATGCTGCTCTCACAGACTGCTATTCACTAGCAGCTCACAGCTCTGAAGCTGGTTTTGAGAGCCACAGTGTGTTTTGCTGATGGTTTCTTGCTGTCTGCAGAGTTGTTAAAATGAAGGTATGTCAACAGTGCCCGTAACAGTGTGATATAGTGAAATCTAAAGTTGTTATAAGCAAGCCAGATTGGAGACTGGAAAGTGCCTATCCTTATCAGCAGAGCTTATTTCCTCACTCTTGGCTGAAGTAACCATTCTGCTCTTGGCAGGCAACCTGGCTCATATTTACACTGGGCAGCAGCCTGAAGGGTAGACACACGCTGAGGAACTGAATTTTTTATAGATAGCTTGTATTTTAATACTAATTAAATAAATAATGCAGCTGCATTGAGCAGAAGGAAGATCTCATGCATTCATGCTTTGAAATTAACAGTGATGTAGTCTTACCTTTGTCACGATACCTGCCTCTATATATGTTAAAAAACTTGCTGTAACTTCTGGAAAAGACTCTACTTTTTTGTTTGTAGACTCCAGACTTAATATGTCTAATCTTGGTATCTGCTTAGGCAAGCAGTATTTCTTCTTTTTCTTTACCATTTCAACCTATAATAATATCAACTGAAAAAAACCAGTTGAAATTAATTAATATGAATATGAATCTAAACATATGCACTTGAGTTCTTTTTCTGACTTTTGAATCAGATATTAGGCCCTAGCAAGGCAGTCTGCTTTAGCCACAGGCATTTGTTTCTGCTTAAAACTTGAGAAATTTCCTAAGTTTTAAAAATCCGATTTAACATGCTCAATCACTTCTGAAGGTGGGAACTGTCCCTTCCTTATAAACCCTTTCATTGACTTGACTTTGCTTGATTACATTCAATATAGTATGAAAGGGATTAAAGAGAAAAGATGAAAACTAAATCTTCCTCACTTTGGTGCCTGTGTTTCCTCAAATACATATTGCCATCTCTGCATTTTGATTTTTACTATTCTTTTTTACGTGCCTATCTTTATCAAGAATGGGGATAAAACTCCCTTTTTGTTCCTTGCTGAGAGAATTGTTTCCCTCAGCTGCCTTTTCTGTTACATCAGGGGCTCAAGGATCTTGGAAAAGAACAGCAGAATGGGAGAAAGCACTTCAAAAGAAGCAAATGAAAAAAATAGAGGATTTACTTGGGAATATTAAATGAACACATTTTGGTATTTTAGGTGCAAGATTGCACCAGGACACGAAATGTCCCCATTGCTTTGGATATAAGGTGCTTCCAGCTTTCCACTCTGCAGTGGGCATGTGTCAGCTCTGCTAAGTACTGTCGCTGGCTCCCAGCTTGCACGTTCTGTGCCCCAGAGAGGTGCAGTTTGCTTCTCCACTTAAACATTTCCACAATATGTGTATGGTAGTCCTGGAAAAAAAACAAACCAACCAAGGAAGCAAGCCAAACAAAAATACCCAACAAAACCAAACCAACAAAAAACCCAACAGCAACAACAAACCCACATCCGGCAAAAAACCCACCCCCACACAAAAATGTAATAAGTCATTGAAGAAGATAGGACTTGAAGATCAGTAATGCTGCGTTTGTAAATACATCTTCCTACTTGTGTGGCAGAGCATTCTCCAGCCTTGTATTCAATGGGGCTTCTTTGTACCCTGTGTAACCTTGCCTTTGCTGCTGCTGAAAGAGCATTTTTCACAGCTATTTCTCTGCCTTGCCACGGATAACTGTAGCAATTTGACATGCAAGACACCCTTTTATTCTAATTTGTTCTCTAAATTGGTTAAACTAATACCACATTAGCAGATTTGTATTGTTGCAGCCATTCAAGTGTCATGATAAATGATTCCTTATGTTAAAGATGCCGTACTGCATTGCATTTCTTCCAACTTTTGGGATTGATGCTCTGAACTCTTGAAATTTTCTTGTGTTTGCTTTTCTTGCTTTCTTTAATATTCTTAGAGGCTGCTTCTGTCTGTTTTGAATCCAGTTCTGTCAGACATTTGTCTATCAACAAGAGCGTATTTGATGACTGAAGATTTACTTATTGCAAAGATTTAATTTTTTTACCTAAACTAGAGAAACTTGCAGAGTACGGTGATCAATGTAGAGGAGTGATGGAATGGAAAAATCAGATTGTAAGGCAGGAAAACCTTATACCTCTCAGGTACGTCGGCCTTTAATACATTAGCACTAATTGTCCCAGCCCTGGTCCCATTGAGAAATTAAAAACCATGAAACTCTACTGTGTCTTTCAGTATCTCCAATGAAAACGTTTCATGACCTGTATCAAAATATAATTGTGTAGGCCAAAGTTCAAGTGGTAAATTATTAAGTAATATCTCTCAGAAGAAATCTCGTCATTTACCACTTCAAAGATAAATTCCTACATTCAACCTTAAATAAATCCTGCCTTTAAATGACATCAGTGACTTGCTCAGCTCCTGTTCTGTCATTGAGACCATGATGTAAGCTTCCACAGCTGCTGCTCCAGCAGCTCTGGGAATGGCTCCTAAAGACACTGCAGAGGTTTCCAAGCATGTTGTCTTACTTCGCTTCGTAAGAAATCGTGCGATGTTAGGCTCCATGGTGAGACTGTCCTATTGTGTTCATGGTACTCAGAGGCAAACTAGATTCTATGAAATGTGAATTGCTATTGAAATTCTGACTAGCTTATCCAAATTCATTAAACAACAAGAGTATTCAAAACCTCTCCTAGTATCTGTGAGCCATTGTCTCAGACACAGTGTAAATACATGCAACTTGCTCTGCGGGTGCCTAACTGCTGTTGATGTGCTTAGATACATCCCTGAGCTGCTTTGGGGCTTTTTTTTTTGCCAGGTGGCATTAACAGAACTCCAAAAACACTTAAATCATTCCCTTGTTATTGTGCTGGAACTAAGACTGAAGGCAAAACCTGCTCAAAATTAGTCTGTCTCCTCTAGCTGGGGTCTGTCCTGTCTGTGCATGGAGAGCACATCTAAGGTTGCAGGCTGTAAGTGGATACAGGCTTAGCACAGTAGCATGAGCATGTATGTTTGTGCATGTTCTCATGAATCAAAAATTTAGGTTCTGTTACTTCTAGGATGGAAGAGCAAGATTCAAAACCCTGCTCTGCTTAATTAATAGGTGAGACTTGAAATTTGGTGGTTCAACATGCCATCAGAAAGGCATAACTGCTGTAGTAATAGACATGCTGGTGATATTACAGTAAACTGCCTGTAGAAAGCTGACTCACTTTAGTTCCTTAAGAACCTAGCCCTAATGATTTGCCCAAATTACAAGGGCAGAGACCCTGAAAAGGATCTGCTATGTTCTGACTTACGTCTTCGTGCTGAAACGATCCTTATTTCCTCATATCACTGAGAAATGTCATTAGGAGTTATAAGGGTTTTCCTTCTTTCTTTCTCTATGAAAAGCTCAGCCAAAGTCAATGTGAGCATGATGATATGAATCATTAAAACCTAATGGTATCCTACATGCACTGTCTCAGTCTTCAGGAACTGTATTTTTTCACTACTGTTTTGTATTTGATTGCATCATTTAACTCCTATCCTTGGCGGATGTCAAATTTTCCAAAGCTGGGTATGTTTTGTAAAGAATAAGAAACAATGAAAAAGACACAGCCTGAGATACTCCAGAACACCCAGGCATCTCTGCTACAGAAACACTGGCTCATGTTGAGAGCTAAGTGATCACCAGTCAGGAGAGCTATGTTCAATCATGCACTGCATTTAACCCCTAAAATCCAGGCTACTTGCTTTCCCTATGATACAATTTGGCCGGTTCAGTTTTTGGATTTTACGTAGTAAAAGCTGTGACAAAGATTCTCTGGCATTTTCAGCATGGCAACACAGAAAGCCAGTGCTCTGTTTCTACTGGTGACACATTCCCTATGTAGTGTTACCTGGAGTGCCAGGATCCATATGCCTGGATGTCCCAGCTTCTTTCAAGGAAGAGGCCAAAGACTCTGTCCTTTTGCACTGTGTTGTGTATCACAGCTTCTTACTCGTGAAAAGTAGAAGATACCCTGACTAAAATGTTTGAAAGGTTTTTCTTCAAGTAGAAATCAGACCTGTCAGAACACAGGATTCTCAGTTGAGAGTATTTAATATAAGTGCTGGTGGCAGTATTATTACTTGAGGTAGTAAGTGATTTTTGCTCAAGGGAAAGCTTTTCTTTATACACATATATATAATCCTTTATATTTTATCCTTTATTTTTCTTTGATTACAAAGGGTTTTTTCCTAAACAACATGCAAAAAATTTCACAAGCACTCGTTCTTTTGTCTAGGTAGAGAAATTCCATCATTAGCTTACATCAGACATCTTCATTTGTATCCACATTGAACTAAGCCCATTGTTCTTTGAGAAAGTAAACCTAAATACTCAATTAGAAACATGGTCATGACTAACTTGATCTTGAAGAGAAAAGATTTGAATAAACTTTGCAGGCTGGCATGGTGACATAATTTTTTAAAAAATAATTATGGTTTTACCAGCCTAAACTTTTTAAGAGATGGGAGATACATACAGTTCAACAATAGCTTGTGGTTCATAATTGTCACTAGGGACTCCAGAATACATATGCTCTGGAATAAAATGATCTAATAGGAGCTGGATGTGCATGCGATAGTCTCTACTGAAGACAATAAAAATATTTAAGTAAACAAATAGATTTTAACCTCTTTAGCTCTTATACCAGTGAACTAATTCTTCCCTAAAATGTGCTTCTAATTTGATTTAATGTGTGTGCTAGATGAATCTATTTAATGTTTTTAGTGTTGTATAGGGAACACAAAAGCTTAAGAAAAAAGGTATCCAATCTGTAATTGTAGCCAGCAGTTATACTTCACATTTTTTCTTAAATTCTTTCCTTTGTCTATTTTGAAGTAATTTCTACTGACTGTTCTTATCAGTCCTTTCAGTGTCTTATTCCATTTACTAACTCCCCCCTGAGCAAAGGAAAATCCTTTTGTTTTTCTGATGATCAGTTCTTTTAAATTGAACATGTAAGTAAGTCCTATTCATTTTGCACAGTCTATCCACTGAAAGACTTAACGGTGAGCAGTCCTTCTCCCTGTGGAAAGTATTTACAAATAAGGAAGCTGCAGTCTATCTTTCTCTAACCTAGCAGAAATAAAAATATCTCATCAATCTGTTCAAGACCTGTGGCCAGAGTACCCGCACTACAGCATGTATTTTTCTCTTAAAACTGGCTTACCTACCTGCAAATCATGATACAACAGAAAACAACAGTGTCTCCTTGCCGAAATATGGGGGGTTTCTACAAGAAACTGGCTCCGGTATCTTTATTGCATATGATGATTCTCTATGGAGTCTCTTTATCTATAAAAAATCCTCTTGTAGATTGTTAGATGCCTGTGTGACCTCTGAGTAAACTATTTCTCATTCAGGGCTTCCTTTAACAGGTGTCATTCATGAGCCTCAAGTTAAGGCTTGTATGATTCAGCTGAGGGTTGACATCAGTTGTTGACCTGTCTACGACACAAGCCATGCCTGTGTGCAGACAGCACTGTTGGAAGCCGCATCTGGAAGGTGAAAGGACAGGGATCCCCCACGGGCAATGTAGTGCAGCTCCATCCAGCCTCCTGGGGGTCCCTGACAATTTGGTGACAAATCTGTTGAAAGCTAGGACTGGTTTTGAGAGGTTTGCATAGAACAGGTTCACTGCTTTTGAAAAGCCTTAAGGGGTAGCCAGTCTCTTAAAATATTAACTCCTCCTTAAGACATCCTTGTTTCACATGGAAGGAGACTTGCCTTTGGCTCTTGACAATAGAAGAGGAAGAAAGAAGGTGTAAGAAAAGGACAGAATTCTGTTCAGATGTGAATAAGCTTGACTTCTCTCTTTGGGGATAGAATTCTGTAATTATAATGGTTTCTTCGCTTCCCAAGGTTAAAGCAGGTTGGACAAGCTCAGCCAAAGTCTAATACTGGATCCTACACTCTAATCCTCCCTCACTGCTGCTGAGGATGGAGCCAGTGATCTGGGTAAAACAAAGACCCCTGAGAGAACACCTGACTTTTTTCCCCCACAAACATGCAGGTCTGTTTGAGTGATAAGTCCATTCAGATAAAGGGAGCATAGAGAGCGTGTAGGTCAGCCCGCTTTCCTGATGTCTCCCCTTGGTGATGAAAGGGTTAACAGTGCTAGCAGTTAGTCTAGCAGAGCCTGGTTTCAGATGAATAGGGGCAGTTTGTGCCTTCTCAGTGCCTGTTTCTGGCTGTCCTCATCCTGCACAAGGCAGCACTGTATGTTGAGATCCTGAAGGTCCTACTGCCTGCAGGGCTTGACTTTTTTAAACCTTTCTTTGCTAAATAAAAGTAAAGAAATAAAGTAATTTTTAACTGTTTGAGGACTTTGCTTTGTTTCCTCCTGGAGTACCACTGCAGTATAAATCAGAATTTGCAAATTTATACATGTCTAACAACTATACTTAGAAGCAACTGTAGAGGCTTGAACTCTACAAATCATATTAAAAAAACCTTCAGAATTTTGGGTTTACATTGAATTTGCCAGAAGGTAGCTCGTCAAGTGAAAACACACCAAAAATCTACCTTTTTCTACTTTCAATGCACCACTCCCCAATTACAGAATAATATTTATTTTACTGTCAATCATGGTATTACTACCTAAGAGTTCTTACAATGTCTTACTCTTCCTTTCTGTTTATTTTATTTTCCTTTGTCATCTTTCATTCTATTCTCCATCTCTGTTTTTCTTTTCAGCTGGGGAATTTTAATTATTTGAGCTGTCCTCTATACACCTCAAAGTGACCTCTGTTTAATCAGAGCTTGAGTTCAGTGAGTAAAAACTGAGTTAAAGAAGACAGTACTTCTAGCTCACTATGTTACCATGTATTTATGTGGTTTGGGCCTTAATATAAAAGCCAAAAAATAAATGAGTCTGCCAATTAACCAAAAGTTATCAGAACCTGGAGGCTGGTAAAATGATCATTACTGTGCACCTTTCTGCTACCACTCAGCAGCCAGCTGCAGAAGTCTGCCTTGGGATGGACCTGCCAAACCAGAGATGGGCATCCCTTGGAACTAATCTTGAATAGAGTGAAAATTAAAATATGAGGTATTTTAAATGAAATATGCTGTGTTCAGCAGAGTAGCATTTCAAACGCCAAGGTCTATTCCATCGCAGCATACCTGACCTGCTTTACCCCCAAGCCACTGGCAGCCTGTCAAGCTTTTTGGCCCTGCTGGAGGAGAAAATCTATTTTGTTGATTCTGGCATCTAACTCAAATACTAGTGTCAACCTAAAAGTATTAAGAGATGAGATTCCTTATGGGCAAAAGTGATTCCTCATGGGCAGAAGTAATTCCTTCCTTCTTGACACATTCCTAGCAATCACTAGCTCAGGAAGGACATTGTGAGGTAAGATTTATGTTTGCCTCTAGAGAAAGCTTCTTTGATCAAATTAAGAAAGATGAATTTGAATCAAAATTTGAGCTCATGTCTATAATATGCTAACTAATTTGTTGTATTTTATACAGGAAACAGAAATATCTCTTGCTTTACATTAGAGTTAATATTCATACAGTGATATAAAATGTAAGGACAATAAAGAAATATACTAGGCTAAATTGCTTAACACGTCCTCATGATTTCATTCAGTTACTTCAGTGCAAAATTCCTGGTTCAGTTTTGGATACCAGAAGCAGACCTAATTGTTCAGTCATGATGGAGACTCCTGCAATTCCATTTGCTTCTAGTGCTAATTATGCTCATTAAGAAAACAGCAATCTTATGACTTCAACAAACCTTTCATAATTTTGATAGTACATGTTCAAATAGATCTAGTTATTTAAATGGAATTGGCTCTGGAATAGCTGAACACAAGATTACATCTCTTTCACACTCCATTTCTGAAGCTGAACAGCTTCTAACCTCAAGATCTGTAAGCTTGATACTGGATATTTACATATCGGTTTTGGTGAAAATACAAGATAATTACCAGTAGTTCCTTTCTCAGCTGAAGCTCTTTTAATATTTCTTCCTCCTCCCACATAGTCAACCCTCTTAAAAATGCATGAAAAATATGTACATTGCTCCATTTAGCATGTGCTTTTTATGTGCTCTCAGGACAGCACATTATTGTTATTTAGGCAAGGTATTCAATATGACTTCCAACTAAAGATAGTCTTGATTTTTTTTCCTCTCTCATTTTCTGTGTATAGGTTTTTTTCTAGTTCCAGTGGGGTTTTTTTAGATGAAGTTCAAAAGTAAGTTTTGTTTAGTCTGTTACAGGAAATTGTTTGCTGAAAAGACACACTGTTAATTAGCAAAAAAGATCTAGCTGTCAATAAGCAAGTTAATATAAATTCACCACCGTCATTTAGGGTTTTTTTAGAACATTATAAAATCTATTGTTTGCTTTCTTAAAGATAAAATTTACTACATTTCAGCTATCATTTATGGTAAAACCAGATCTTAGCACCGGAGGCTGATCTCAGTTTTATGGGTGTCCACTGTAGGAGTATTGCTCCAAGAACATTATGATGTAAAAATACACTGTAGGGGTATTATTCCAAGATTCTTCTGATGTAAAAGAAGCTTTATTTACTGAGGGAACAGCACCAAAAGCCCTTTGAAGACTGGCAAAACCACTACTGCATGGCCTGGCAATCCTGGGTGTTGCATTGCACAGCCTTTCCAGGCAGCACAGCGTTGTGGCTCCTGCTGATGGCAACGCTTCTTGCAGATACAGCAAAGCACTTCTGTCGAAACCAGAAAGTACTGTGTTCTTAGGGTGTGGATATGATAAATCACAGCAAGGGCAAAAACCTCAATTGTGCCCTTCAATCTGCATGACTGTTAGAGTTTTTTTGCTTAGGGCCAATTCCAGCCCCCAACCACAAGGAGATTTATTTTGGGGAAAGAAAAGAGAACACTCCGGACTGAACAAGCTGAGTAGTTCTGCAGTTCTTGTACTTCAGTAATGCTGGGACTTTGGTGGAAATAGGCACTCAACCCTCTTTTTCTTTGGCTCCTGTAATCTCCTTGGGCTATACTGATTCAGACAGGAGGTGTTTACAGAAAAGCAGGTGCCTTGTCACAGTTACAAAGAGCAGCCATAAAAAAGTGAATACATTTTCCATCAAGGAGACCCCGGGTCTCAGAGGAGAAAAAGTGATGCAGGTGATCAGGAGGAGATCGGTGCAGTGGTTTTCTGTCGACCTTCATTTGCATCATAAACCCATCATCTTCCCAAGCACAAAGGAACAGCAGGGCTGGCAGCCTGCTCAGCCCCACAGTGATGGGGGTCGGGAGCACGGGCTGCGCTGCCCAGGGAGGGATGGCTCACACATCGCTGCCATCCCTGCAACACTTGGCTCCGGACAGCGCTGCTCGTCTCTCACTTTTAAGAGTGCTAAAAGGTTTTCTCTCCTCTCTGTGGGGGGTAAGCAAATGCAGCCTAAGTACGTGTGTTTCTGCTGAATCACCAATATTTTTTGGTTGCCATTTGTTGTTCTCCTTACAAAGAACGATTTTTATGTTAACCTAATCTAAGCGATCACTTGAACACTGAAGACTGTATGTCATTTTTAAGTTTCCATACAGCGATGGCCTTAGGGAAATTCTACAGATGCCTTGCCACAATCCATTTCTTCCCCATGAGGGGCTACCAGACTAGTTGGTTGGATTCATCTGCCACAGCTGTTTCTTTGACCTCAAAGCTACAAAGGTATGGTGCCAGTGGAATAAAGAACAGGCTGCCTTTTAAATTACTGATTATAAGAATTATTTTCTAAAGTTAAAAGAGACAAGAAACAGAGTTCTTACAGCCGAACGGAACTACTCCTCTGAGTATTTTACCTTTACCTTTGACTATTTTTTTCCTTTCCTTTTTCTGTTAACCTGTAGACATAGATAAATGAGCAATAACAATATTAATGTGCTTATTTGTCTGGAATAATTTAAGACAGACTAATATCTCCCTGACAGAAAATTGTCAGTTCAGTTCGGTCATGGCATCAGTCATTGTAAGCTATTAAATTTCTTAAGCAGAGCTACTAGGTAGGTTCCTCATTTTATTTATTTCTGCAGTTCAAACATATCCCATTTCCATTCCGACCACTTGTTCCTATCTAGTTGTGCTTATTTATTTGAAGTTATTTATAGGTGATACTGTCCCGAGCTAAAAGCTCAGCACGCAACAGATTATGAATATTAAAATATAATTTGTCTAAAAACCAAAGGCAACAAATCTAGGTCAAAGATATTGCCTTGGGCAAAGTCCACACAAATTCTTTTGCATCACTGAGTATTATAGCTTCTGTCTTTCTGTTTAAAAATGCTCATACCTCTTCAGGCAGGTGCCTTTCTGTGCAATAGACGTACCATTTAAAAGCATCTCAAGAGCTAAGTGTGCAAATCCTGGGCTATGTATTGCAGAAAAAAACCAAAATGCTACCCCATAATATACATCAATCTAATGACTGGTCTTTGAGATTTGGGTTTGTATTGCTGCTTGTTCCCTTTTGAGGAAAAGACTTGCCCCTAAACATAAGTTGATTGGTATAAACAAAGAACTAGGGAAATGTGAAGAGCTCCTTACATTCTTACCTGTTGAAGGTGTTCATTCATTTAAAAAATCCACTAAATGGCTCTACTCTGTCCTTTCACTTTTATATTTGTTTTGCTGCATAAGTACTAGTTTCCTGGTCAGTTTCCTGTGTTTATATAATGCTGCTTGTGGTCCCTCCTCTGGAGTGAATCAGTTCCCTCCTAATAGAGGCTAGTTTTCTTCTGGGTCCTCAGAGAGTGTGGCTGAAGTCAGCGTTCTGGAGAAGGTATTAGCTTTGAGCAGTAAGAATGTGGGCACATACACATCAGGTAGCTTAAGAACCAGTGTTTATTCTGGCACAGTCTGCAAAGACACTGTAGGCACACCCAGTGACAATAAAGTGGATAATTTCAGAGCCTGATGACAAAGATATTAATGTGTAAAAATAAAAACTGAGGATCAGACTTTTTTGGATGATATTGATCAAGTAGGAGTGTGTTGCAGTGACCCCCTTGCATTCCATCTGGTCCCCAGAGGTCAGAGGGACTGGGTGCAGCTGGGTTTAACTTCTGATTAGAGTCAATTTAGCACTGTAACTCTAGTCAAGGTCAAAAGAAGAACTTGCATGAACACAGATGCACAAATATGCAGTTTATCAATCCGTTACTGTAGGTCTGGTCACATTCAGTAAGGACTTTGCATGATCCAGATTCACAAACAGTGCGGTTTGTTGAAGAACCGGAAAGCAGATTCAGGATCGCTGGTGATAAATGCACTGACTGCAGAGTGTTGGCATGTGTTGTGACAGAAGGTACAGTAAGAGAGGTCTAGCAGCACTCGATACTCCTGGTATGTTCCAACACAGCTGGAGGCATAAAGCTCATCTAAAGGTGTCCCTTCACAAGAGGAGGAGGGACACAGTGTGTCATCTGATCCTGAGCAGGTAGAGGTGTTTTCCCCCTCCAGCCCTTTCTGCCCTGAAAATGCCCCTTTTACACTATAAATTTTGGCCCATCCCAAGGGAATGGAACAATCGTATGTTATAGGTGGGGTTTGGTGACTTTGGTCATACACGCATTACAAGTTCCATGTTCCACTTTGTTTGCATCCTGAGGGATGTGTAAGTTAATATGTTAATAGAACTTAATGAGGGTCTCTGTTACTTTTAGTCAGAATTTACAGATGACAAAAGAGGTAGAATAAACCCCTTGGTCCTCCTTGATGTACTGAAGGAGCAGTAGAGGCTCTCTGACCTTCACTGGAGGATCTTGAGGTACATTCTCATCTCATTAATGAACCAGATTTATAACAAGGCTTGTTTTTCACAGTGAAGGGAGATTGTGGCATTGTGTGGTATAGAGGCGAGGTGGCACTGGCTGGTACAGAGGCGAGGTGCTCTGCTGTGCCTCACTGAAACACTATCAGGACATGAGATGTCTGCTTCAGACATCATTCAGTGGTGAGGTCTTGATCAAGCCAGCGGCAAGATAAGCAAGAGGCCAAGCTCATATTTTTCTCAACCAGCCTCACCAATTCTTCACTGTCTTAAAGCAACACTGCAAAATTATGACACTAAAGTATTTACCACAGAGAGCTGCAGCAGGGAAGACTGTCCACTGCCTGCCCTCCTCTCCCTTTCCATTAACAAAAGGACTCAGTAAATGTGGTTCTGACATTCATTTAAGTGTAGAAGAAACCTGCATCCATGCAATGGATTACTCTGTTGTAAGAGATGATGTTTGCCTCACGTAGGTATGCTGAAAAGTTAATGCTACAAAGAGAAAATCTTTCTGTTCTCCAGCATCCTCCTAAGTTGTAAGAATATGTGCATGCCCTTATGTCTTATTATGGAGTTGAAACTTTTCTTGGTTGCATGCCTTCTGTAGTAATTCACAATACAATTAACTCCTTACTTTGAATTGATAGCATAACTAAAAGAGGAAAAAGCAGACAAAAGAGATAAGTATAGTTTAGAATTTTTTACCAATGTAGTGATATTTTTATATTATGGAGCATTATAGTGTTGAATTATTCTCTCTTTGCTGAAATGTAGGGAGAGACAATAATTTTCTTGTGCCTGAATTATGTGTTGCTGCCTAGTTAAATATGCAGTAGTGAAGTTCTGCAGGTCACTATTGTGACTTCATCTTGATAATGAAAATAAAAGAACTGCAGGGCTTGCAAATATCAATAAACATTTCTAAGCATCAGTTTTAACATGTGTCTTACAAGGTGTCATGCTGTGTGTCACAGGATGGTACACATTCCCACATGTTTCATTCTTATCCCTTGAAGGGTCTTTGCCAGTGGCTGAAAATGGTTTTGCGTGTTTATAAAGAAATGTGAATAAAATCATAGAATAATTTAGTTTGGAAAAGACCTTTGAGATCACTGAGTCATATGGTAAACTTAACACTGCCAAGTACATCACAAAATCTATACATTTATAATAAATTTATATAAAAATAAAACGTTTTTATTTACTTGGTATTTATTATGCATGTGCTGCAAAAGTGGCCCAAAAAAATGCAATTTTCAATTCTCTGTTTAATTTCATCTGCTTCACTTCCTATACAAGAATTCTAGTTCTTGGCTTAACAAGAGCTAAGAATTCCTTCTGTTGCTTCACATAGCTTTCACCTTACATCTTCTATCTTTTTTTTTTTTTTAATGCTGCTCTTGCATGATGTTTCCATGCTTGGACACTAATTCAGTCTCTTTAAATTTAGCCTCACATGTGCCAAGGTAATGTACATTAACACCACACAAAGTGCTACAGTCAGATATATCTCAGCACAGATATGGAAGATTCTTACGCTACCTGATTTTTAAACACAGACATACATATATGGCTTATACATAGTTGGGCTAGAGCAAAATATACCAAACCTGGTCAAGACTTATCCCTGACTTAGATTATGTGAGGATGAAGAAAGGAATTGTAAGTTTCTTCGCGGTGAAGCTGAAGTCATGGTATGTAAAGAAGATGACTGGAATAGGTAGCTGAACAATCCCCATGTTTAAACAGAATGTTGTTTGCCCATATGGCTCCTGATCTAAGGGAGGCAGAGAAGGGAAGATGCAGAAAACAAATTAGGACATCTCCAAAAATAAAAGCTATGTGATCTAACACATGAATCAAAGGCACAATGCTGGTAGTGACTAATACTCAAGTGAATGAATTTGCAAAAGCAATAGGTTAGTTCAACAATAACTGATACAATAGAAAAACGCCTATTATGGTGTCTAAAGAATTGGAAGTGTATGAGGGCCATGAGTATCAAGCTATTGAATGGCTTCATCCCATTCTACGGCCCTGGCTTTATGCCAGCCCTTTGGTTTATCATAATTTGGGTGTTGCACATATTATGTGGCAAAGAAGAGCTGCTCTCACTTGCTTTTCGACAGTGTTTGGCTGGCTATTGTGCTACAGAGGATGTTTTCCTTTAAAAAGCATGTTTAAATAGTTATTCAGTGACATAAAACCACCCATAAAATGTTTTGTACTGCAGATACTTATCTCCAACAGATGAAAGGCATGTTTTAAGATATTTGAATACTGCTTATGAATGTTTGAACTTGACTATGAATTTCTTAATTTTAAGTTATTTTTGTTATACTAAATCCCTACTGAAAACAAAATTGCATTTGTTTCTTTATAAGCCTAATACGCCTGTCAGCCTTCTTTCTTCTCATGTATTATTATGGTTTTTTCCTCATTAAAACTGAAGTAAACAGTAATAATTATGTTGATATACTTATTTTGATGCATTAAAAGCTAGTAATTTGGATAGCAGATACGACTTTGCAGCATATGCATGCTTTCCGAGCTGCAACCGCTCTACAGCTATGCCAATTCCCATTATTTACTAAAGCATATATTAAATTTAACATCCCGAAGAACTCATATTTTAATAAATGAAAAGCTTCATCATGCCTTAAAATAACCTTGCATATAATAATGTTTTATTATATTAGACCTTTTGTGCAGAGGAGAAACGTAGTATCTAAGCATTTCAGATGTTGATTCAACCATGCAGGAGAACTACACCTAATGAAAAACACTCCTCCTTAAATCCTTGCCTCAATAAAGTTAATTTTATTTTTTAATGAGATGAGAAACAAACCACACTTAGATAAGCAATGTGTTGATAATACTAGAAGGATATAAATGCAAGTAAGAGAACTATTCCCCTTTACCTCATACAGGTGTAGTGGTTTATTTATTTTTATATGCTTACCTCAGTTTTGCATATTCCTCTTATAGACCGTCATTCCCAAATTGTTTAAGCACGTGTTTGATTACCATTAGAAATGAGTTAAATATGTTTAAGTGTTTTTCTTAAGTAAAGCCAGATGAAAATATTCCTTTGATAGAAAATCAAAACATTAACATGTCAGTGCTGTGAGCGTTTGTTCCCCTCCTGATTGTTGATTGCACAAATCCCTTCCTCCCACAACCGCAGCAGAACTTCTGCTCACCTTAATGAGGCAAGATCAAGGCCATAATTTTTACCAGGATGAGCACATTCCTTATGGGTTTACCTGACTTCACCACCACACAAAAATAATAGCAATTTAAGTTATTAAACCCATTGATATTTGGAAACTGCTATGTCAAGCAGGAAGAGGCAAATGGAAGATTTCTTCCATTCCATAAGAGCTGCCAGAAATCCATGTGTTCTGCTGGATTTCCAGAGCGGGGAGCTGCCCACCCAGGACACCAAGTCACAAATGACAGCAGTCAGCAGTGACACAAATGGATCGTGTCTAAGCATATGTTTGCTTACCAGAGTTTGTTTGTACCTATCATCTACTCCCAAAATTCTGAATACAGAAAATTTTACTGCTTCAATTCAATTAACTAAATTGCCTGTTATTTTCAGACAAAAATGACTCTAGATGCATAAACATTTACAACAACAACAAGAACAGAAACAAAGGATCAGTACACAAGTTTTTTGAATTAATTATTTTAAAAAAATTATTCATAGACCACAAAACAATGCAATTTTGCTGAGAAAACCTTTCAATGGGAAAATAATTTGAAAATATATAATTTCCTTTCCTGGATGATTTCATTACAAATGGTAACAACATTTTACACAGTCTTGAAGAACATATCTTGCTTTTAAAAATTCTGACTTTAAAAAGAGATCTAAAGAAAAAATATCCTAGAACGGATCACACAGGCTCATTTCTTTGCTAACAGTAATTTGTAGGTGACATCTGTATATTATTTGCTATAAAATGCCAGATATGATTATTTCAATTTGAGGTTTATATACTTAAAATTGTATTTCTCAAAAAGTGGCTTGAAGTTCATCAGCATTAGAAATCTTGTGACTCTGATTCGCCCCTCTGGTACATAAAGCATTTTCTTATTGATGATAATAAGATTTTTATTTCACCCTTGGATCATAATATTAATGTTAATGTTGGTGTTCATTTTGTCCATATTATTGCCATTTAATATTGGTAAAAATTATGCTATACTGATAGCATAATATTCAATAACATGTGGTGATATAAAGTAACCTAAGAAACAATGATAACAGTAACAATTAGTAACAGTGATAATTGATAAATAACTAATAGCACTTTTATAATAATTAAAGCCTACAATTAGAAGCGAAGTCTTGTCAGGTTCTAGAAGCTCTTAAAAAGCTACAGTCTTTCTCCAGAAAACATATATATAAATCCTTCTAAGACAGAGAAAAACATGCCAATCTATAGAATTCCTAATCAATGCAAAATGCAAATTTTTTCAGCTATGGGCTTGTTAGGGATCACCTCTGATGTGATTCATTTTGTTGCTTTTCTCATCTTTACATAATTTGGTTTTCCTAAATGACATTAATCCTGCTCTGAAGATGAGGCAGCACGCCACAGAGGAATTGCTCCTCAGAGCCTTACTGGAGTATTTGATTCTCCTGTGCAGCTGCTGCTGATGGTTTCATACGGTCTCTCTCTCTCACAGGTAGCCTGTTGGGCTCACTGAACAATTCTGGTTGCTTTCCTAGTATCTCTTCCTGCCAAAGACAACTGCAAACAACTATTTTACATAGGTGTCACCTTAGGAGTAAAAATAACAGCCTTTAATTGGAATTATAGGGAATTTTTAGAAGCCTCACAAAGTATTTCATGTCTCCAGGCAGTTAAGAAACAAAAAAAGCTCACGGCTTTCCTAATTGGAATACTAGAATTATTTAAAGTGAACACAGCTCCTGGGTTTGTCCTGCCTCAGAATACATTCCTTTGAAAACCTTGGTCAAGGGTGTTAATAATTTAAATACTATGTTTCTTTTTCTATCTCTTTTAATTCTGTGGAGTAGACTATATCAAATACCAAAACCAGGGAAAAAGGCCTGATACACTGTGGACACAGGTGCCTGCTTGCCCTTTAACCTTGCAATTTACCACTTCCTATGTGCACAGTCCATGAGGAGGATGGCTTTTCCCTGGTATAGCTGATTACAATGGCTGAATGAGGAGAGGCAGGAGAAAGGGGTGGTGTACCTGTCTCAGGTCATCAGCTGCTCTCTACTTCACCTCAGTCAGAGCTCAGCTCTAAAAGAATTGACTTTACAGTGGGCTCCAGTGGGAGCACTGGGGATGAACAAAATGCACAGGTATCGTTATGCTCAGGATGTCCTACTGGAAGAACACCGCACATCAGGGGGGGGGAACCAACATGTACATGTCATTGCTAGGGCCATGCCTTGTGCTGATGACCTGCAGAGGACCTCCAAGAGAACAATGTTAAAACTGAATTGTCTCCCTCCGCTAATAAATCAGCCCAATAGGGCTTCAAATCTTAACTGTCCAAAAATCCGGGTAAACTTTATCCCTGGATCACAAGACTTGGGGCTGCAGGTTTCTCCAGCCCACAGCACTGATGTGAATAAGAAACACCGGCTTTCATTTGTATGACAGCCTGGGGAGTCAGCTCTAACTCAGGCAAGAATTTCTAAATTACATTTTTTACAACCCAGCTTCCGTCCTGGAAAAGAAAATGTGTTCCTATGATCCTCATGATCTCTCTCTCCTCCGCCACCCCTCTCTCTCGCTCTCTCCTTCACTCTTACTCTCTTTTCTGTGCCTGTACCAGCTGATCAGGGCAGCCATAAGGTACAGTTTAGAAATGTGGGCTCAGATGAAGCAAAGTAAACATTTTCACACCTATGGGAATACTGCATGCCTTCTCCAGGAGCTCTCTTGGCACTAGTAACCATATGTTATGCTGTTATGTTTTCAGAACAATCCTGGTCACGATTATCTTCCAAATGTCTCCTTGAGATGACTGGGGAATACCATTCACTGATCATTCCCAGATGCCTTGCACAGGTTTCTGCTCTGAAAATTAAGATAGTTAATAGCATAGAATAGAGGCTGTTCTGTGTCAGCTGGCATCATTGACAGGGTGTGGTCATCTTTGGTGTCTTATTTTATTCATATTTTAGTGAAGGAGGCTTGCTAGTTGAGCTGTTCCAGAGGCATCTATGTCGATAGAACCAAAGCCCTTGGCTGGCAATATTTAGCTTTGTAGTCATAGGTCATGATCTAAGGAACTGTAGCTGAATGAGGAACACCTTTTACTCCAGCTTTCGAAGTTTTTACAAAAGTACAGATGAAAATGAATAAGTATCTGTAGAATCCTCTGTGGCTTTTAGTTTCCTTATGACTCATTCGATCTTGCACATACAAAGCAATGTCTGGCAGCCTAACATGGGATTATGGGATGTAATTGTATTTTCTGCTCTCAGATATTTGTGATGAATCTAGAGGGAAGATCATTAGATAAAGGAGGAGTGGCATTAAACTGTTTTGTGGTAGAAACAAGAGACTGTATTTGTAAAAGTGGGGAGAATGAGAACGCTTTCACCACTGGGAATGTGAATGTCTCCCAGCCTTGCACATACATAATCCAAGAGCAGAGAAGAGAAGGTTCCTCAGAGCCCTTACACAGCTGGTTGCTCTTCCACACTGAAACCCTCTGGAGATTTCAGTTCAAAACCAATTTCACAACATCTGGATTAGTTTGAAATTCACTTGGATTAATTTTATCAGCCTTAACAGATTGCCTGGGGAGGATTTAGGAGTATTCATCTTTGGAGGGCTTCACCACAGCTTATACAAAACGTGTTCAGAGTTAGTCAAGGTGTAACAGAGTCTGTCTTGGTCCAGCCACTGGGTAGCTGATCATTTGTAGTCTGTTTCAGACCCATTTTTCTAAGTTTCTATGAACATAAGAACATGAAAAGAAGAAGTCCCTGACTAAAGTCTGAAGAGAAACTCCTTTCTTATTCATTCTAGAATCCAAACAGAGTCTAATGGATTTTTATATACAATCACACAGTATATTAATAGCAGACCATTTCTAGAACATGTTGACATTTTGTGGTATCAGGTCAGAGAGATCTGAATTGCTGGAAGACAAATACTTCAGTATTTTTTTCTCTTCATCCCACTTGTTTTGTAAAGAGCATACATGTGGAGAAGTAAGACAACCACACAAATTTTAAAAGCACAGTAAAAATAGCAATTCACAAAGGTTCAGAATACTAGTAATTAATTTGGACACTCCCTTTCTTGCTTGTTTTATATATGGACATACTTTACCTCTCTTAGATTACCCTCTCCTAGCAAGTGACTTTAAACATTAATTACCTAAACACCAGGTCATGTACTTAGCACTTACCTTACAAGACACTTTGAATTGAAAACATCGGTGTTGTCATCTAAAGGATGTGGGGTAGAGATTGCGTTGAGGTTCACAGAAATTTATTGTAATAGTAAGGAGTTAGAAAAGTTTCTGAATGAAGAGATTCAGAACACAGTTGTGGATTCTCCCTGTTGTGGAAGTTACAACCACTTTTGGCAAAGCTCTGTATCTTGAAACAGACTTAAATCTTGGAAAGCCAAGTAAACATGCCACAAAGTCAACAGTCACATTATGGGTAAATAATTGGACAACATGCGTATGTCTGTGTCTTCTTATCTGTCTTGTGTGCAAATATTCTGTGTTAAGAATTATCAGCATTAGAATTTGGAAGTGTGATAAAAATGTTTGAGAATAAAACAATAAATAAAAAATCATGCATGTCTCATTTGGTGTGAAGCAGTAGTTTCTGTTACAAATTTTGCCCTTGCAGGAAGAAAATTGCATTTTAAAGGAGGAGTTTTAAAATAACATTCACTCATTGTACTACAAAAATGAAAAAGAAAACAGTGGAAACTTCTATTTGGTACAACTAGAAGGATGAAACAATCACACTGAGTTCTGCAAATTCAGCATGTGCTCGTGGAAGTCTCTGGAAAGACGCCTTGGGAGTCTGCCTCCTCAAAAGACATATATTACTGACAGTTTGGGGAAAAACAGTTATGGAGAACTTACAGGCTCTGCCTTGCCTCTGAACTGTATGCACATGGTTCTTGCTGCCCTTTCTATCCACCATAATGACAAACCTATCCCATTGTGGAATCAAAACCATGGTAGGCATAGGATGAAAGTCACTGATGTGGTATATACTTACTTTGCTGACTCAAGTTTATTTTAAAACATTAATAAACTAACTCCATATTCCCAGGCTACCTGCCAGATCGAGTATTATCTGTCTGCATCTCTAACTTTATGCGAGATCAGGCTTTTTCTCTACTTTTGTAATTGGCATAGAACCAATGTAAAAGAGCATAGCTAGCACAAATGTTATACACAGAGAACATCTGCCTATCCATGATCCAAAACAAAAGTGTCTTGCTGTGTGTGGTAGACCCAGTTCTAGCTCACGTAGGACCATGGAATCACAAATGTCCTCTGATAGTCTCCACAAGTTACAATCATTATCACTGAAGGACGTCAGGAATGGCCAGGGAGCCAGGAAAGCCCCAAAGAGCCTGTGGAAAAGGCTCAAACTACATGTAGCATCCTTTTTACTCCAGTTTTGAGACTCTTTGTGTCATAATAGCTTATAAAACAATTTCTGTCCACTCTGGTGTATGTTCCAGGCCCATAATGTATTTTTTGCAGCCTGAAGTTGTATAATTATCTGTGGCTGAGTGAGCTGGTGTAGAGAGAGTTTGGTATGCTTGCATGAGTAGCGAGTCATCCACTTGGATTTCAGTGAAGTACTCAATCAAGCATAACAGAGTTGCATGACTCACTGAAGTGAGTGTAAGAGAACAAGGTGAAAGCCCCAGCTGCCCATGAGTCCAGTTTTTGTTACATGGTTTGAAGCCCATTTGCACAAAGGTAGAATCTATCAAAAATAAAGTGTTTGGGGGAAAATTCTTAATGTTGACCTGTAGAATTTGACATGCTAAAAGTCACAAACCACAAAAACATTTAACTCAAAGATATGGTACTTGTTGTTAAGAATATGGATGTTAATATATGTGGATGTACGTAATATACATTCATATATATAATATATGTATATATGACAAAGAAATTAGCCAGTAGTGCTAAGATTCAAGGCCAGCATGCTGAATAGCCCTATATTTAGATTTATTTTATGTTATATTGATTACCACACTGATGATGTAAAAATCATATAAAGGATTTAAATATTTTAATATTTTTTATATATTTGTTGACACTAAAAGTAAAAGAATGTTTGTCTCCAGAAACAAGCCAGATTTCTGTCTTGTTTCTCCATTCCGTGCTTCATTGCAATGATGTTCTCAGTTAGATTAAGTGAAAACATAGCTTATGCATTTCAGGCCAGAATTGTTTTAAATTATGACTACAAAAGCTGTCATTGGTTAATGCACTAGGAGACTAGGAGACAGACAACTTGAATTATGGGTAGCAAAAGTCTAAATAGTCTTAGAAAGATTTAAAAAAACTTGTTTCCTTATGAGGTAACAAGAGGTAAATTCCCTGCTATTTTACATATCTCTTAAAATAAAATTGACTGTGTATCTTCAAAGACAAACATCCAGTTGGAAATGAAAACTCATACATTTAGAAGAAAGTTTAACCAATGTGCATCAGGACTCGAATAAATACTGTCCTCTGGGGCTATTACAGAAACACAGCATTGCTGGAGGGAGAATTATTCAAGTTAAAACATTCTCCTTTATGCACCAGTCCTGTGAAAGAGAAGTGTGAAAATGGGATCCTTCTAAAATGAAAAGTCCTGAGGAAATACTCAAGTCAGTGGAAGGTGGCATAGGAATAACTGTTTAGGAATGGACAAGGCAACTCCATTTTAATAAGGCATCAAATATCATATTAGAAAACCATAGCACCATGGAATTCAAGTTCCCAATGCTGCTAACATCTTAATATATTCAGCACTGTGTAACTGGCTTTTCTTTGCTGTGTGTCATGGCTGAGAATATAACATCAGCATTAAGCAAATAATGGAAGTGTTGTTATGGGTTTCTGTGAGAGCAGGCCTTCGTTCAATGTGTTAAGACATCATCCAAGTAATTTTCTTCTTGCCATCTTCAATTTGGTGTAATACATTATCATAATAAAGGGAGCTGGGAGCAGCAAGACTTGCTTAAGTGTCAAAATGCTCTCAGAAACGCAAAAAAATTAGAGTTTCAATGACAGTTCTTTGGTTCTCAAAGCAGACATTATTCTTACAAGAGAAAAGAAAAGTGGACAAGAAACAAGTTGGAATACTTAAATTTAAAAATAAAAATTCACAATAGGTCATTGAATTCCTGGTGAGCACCGCAGGACAGGGAGGGATTGATATACCCATTTGTACCCATTTTTACTGCTGGGTCTTTGGTCCAGACTCTCAGAAGCACACAGGGAATGGGTGTCAGGCTCCTGTTTATTTCAGTATTGCATTAACTGAATGCAAGAGTTGGGGCATTCACAAGTCCATACATATTAAAAAATAATATTTTGCTCCACAATTATTCAGATTTCTCTTGGAAGTGAAAATAAATATTCTTAATAAAATTTTTGAAAATCACTTTATTATTTTATGTCCATTTTGCTTATGAAAAAAATAAAGCTATACAGCAACAGTGACTTGCTGAAAGTGTCATTCTTTTCTTTTTTTTTTTTTTTTACCATTGCCTCTCCTGAGGAATAGTAATATCCCCTATCTTCAAGCACCACTGGAAGGATAAATTAATTAATATTTGCAAAGAGCTTTGGAATCTTAAGCTGAAAGGTGCTAGATAAGTGTAAAGAATTATACTGTAAATTATGCATAAGCATTGTGGATGCTGCTTTTTCAGATGTGTCTGCTACAAAGAACACTCAGTAGTTCAGACATCTAAAACATGGATGAAGTAGGACTGTTTAAGAATTGATTAGTATACCTTTGGGGGTAAAAGAATGGCAGTCTGCAGCAATGCAGGAGACAACAGCTCCTATATCATGAGGAAAATGACATTTTGATACCATAAGAAGTTCCTTACACCTTTGAAGTTGCATCTTAATTCAAAGTCAGTCAGTATTATTTATTTTTCATACAATTATGAAAGCAGTTTCATGTCAATGAGTGCTTTTTTTTTTTTTTTTAATGAAAACAACCTAGATGGAACAGATAAAAATCCAAGGAAAACACTTTCCCTTCTCTGTTGCTATCAGCCACAGTTTGGGCTGATCTTCCCAGCCCTCCTGAAAGAGGCTTAGGAAGCTTCTTAAGCAACTGTTCAGGGTTGTATTGCTTTAAAACTAGGGCTGAATGTGAATCATAAAATATTCTATTCTTCAAAGGCACAGAGAAACAAGACTGCTAATGAGACAGAAATTACAAAAGAAGGAGCCAAATGTGCATCTGGGCAATTCATAATGGAGATTCGTACTATGGAAGTGGTCAAAGAGCTCTGGGTTGGAGGGACAGGTTTTGTTTAAGTCCAGGTCTATGCAATTAGCAAACTGCTTCTAGAGAACCACTGACTACACTGACTACTGATTAGACCAGACAGCCCAATCAAGCTGACCAGGCTGGCTTCAATGCCTCTGTTGGCACTGGCTGGTACTAAAATAGGATTGAATGGTCCTGGTGTGGGATTTTCGTGCCACAGCAGGAAGCAAGGAACTGCAGATCTATTGATTATTCTGGTAGCAATACGCATTTCAGTAAATTATCATCAAAAACTGAAAACGTAACACAAATTAAGAACAAGGAAGATGAAGAGGTTTGTGAGTATTCTCTTTTCCAGGGCACTGGGTGGGTGAAAATGCCCAGTTGATCCTTGAAATACATATTTCTTAATGAAATATTTGGATAATATATGGTAAAAATTAAACTGTAAAGCATATGCCACCAAACCAAGAAAAAAAAATTTCTTCAATTTAAAAGAATGCCCAGCAGAGCTGTCTTGTTCCCTTGACAACCTCAGTCTTTCCTCTACTGGCCATGAACTTTCTTCACCTCCCCAATTACCACATCAGCTCCTGTGCCTTCAGGGCTTCCATCTCCTGCCAGCTGAGTGGCACAAATTTGGTGTTTCTAGCACAGTCCTAATGGCTGTATTCAAGCTAGTAACAAAAGGTGACCAACCACGCAAGTAGAAGAGTGTATGCAGTCTTGGAGGACTGCGGTGGTCTGAGCTGTAGCTAAAGCCTAGGTTTGAGTAGGAAAATTAAATTTGTGAAGTTAAACTTTAAAGTGGGGAAGAAATACGAAAGACATAAATCCAAAGCAAAAGACAGACAAAACATTGTAGCAAGAGTGTCAGGATGAAACAAAACATTTGCAGTGGAGTAATAGGTGGGAAAGGAGGAAACAACACAAAATAATTCCACTGAGAATGTTGAAAAGAAAAAGCCCTAAAAAGAATGGTGAGGAAGCTGGAAGAATGGCAGTAAAAAGTCTTATTCTTCATGTAATGATGTGTCACTCTATGATTTGAAAAAGAGCATGTGTCTTGTCGGCTCTTTTATTTCAAAAGCAAAAAGAGAAAGTCTCAGAAATGTGACCTTGCCTGTGAGGTTGCAGCAGCCCTGTGGCCTGCATGGAAGAAATCACGGAGCTGAGAGTGAATTTCTCGTTATGCCCTGCTGTGCCCAGCAGCTTTCCACCAGCCTTACATCAACACTGGCAGTGTGTAACAACCCTTCAAATTTCTCATCTCCTACCTGTGGTGAGGTAACTTCTTCAGAGGATTTTAAAGCCAGTCTAGAAAATGAGAAGCAGCCTAAGTCCTGGGTCAGTCTTTCATGCAAACCTTGTGTGATCTTCCTGGCAGAGGTGAGTACAGGTTATAAAATCATCTCGTAAGGGGATTTTGAACACAGCAGCCCTCCAACTCGAGAGACTCAAATTAGTGCCTAAATAAGAAGTTAAGTTCTTTCTTTCAGAGATGCCTAGCCAAGACAAGGTGCTGAAGCATTATATTGCTGACAACAAGGCCAGTGATATTTAGTTTGTTAAAGGGATGATGTCCACTTCTTTGAGTCAAATTCAAAGTATCAAACTTTAGCAAATAATTAAATGTTTTCAATGTGACTATTTTAAAAGTAAAAGGAAAAAATGTGCAATAGTGTTTTGCCATGGCCTTTCCAAAAGAGAAAATAAGTTCTCCTTGTATCAAATAGGCATATTATGTTAAAAAATTTGCATAATGAGAGTGACCTGAAGGACTTTAAAAGGGAAACAATGACTATGCAGGAAGTTCTTTCAAAGGTCCTTGGAAAGGAATTGGGACAGAAAGAACTAATCCCTCTAATTTTTATTTCCCTTCATGAATGGGATCTTTGGGATTAAATCTAACTGGGCTAGACTAGATCAAATACTATGCAGAAATGCTATTTCACTGTATCATCTACAAATAAAAATTGGTTGAAAAAATTACAATTATCAATGGCATGCTTTACTGTGATGCCAGATTATTTCTTTTAATTATACATAGAAAATTACCTACATTAGTGAACTTGTTAAGAAATTACCAGCAGATGCAGACATAGTGAGAAAGATAGTTTTTTCTGTTGTGGCAGATACTTCATTGGCCTTAAATTGCAAGTTGTTATTGGAGATATGTATGTGAACTGGAAAATCATATCCCCTTGCCACTAATTTACACAGGAATTTGGTATTAATTTTTCATGCAATGCCAAATTCCTTTTGGTGCTCATAAGCTATTAGGCCCTATGCCACACATTGTTTTGCCAGGTGTTAACATGCTACAGACAAATTACATGCCCCCTAAAATATCTGAGAGATTTTGAGAGACAAAAGTAAAGGACGAATGCAGGATGAAAATAAAAACCTTTGCAAATAACTTATAAAGACTTGACTAGACTTAAAATATAGATCTTATGACTTTTCAGTAAGAACCACCATGTTTATCTTAATCCACAGACTGAAAAAGATACAGCGGATGTATAATATTGAGGAAAGATCTAATTTGACCTAACTTGTCCAACAAAGTTCTCAACTCACCAACTTTGTTTAAAAAAATCCATCTTTAAATATTTGAAGTGAAAAGTGTAGCAAAAACAATTTGTCCAAATAGATTGCATTGGCACAGTAAATTGGTATCGTTTCTTCACCTATCTTGTGGGTTTATCTATTTAGTATTACTGATGATTCACTTGTGAGAGGGAGGGAAGTTAATTAAAGAGGTCTGCTATGTGTCAGAAATTATGTGCAGTTCAGAAGTCTATGTCCAGTCCTAAAGTGTGACTATCAGACCCCCAGTTCTTATATAATTTCTAAACAGCAATGTCAAGAAAATGATTGTTTTAATTCCTCTCTTGTGTCTGGGAAAACACAATAAAGACACTCTCGCACCTGCCAGGTTCAGCAGAAAGGAGGGGAAAAACTACTTTATTTACATATGTCACATTCTTATACAATTCCCAACTCCACAAGGGATTGGAGGACATGTCACTTCTTTCCCAATCCCACTGGAGAAAAAAGATGCTCATCAAAGTTCTCTTATCACAAAAGGAATGAAAAACAGAAAATACCTTTAAGTAAACATTGGCTATTATTTACAGGAAACTGCGTGAGAAAGAATTTTTGACTCCAAGGTTAAAACAGAAGGCTTTAGCAAAAACCAGGGCAACACTCTCTGCCTGTAGGTCAAATAAAACTATGCACATAAATCCACAGGCAGTGACAAAAAAGTGCCACACCTCTATTATTTCCTCTTAACCATTTGACCATTTGAAACTCATGCATATTTGCATGAGGCCTTTTAAAGATACCAAGATGAGCACTGTAACAAATCCTTAAAACACGAAAACAGATAAACATATCCTTCATGCATACAACTGGAAACAGAAACACAACCCATCAGCAGTGTTAAATAGTTCACTCATTTGAACAGATTTTCACCCTGCTTTAGTACCTTGCCTAATCTGAAATTATTGTAGTCATTAGCATATAATAATTTAGTTGTAGCATGCTGTGTTTGCCTGCCACTGAAAAGCCAGATAACTACTCCAGGAGCAAATAATTACTAGGACACTGATTCCCTGTTCACTTAGTAACGTCTGCTGTCAGGTTTGAACCACTTTGTCTCCAGGCATATATCAGCAGTTAAAGGTAATATTCACAGCACTGTCTGAGTTGCAAGAAATAACTACTTAACAGTGGGGACTCTCTTCAGCTCAGACCTCTGCTAATTATTCTGTGCATGTGCCTGCCCAGTCTCACCAGGTTCCCCCTTCTTTCCCCACTATTAGTTCAGCAGGGTTACTTTCAGTGCCATTACGAAGGCTAAAGGACACTAAATACCTCATTTATATCACTGGCCATACTGGTATATTATCAGCTGCTTCAGCGCTCTTCAGGCTCTGATGCCGGGCAAAATGCTGGGCAAATTGCTTCAGCTCAAGCAGAGGTTATGGCTATGATGCCATTTATTCTGTATGAAATTCTGTACTCCACAGCATTCTGGAGCCTTCTGGGTTTCCTTCTGGGAATATCCATACAAAAGGAGTTTAACAGTCTGTGAACCTGACTGTCATCCTTGTGAGCACTACTTCACAAAAGCTTCTCTGTGGGGTCCAAATGAGTACTGCTAGAAATGAATAACAAGTTGCACTGCCAGACCCAACAAATTACAGCAGTAGTACAGAAAAGCGCTTCACAAAAATACTTATTATCTGATTCTTTTTGCTCTTGCACAGAAATTGCAGGTGAAAGTTGATGCAGCAGATGGTATTAAACAATAGTTACCAGATAATAGAGTAATCAGCGATGGCATTTATTTACTAGGAGTCACAGAGGAGAGGATACATTAAAATCTGGGCATGAGTTCAAACCAATTTTTACATGGAATTTGGCAGTGTTTTACGTGATAAGAGGCTGCCACTACAAGTGAGCCTAAGAAGAGGGTTCTTTGCACAGGCACGGCCTGGGCAGTAGCATGGCTCAGCCCCTGTACCACAACTGCCTTCTTGCTCTGCCCTCACATGTGAAGTCCAGTTCAGACCTGGGAGCAGATGGTCCCACAGGCACCTTCACTATATCTGCAAGGAGAACAGGCACCACAGAAACTTTGTGAAATTAGATAAGGGCACCAGCAAGTAGACAGGGACATACATGGATATAACACCTGGTCAAGATTAGATCTGCTAAGTTAGCTGATATTATCAATCAGTGGAAGTGATTTTCCTGGGAATTCAAGAAAGCATGAGAGACCAGCCCACTCCAAATTCTCTTTTCTTTTTCTAGCACCGAAAGTAGCAGCAGAAGTGCTATTTTTGTGGTGTGAGGTTCAGATCTTTCTACAGCTGGCAAGAACTTAGAGAAGAAAAATATGTCAATATTCTCAATCACTTCTTACTCAAACCTGAATAGCTATTGCCCATCATTCTTTCTACCTTTAATATCTCAATCTAATTAAAAATTCTATAAAATGATAGATGGTTTTAGATGAAGAATAATTTAGCAGAGAGACAGTCCCATTGCTTTCAAAGAAGACTTGGTATTTTTCTTTCCAGTGCAGTTTTGATCTCAAATATGCACTTCATGAATCATAAGTATATTATTTATTGGGAAAATCCGAATTGATTTTGAATAGGATTTCAAGAGGATGCCTGGAACAAAAGAGGACCAGATCATGTTGAAGTTCTCTGCAAAGAATGAAAAGTGCTTTTCCCATATTTCATGTTTCAAATTATGATAAAAATAACCATACGTCACATTATATAGCCCTTAATCAAAAGGCCAAACTTTTCCAGAAAAATCTCAAGAAACGCTTTGACGTTGGTAAGGTCACCATCGGTGTATGTCAAGGTACAATTTGTGCTGCATTATTTACAGCTGAATTTTTCCAGTGTATTTAATATAATCAGGTTTAGTGTTGCAATATCTTATTATCAGCAAAATGTCACAGGGGCTTTGATCCCCATGCCCTTATGTCCTGCAAACAGAATAGATACATTGAGACTTGTTTTAAAAGTAAGGTACAATCAGCTGTGATGGCAAATACAAACATTTGAGTTGAGCCTTAGAACCATGCATTAACATGGTGAGTCTGAACATGAAATTCATGAATCTCAATAAATTTCTTTACTAAAAGACCTTTTGGTATGCCATTACTTTTAGGCATTATTGTTGAGGAAAAAAATGTCCATTATTTAATATATATTGCTCTTGTATTATTGGCATCTGGAACTCAACTCCAAAAATGTAGTAATCAGTCGATGTCAATGTCTGAATTAAATTTAAAGTTGCATTTTTTGCTGTTCAAGAACTTCTGTTCTCAGAGAACATTCAACAAATAGGGTACCCATTGTTGATGTTATCCCATTTCTGTCCCTACATAAAATTATGCATATACTACAAATCATATTGTCAGCTGGTTCCACAACTAAGAAAACATATTTCCAAAAGTTCATGGGGCAGAAATTCTGAAATATAAAATTTTGTGCTTCAGGAGATAAGACAACCATCAGCTGGCATTCTCTTAGGTGTTTTTTCTGTGTGTGGTTTCTTGTTATTCTCTGGTACTGCTTGTACTGCTGACAGCCAGATTGATTATATGGACCAGAACAAACCATTCTTCTGCCCTGCTTTGAGAATTCCTTTGTACTTTGGAGAATCTTATGCTTGTCTTAGACATCCCATATCTGACATTGCACCTCCCACTAAACTGCCTTCCTACTTCTCGGGCTCTTTACTGGTGATCGTCACGTTGGGAATCTTTCTGAAGGGACATGCTCTAAATAGTACAAAATAGTACAGTTTGTTTCATGTAAAGCATTAGTGCAGGAGCTAAGTGACCAAACTGAGATTTCGTTTCCACCTTGCTTTTTGAAAGCAGTACTTCAGTCCTTCACTGGGTAAATTATTTGGCCATGTGTACCTACTCATTGTCTCTCATTCCTCATGGAGGAAAGCTACTTCGCCACTTTCCACACTATTCAAACAGCTTTTGTTCTTTGTCTTCTGTTATTTTTTTCTTTTTTATTTTTTTTCGGGGGGTGGTGGTGGTGGTGTTTGATTTTGGTTCGTTTGGGTTTGGGTTTCTTTGTTTTGTTTTATTTTGCTTTGCTGTAACTGGTACCTGGAGTAAGGAAGTACATTACATCTCTGTGCCTTAATACATTCAGTACCACTCCCCAAAAAACTCTGCTCAGGTGACCTGCAGAGGCCAAGAGCAAATCAACACTCATTGCCAAAAGAGCCTGCCCCTCCAACCTGAACATTTCTGACTTCAGAAATACTCTGCATTTAAGCAACACTCCCTGAGAAGACTCTTGCTAAAACTAGGGATGGAAAGATGATGGAGTAAGGCATGATTTTCAAAAGATTGGTACTTGATCTCAGTCTGTATGACAGCAGAGATAAGAGGGAAGAGATATTCATAAAAAGAACATGCAGCTGAGAAATCTTTGTGTGAACCCAGTTGCTAAGAGGGTTTCAGAAGTAATTTTTTGTGAAGCTGAAAAGTAAGAATCTAGTAAAGGGCAGTTTTGTTTTGAATACGTTGACTATTCAATAAGGCAGAAGCAGTGTGAGGAACAAGAACTTTTTTTAGGGAGTGAAAATTTTCAGAGGCAGAGATAATTTTGTCTTTGAGTAGGGAGAAAATAGAGAACAGCAGGGAACAAAAAACTGGATGTGATCCTTGGTGCACTATGAGGAAAGGAGAAGTAATAATGCAGATGTTAGTATGGTTGGGACATTTTTAGAAGTTAATTCAAGAGGTTGGGAGGGACAAATATTTGTCAGTTTTGCACTGACATTTGAAAAAGACTGACAGAGGGTTTGCCTGAACAGGAGAATGCTACTGGTTGCTCCTTGCATGTTATTCAGAACATCTCTTTCTTCCTTAACTATTTGATGGTGTAATTTTGAGGGGAAGGGAATATTACCTTTTAACTTCAGTCTATTTTACTATTTCAATCCTGAAGACACTTGCTAGGGAAAATCTGAAAATTTAATATGGTTGTGGGCCATACAAGAATTAGCTGGAAATCCTATAATGTAAGCATGGACTTTTGTAAGTAATCAAATAAATTCTGATATTCTAATGATAAATTTGATGTAGGGTCCTGTAAAATACTACATTTTACCAACATGTAGCAAACTTTCACTGAAGACTTGGAGGGTTCTGTAAAACGTACATAACTTTTATACACAAGAGTTGACATTAAAAAGTATAGAAATTATTTTGGAAGTTAGGATTAAAACATGGAATGTTTTTAAAATGGAGCAAGTTTCTAAAATCAGTGAGGAGAATCAGTAAGGAAATATGGAAATAAATCACACAGCTAAGTAATCAAATTCAAGAACACAAATTGGGTTCATCGGGGAGTGTGAAAAGATTAAAGTACATATAAACTAGGGATGAATCAGCAATCATAAAAAAAGCAGCTCCAGTATTGGGTTGTATCAATAGGATTATCACAGTAAGTCAAACTTGCAGGGAATGCCTGTAATATACAGTGCTGCTTTGGCTTTACATGAAACAACACCCACATTTTGGAATGCTGCATTTCAACAAGACTAGAAATCTGCAGAAAATCAAAAGAAGAGTAGAAAGCTGCTTAAGATATTAAAAATCTTGATCCGTGAGGGTGGGATAAGAGAACAAAGCAATATGAAAATGTGAATATCCTAAAAAATGAATTGCAACTCCCCCCGAAATACAAATATTACAATTTTAGAAGAAGGAAAATGTATGTCACAAGGCAGTATCTTTTGTTAGGAGACATGAAAGGGAATTGTGCCCTTGGCATGGGAGATTTTGATTAAGTAATAGTGGATGTCTAATAATTATTTCTGGCAGTAGAATCAATCTCAAGGAAGCTGACTAAAGTAAACTCGCTTGAAATATTCACTACCAGTCCTGAGACTACAAAGTAATATTTGCCTCAGTTCTACCATAACTCAGGAGGACAAACTACTACAGGTGACTCACTTGAAATCTCTTCCCATTGACATAATTCACAGAGACCTATTCCAGAATATTTACCTATTTAAACCAAAATCCTAGACTGAAAATATCAACCTATGCCTCAAGTTCTTCAGAGTGTAAACTCTATTAATTTAAAATATTTAAAATCCTTAAGGACCAAGCCAGTATACACCAAGGTTTTAAAAAGCAGATGGTAATGGTAAAAAATCCTAGTTTTCCTACTCCACTCCCTATTAGTCAGATTTTCACTTCTAATGTAATGCAACATCTGGTTCCAATTCCAAAGCAGACCAGACTATTGTGGAATCATAGCAGATGTAGTATTTTGGTACAGATTACTTTTTACATGATTTAATAAATTCCTAGAGTGGCATTTGTGACACTTTATTAGGTAGGAAATAGCTATAATCTGAAACAACAGAATTGCAGCAAAATTATTTTAAGCTTAATGTGAATAGAAAATCCAAATAAAGTGATGGGAGTCCAAAGTCATTCAGGAAGTTAATAGCAAACCAAGAGGTAGGGCGGATCTCTCAAAATCAATCCATTATTTTATTAATGCACAGTACAGCATACCAAATGTGTTCAGTTCTTTCCCACTGAGAGAGGAATCATGAAGAAATGACAGGATTACTTTCGTAAGATTTGTCTCTCTTATTACTCATTAGGCAATAAGTTTAAGATGTATAGCAATAAAATTGTATTAAAAGGGTTAGACTCAGAAACTATCTTAAGCCCCAAATCATAGACTCATAGAACCTTAAGGGGTTGGAAATGGACCTTCAAATCACCTAGTCCCAACGCCCTCTGCCATGGACACAGGCAAATGCGGGAATCAGACACAATTTAGTTGTCTTTATCCAGAATTTAGGTATTCCAACTTCTTTTTCGACTATCTTGAGGGTATCAAAAGCCTCAAGGTGCTGCAGGTTTTGAGTTTAAATTTTCTTATAAATTGCACTTTTGGAATCCTGGCTTTTACTGAACTGAGTAGCACTGTGACTGTCTTATGATTATACACAGCTAAGAGCTGCTAACACTCATTTGAGGCACTAAGCACACCCCCAGGACCATGCTCTTTTCAAAATACACAGGCTGTCTCTTTTCTTTCAAAACTTCCTTGGAATAATATCCACTTTCTCCACTGCATTATAAAAATCAGTATTACTAAAACTTTGGAGAATGATTCCTCTGAGAATTCTTTTATGTTCCTTCCAGAAGGCAGCTATCGTGGAACTGAATGGAAAGAACTAGTGTTAAGGAGCATGGTTTAGTATACAAATAGGTGAAGTATGTGGCTAAGAGAGAGGATACGTGTTTCCATTGCTCTTTAAAGTCTGTTCACATTATTGGGGTAAAACGTTTTTGGAAAAAGACTAAATTGCTATCAGGAGAATGCTAAAAAAATATCAAACAGCCAAAATAAACCAAACCCTCTTCAGTGAAGGAAGTGGGTATCCCTAAAGAGAAAGTCAGAGTTATGCATCTCAAATATGCAGAGGTATCTTTCTGTACATTTTTGGAATCACCTTTGAGTTTCCCTATTCTTTAACTGAAGATGATGGTGCAGCTACACTGTCAGGTAGGTATGTCTAAATCACGCAGGTCCTTGTTCAGTATTTCTTGTTTTGACTTCCCTTGGAGTTGCTACTGGCCAAGCCTACGTGTGGCAGAATGTTCACGAATAATCCCCTCTTCAGGAGGAGACTGGGCTGTGCCTGCACATATTGTCTTTGCTGTCCTTACAAAAGGATCACTGATGGATGAAAAGTACTTACCCAAAAGGATGTTTGTCACACACATCCCTGAATCTGAACCATGCTCTAATCTGCCATTCTCCCGGAGTACTGTCTCTGCTCCATGCAGAAGGGCTCAGCTTAAAGGCCCACCTTCAACAAAATCTTTAGATTTTTCTTTCCTAACTCCTCTTTAACTTCTCTATTCAACAGTATGTGAAATTAGGAATTTAAATGTGAGTTAAGGGACCGTGTATTTTCAATTTGTGCCTAAATGTCAATGTAGTTCTTAAATTTCAGGTGCACAAGGCTTTTATTGCACTGATCCATTTGAATTTTTCTTTATAACTATCAGGCATCTGTTCTGAATTAATTCCGGAATATTCTAAAAATGAAAATATTTCCTCAAAGACCCTGCAAGGGGCAACTGATAGACTACTATTCATTTTCTCTTTGGATTTTCAAAATATTTTCATATCACTGAGTAGAAGTCCTATAAGGAATTTAATTAAAAGTATAATATTCTATGGCTTTCTATACTGTTAAGGATTCTTCTCTAGAAGAAATCAGTCCTTTTGTCATTTACAGTATGGATGAGAAAATGAGTGAAATAGTTGCCTATTTTAATATTTGCATAATAAATTTTTTTGATAGAAATTTCATCCTAAATTAAAACATAACAATGGAATTTCAGAAGTCATAAAAATTGGTGTTAATATTAAAGAATAACAAAATGCTCTTCCAATAAAGGGTGTCAATGAACTATTTAAAGACAGTAACACAGTAAAATCTTTCAAGCCAAAAGTATTTATTACCTTTAGTGTCTGACTGACATACAGGAAGGTTGATGTGTATTTGAATGTAAGAGTCAAGATGTGAGAGGAAGGGAATTAAAATATCAAAGCTATTCCATAGGCAAAAGAGTAGATGTATTGCTTTTCTCAAAATATTTGTTTCATTAAGGTAGCACAGAAGTAATATCTTCTTTTAGCTTCAAAGTTTAGTTCTAACAGTATTCAAAACACTTTTTAGTAGTTGGACTTATAAGCATCAATTCTTTCACTGCACCTGAGTTGATAATAATGTAATTCTCCAGTTTAGTCAGCCACTCAAGTCCCTGTATTTCATTATTTTTACTAAATTATAGGTTTGAGATAGAGACAAAGCCATCTCCCAAATCTAATTTCCTTCTGAACTCATAGATAACTAAGGACTTAGATACTTGTAAGATAACATCCAAATTTTAACATCCCTAATCATTACTAATGACATTTTTCCCCTCACTGCCCTGTGGATAGGAAAACAATATCCTCAGCAAGCAAGGAATCAGGCAAAATAAGTGACATACCCAAATTTATGAAGAAAGCCAGATGCCTTGGAATATAAAAACCTACCAATACCCTTTCTGCAGGTTGGTCTTTCTTCCTTGGAATATTTTGTGGTGTTCCTATGAATACACTGTACAAAAGAGTACTTAAATTCTTGGTTTTTAAATTCCACAGTAGCTATTGTGCCTGTTTTACCTTTCAATCAACTGCATCTCTGGCTAAAAATGCTTCTGATTTCTTGTTATTAAATATATCTTAGCTATTAAGTTTCTCTTTTCAAACTTGTTGGTTTAAGAACCACAGGTAAGACTGCACCTCAAATACTGTGCTCAGTTCTTGGTCCCTCACTAGAAGAAAGACATTGAGGTGCTGGAGAGTGTCCAGAAAAGGGCAGTGAAGTTGGTGAAGGGTCTACAGAACAAGTCCAAAGAGGAGCAGCTGAGGAAGCTGAGGTGTTTAGCCTGGAGAAAATGAGGCTCAGGGGATACCTTATCACTCTCTCCAAGTACCTGAAAGGAGCTCAGTCTTTTCTCCCAAGTAACAAGTGACAGGTTGAGAGGAAGCAGCCTCAAATTGCTCCAGAGAAGCTTTAGATTCTTTTAATTCAAGATTAGGAAATACTTTTTCATTGAAAGGGTTGTCAAACATTGGAACAGGCTGCCCACAGAAGTGATAGAGTCACCATTCCCTGGAGGTACTTAAAGGATGTGTAGACATGGTGTTTAGGGGCATGGTTTAGCGGTGGACTTCCATGCTAGGTTAACAGCTGCACTCAATGATCTTAAGTTTTTCTAGCTTAAATGATTTTATAATTCTATAATTTTCTTTGTTCTCTAATGTATTTTTAAAAGTTATGCCCTAGTCATTTAGTTGGTATAGTTTTGATGCCAAAAATCACATAGTGCCATTTTTTGTACGGCATTTTCCAAAAAATTATGTTAGGTGATAGCATTAGCACTTTTTCTTGCTGCAACATCTATCAGCAAGAAATACATGTAAGTCACAGGTATAATCAGACAATCAAGGCATGGCTGAATGCCTCATGCTGGAAAGTGACTTTTATAAATACTGCCACCTGGAAAATAAGTCAATTGAAACTATCACAGCTGATCTCCCAATCCAACTAATCCGTCATTCTTTCTGGCCTTTTATAGTCTCACATTCTGATAAGGTGTCAATTTGTTATTGTGCAAATGCACCTGCTTGGAGTGATGCCTTGTTTGGAGATGAACTAAACCATATTAGCATGGGGTGAAATCGGTTAAAAGGTGACTCTACAGAATTTTCCAGTCTTCTCTATTCACTACATGACTCTTAGCCCAGTCTGCTAGCAATTTAGAGTAGTTTTCTTTGGCTAAGGGCATGAGAGAGCACTGTCAGACTCCAAAACCTTCACACCAAATTTTCACCTACCACCTAGCATAGCTGCTTCATTTTGCTTTGAAAGAGAAAGATATACAAGAAACCAGAGCTGTCTTTCACTCATGAAATATTTTACCTCTGAGAGGTAAAGTCTTATTCTAGACTGGAATTAACGAAGCTGAAGATAGGAAATCCCAAGAGCTATGAGGAAAATAACCAACTGTCTTTGCTATATACTACAATTTTCTACATTCACTTCTCTATTCCTAAAATGAGACAAAAGAAATAAAAGAGCAAGTGAGTTTTGTGATAAAAACAGAAGCATGGTTTTTAAAAGCATTTTATTTAAAAAAGGCTAAACTACAATTGCTTTGCAAAATCTCATCAACTCTTTGATAACAATGGGTGATATCTAATTTTCAGTTGCTATTTCTACTCCCTATACTGGCACATTTTTGATCTGACATAGCTCTGCTGAAGAAAGGAATCATAATTAGTGAACATGAAATGAACTGTCCTGCCTTTGAATAATTGTATACCACAAGCAGTTGTAGATTACACAAACCTACAAGTTCAGTTTGATAAAAACATGAGCAGGAGAGAAATATTTAATGGGGTTATTTGCTAGAGCAGTAAGTATCAAGGTGTCAGACAACTCCTGGAAATAAATAAGTGTTTAGGAGAGGTGTAAAATTCTAGACACCACTTTAGGCTACTTACCCATGTCATTATTACCAGTCAGGAAATTCTAATCTGGGATGTCCTGACTGTTATTTAAATCTTTTATTATTATTTTTGAGGGTTTGCCTTGTTGTTGAAAGAAGACTAAGTTAGAATTAGGTGCAAATTGAAGGAGAAGCTTAATATAATTTAGAGTGCCAAGAAAAGGATTTTTAGGGATGTGGGCATAATAGAAATTTTTTACTATGATTTCTCCTTTGTTACTTCAGGGTCAGGGTCACTCTCACCCACTCAGTGGGGAAATCCTGATTTCTAACAGCCATGTAGGTGCTTGCAATATTTGAAGCATCACAAGTAAGCCTTTAAAGCCAAAAAAGCATAGCACTAAGTACCATGTCCAGTCATTTCATGAAGACTTCCAGGGATAGTGACTCCACCACCTCCCTGGACAGTCCTTTCCAATGCTTAACCACCTTTTCAGTGAGGAAATTCTTCCTGATGTCCAGCCTGAACCTCCCCTGGTGCAGCTTGAGGCCATGTCCTCTTGTCATGCCACTTGTTGCCTGGGAGAAGAGGCTGACCCACACCTGGCTGTATCTTCCACTCAGGCAGTTGTAGAGAGTGATTAAGTCCCCCTGAGCCTCCTTTTATCCAGGCTAAACAACCCCAGTTTTCCCTTCAGCAGCTTCTCATCAGATTTGTGCTCCAGACCCTTCAGCAGCTTCACTGCCCTTCTCTGGGCATGCTCCAGCCCCTCTATGTCTTTCTTACAGTGAGAGACCCAGAACTGGGCACAGCACTTGAGGTGAGGCCTCCTCACCAGCGCTGAGTACAGAGGGACAATCCCTGCCCTAGTCCTGCTGGCCATATTTCTTCTTGATTCAAGCCAGGATGCCATTGTCTTCTTGGTCACTCCGGTTGCCAGTGCTGGTGAGCCCCAAAGCAGAACAATCTCAAAGGCTATTCCAAATCAGGTGTTTGAATATTTAGTTCAGTTTGACTTGTGCACATCTATGACTAGCTGCTGCAACTAGTTAGTTTAAAGCCAGAGTAGGTACTAGCATCCCATACCTCTATCACAATATATCAATTTTCTTATGATATGTTTTCTATTATCTTAATATAACATCCTTTAAATGCTCATGCTTAAAAAAAATGCCAAAGAATACAGCAGTGAATGTGACACAGGATGGAAAAGATTATTTTACTATGAGCTGTGAAGAAAAATCTTCTCTCCTTGATGGTTCTCAAGAGACAGTTCATCTCAATTAACATGTTTGTTGCTTTTACCTGGTTGTAGAAGTTTCTAAGATAAATTCACCATGATCTCAGAAGAGTTTCAGCTCTTGTATATATAGTGCTTACAAATTCAATCCTATAGAATTATTAATAATTATTACAAAATCTGTGTGTTATATAAATGGAATATTCTCACAAGCACTATCTTTAAAGACACCGATTATCATCCCTATTTTTCAGAGAGGGAATGAAGCCTATCCAGATTGAAGGATATCCTCAGAAGCAGTTTATCCAATTTGTAGGTGTCTTCAACACCAGAGTAAATTGGAATTAGACAGTGAAGGACAGTCTGAGCTCTTTGCCATATTGACAGTTTACTCAGACTTTCACTTAAGTATCAGTGTTTTTACAAGTACAACATAAGAATCTCTTTATTGATAAAACCATTTTTAATTTGTCCTTATTCACTATATTTTAAATATTAATTGAATTTTTCTACATGGTTGGGTCTGAAAAAAAAACTAGGGTACACTAGCACAAAACTGTTATGAGAGGAATGTCAGGTCCTGTGAGCATATGACTTGTTTTTCTAAGTGTTTATGTTTAAGCCTTCAAAAATTGCCCCAAAATGTTGTTATCATTAAAGCAAGAAATCTGCTGCTATAAAAAGCCTTATTCTGAGTTTTATCATGCATTACTTCTCTCCATATGCTATACTGGAAGAAAGTGTGGCAGAACTATCTTGTACTAACTTGCTTGGTAAATAATTACCAAGCCTTTCTCAGCTTCCACTGAAAATATTAGCATTTTTAAACTACTTCATGAAGCATTAAATTCAATCTCACTCAGAGATTTCAAGATGAAACCCAGGGGGATGTGGTTGATCTTTCTTATTATGTATGATTTGCAAAGCATGGCTTTGATTTTAAAAAACTCCAGAGTTTGCAAATTCAGTAATTTACCTCTAAAAACTAAGCAAATAAATAAGTTACCAAACCATAATATTCAACTAGTACTAGCATTATAACCTGCCTTGCAAAGGTCATCTGCCTCTGCTGGTTAGTTATCTATTGAAAGATAAAATCATTCTCATACAAAAAGAAAGAGAAAACAAGAGAATCTGTTAAAACTTTCTTCAGGTTATACTAAGATGTGCAGCTGCCAGAATAATACAAATAGTGTTTTCACAGGACCTGTTGTAAAAAAAAGTCACTGAAAGTTTGTCAGCATTTCTTTAAGACAATCTGAAATTAAAATGTTCGTTTTTTAGAAAAACAAGATGAAGCAAAGCAAAACAAAATACCCACAACCAAACCCAAGAAACATACCGACACACTTTTCTTTTCTTGTTTATTTGAAAAACAGGGAGGTAAGGAATCAAATTAAATCAAAAATTATTTTTTCTATATAATATAAAAAGGACATATTCAGACTAACACAATTTTGACAGAACATTCTCCAATCATCTCTATTTATGTGGAAGGTTAGCTCATTTCATTGCTGTTGTTCTGTGTGGTCCTCCATGGGTATTCAACCAGAGGCATGTAAAGGTAATGTTATTTGGATCAGTAATGGAGCTGCCAAAATGATTTTCTCACTTATTAAAGCAAAATGTAGCCTATAATTGGCACTCAGGTTTCTGTGTACCGCTATGCAGATGTATCACAGAGATGCCAGAATGAATTTTGCTTTTCTATTTCATCCACACATATTCATAGCTCTGTAGACTATTGTTGTATAGTTATATAGTTCTTAGCCAGCTCCAGTAATTTTCTCTACCTTTTCCCTGCCCAGATGATAGGCAGAAAGACAAAACACATTCCAGAGGCTCCAAACCCCAGGGCTCCAAACCCCGGCTCTCCAAACCGCGAGGCTCCAAGACCCCTATCCTGTCTTGGTTCTTCCTGGGAGCCAAGGTTGAAACCAGCTCTTCGAGACACATTTTCATAAACAATATTTAGTTCCTATCTAGAGAGGGGCTACAGAAGAGGTGGAACCAAAAGGGGAGAATTAGCTCATCACTTGTGCTTCTAACTGGCGATTCTTGTCAATTATGCTAATTTACTAAACTTATAACACTGTATTCACCCCATGCAGGGGTGGGGATTTTCCATATCTTCCCCTTGGAGGCCTCCAAGAGACACCAGCCCTTGTATTACCTCCTATACTAATATTGTCTCAAAAGTGTGTTGCGTTATTTCTAGGTTCTTTAGGGCACCAGCAGGGCAGCAAAGGTGCTTGTAAATGTGACGTTTGAGTCACCTGGAAAATATCTTAAAAATTAAAATTTTCCAGTAGTGTAGGAATTCAGCCAAAGTCTACTTTCTTTAGGTTGCATGCTTCAAGTATTTCATGATTTTCTTTGCCTTCCAAAGTTTTTTATACAAAATATTTTAACAGAAAGGTATTTCATGGGAAAGTATAAATGTAATATTTGACCAGGAGTTCCTAGATGTATAATGGAAAACAATACAAACACGAATTGCTCATTTGAATTCCTGAACACTACAGAAGTATTTACCTCTGTCTGTGCTCTCTCTATACTACTACACACAAACTCTTCTTCCCTCCATCACTGGCAAACTGACTGTGACTATACCAGTCTCTTCTGAGGTTTCCAAACATTTGTGCATTATTCTGAATAATCAAATAAAGTATCTACGTCATTAACTGCTCAATAGTATCCTGTGCATTCCATTCTCCTATTCATGTGCTGTAATAGAATAGTTGGAGCTTTTATGAAAACTAAACAATTTTGAAGTGACAGCCATGCATGCAGGACACTGTTTAATACCAGGACATAAAAAGGCAATTTACTCACTTTTTAAATTCATCTTGACACTTACAGCACACATTTAGCCTACATATTATCCCTAAGTAGGGAAATAATTGACTACCCCAGGTAAGTGGGTTAATGTGTTTTCATGAATATGGATGATCATATTTTGCTTATTCTTTCACAGTCTACATAGCTTTTGTTGAATGTCTTTTGATTGCAGGATATTGAAAAGTTGTGTTTTCCTACATTCCACTAGAAATCGATAAATCATATGCTGGAAGATTGTTTCTCTCCCTCTATATGCCAGTATGTTGTCAGTGGTGGATCTGGAACCAAATGTTTAGAATAAAGGTGCAATACATTCTCCAGCAGAGAGGAATTATGGAAGAATAATACACTAAGGGAATTGTCATCAGTTATGGGTTATCCTCTGCCTTGAAGCTGGTTTTATTCATGTTGCTTTCAAAATACTTTTTGTATTTTATTTATTTAACTTTAACTATTGTAGAACAGGGTGGTTTTATTATCTAAGTAATGGTCTAGCCCTTTAGAGACCATTATTAACCTCATAATACCTTACAGCTGGCTTTGTAATGTGTGCCCATTAGTAACAGAATTTAATGGTCCATTAGAATGACAGGGATCACCAGGACCCCACAGCATTGTAGGAACATTCACTCTCTGGGCACAAACCTCCTTGGCATCGTATGCAAAGGACATGTTAGAAAAAGACAATGCCATTTGGCTTGGTCTTTGGTTCATGCACTGATGTTAATGATTTTTCAGTTAAAGGGAACAAGTTACTTTGTTTTCAAGAGCCTTTTTGGATTACCTTTACAAGGAGTCATTGAAGTTGGAAATAATAATCTCCTTTATTTTCAGTTTCTACATAACACGATATAATTCTGAGGAGGTGAAATAAGTATCTTTATGCCCATATTTCCAACCTTCCCAAGTAAGCAGAGGATGAAAATGGAGCAACCATGTTTCCTACATTCAAAATTCAACTAAACGCTTCCAGTAATCTCTGTAGAGTCAGAATCGTAGGTGGGAAGCAGAGCCCTGTGGGAGATAAACCTTCATGAAAGTCCAGTACTGTGAATGCTAAGGATTATTCTTTGTTTTCCTGACTATCTTCTGGTTTTCTCAAGGCTGCCTGGAAAGATTTTCTGTCTTTGGCTTTTCTGTTTTAAGATAAATACTGAGACAAATGGTATGACTGGAAAGGGTAAAAACGTGCACAGAGGAAATAGAAGTCCTTGCTTTTGGTGCAAGTGTCCAGGTGGAATACTTCACATGAATACTCGTGTTAGCCTGAAAGTCCTATTTACCACTACAGCTGTCTACACAACATGCTCTAGAAGGCAGGCTAGGAATGTCATAGGTTATGAGCTGAACCCCTAAAATATAGTCTGGTACAAACAATAATAAGACACTTGATCTTCATCTTATGACAGAAAATGAATGGATGATGAATGGCATTTTTCTTGAAGGCGAGTAATCCATTGTGATCTGTGTACACCTTCTACTTTGTGATCACAAATATTAAAACATGCACGTGAGTTCAGCGAGATCACACCTCTGAAAATGGTGTGCAGCAGAGATCTCTGAGTACTTTTTCCAGTGCTGAAGGTTATCCCCCAGAGCATAGACTTACTTTAATGATGATGGCAGTCAAGTTTAAAAAACTTCCAGGTAAAATGCCCTGCCCCAGAATTTGGGTCCTGTATCCTATAACTGACAAATACCTTTTTTTTGTTCTTTCAGCTTTTTTGCTGGTTTTTGGTTTTTGCTAACTTCTTGCTTTGTACCACAAGCCATATGTGTATAATGCCTCCTCACTATGGAAAAAGACAAGAGTCTTCTTACATTTAAGAATTTATCAACCAAAAAAGGCTTCCACTGAAATGGGGTTTTTTGAATGGGCTTTTAATGTTTAACACAGAAACACTAGCAAAGAATCAGTGGGTCTTTCCTACATTTGTGTTGCTTATTAATAGAATAGCAACAAAATAATTATTCTAAGTGTTGTGACTTTTTCGGTATGATGGCAATTAGAAACCTTGATTAAGTTCGGAAATCTGCTTTTTAAGAGCTGTATGTGCACTTAGTAACAAACAGTAGCCATTCCAGTTTTTTGGGGAACTGAGAGCTAACTGCTTGAGAAAAGAAAGCTGTATGAGGAAACTAAGACACAAAGAAACTGTGGTGCTGAAGTACAATCTATCAGTGGTGAAATGAAATATATAAAGACCAACAGTATTTATTGAGTGATTTTTTCCTCAAGTTTAGACCTTAAAAATTAAGTATCTGCATCAAATATATGCTTCCTATGCACCTGTCCTGTGCCTGTCCGCTACACACCATTTTCTTTAAAAGAGGCCCAAGGTTACAAAATTAGATTGAAATTTAGCTTAGACTTAGGAAAAATAAATCCCAGTTTTAATTATTACTCATGTCCTTGGAAATGTGACTTTCCCAGTGTTTGTGGAACTCAAGCAGCTCACAGTCCAATGTTGGAATCATTACAGAAACCTTCCTCTAGGCACACCTTAGTCTGTAGCACAAAAAAGATGAGGCCACCTAACTACAGATTAGTTTCATAATAGGGATTTTATTCTGTGTAGTGCTTTTCAACCACCACAGCTTCCATTTCATCTGCAGTTTCAGCTAGACTATGGCTGTTCTCATACAATGAAGAAATCATCTCTAGGACAGGCTCAAAGTCATATTTGTTTCCCATCTGCATTATCTATCTGCAAAGTAGACTGCAGGGCTGGCTTGAAGCTGACCCAGCTGGAGTGTCCCCGGAAGAAAACTGTAGATAAATCAGGAGCTTTAGAGCAAACAGAAAAGCAATTTTCTTTCCCATACAGAGATAGATTTGGAACAGCTGGGGAGACTGCTGCTGCAGCACTGTGCAGAGTAGATGGCCACAGAGGGCTGTGCAGAAGCACTCTTGACATTTTTCCTGAAAATGCACCAATTCTACCTGCCATGAAGGCAGATGGTATTTACAGTCAACAGATTTCAGGCTGGTTGCAAGCTGCCTGTAAATCCATATGGTTTAGAGTGCTCCCCTGCTTGTTCAGTATCTATACAGCTCAGACATATTTGACAATTTTCATCCTTTCTCCTTTTATTCATATATCACAAACTTATCTGGAAATGAAATTACTTTGCTCCTCTTTTGCACTGGAAAAGATAAGGATGTTATCAAGACTTATGTATCTGACTTTGGGACACCTATACCTCTCTCAACCTTCTGCAAAAAACAAAGTGACAGTTTCATGCTTAGCTGTGTCAGTTCTTGCTTCTCACCCTTAGACTAACTTAGAGTGGGGGAAATAACAAAAGCGTGCATGAGGACATGTTTTTGAACCCAAGAAGCCCACAATCTCAGCAGTAACTGTATTTGGAATTGAGACCTGCACCACTGTTACCACATGAAGCCAAGAAGCACAATGGAGATGAGATACTTTTCGTTTTACTGTTGGATGAACTTCTCTGCATCAGGTGAGAAAATAGAGCAGAATTCTGCCTGTTTATCTCATGATAATATTAGAGTACCTGTCTTTGCCCAGCATCCTCAACCTGGGATAGATAACATTACTGAAGAGCCCTGAGACAGGAATTCACAGCTCTTTTAACAATCAAACCTGGAAGCTGATATAAAAATGTGCTCTCAGGACTTTAAGAGCATTTCAGAACACACTTTGTGACTAATGTGGTAATGGAAGAGCCTCCTCACTGTCATTTTGCATCAATGAAGGTGGCTGCAGACAAGTGTAGTGTGCCTTTTGTATACTACATCCCCCAGTTGATCAACATCTTTCCCAGCAAAACTCTTCAGGGAGAAGCTTTAATTGGTAATGTCACAAAATGTGTCTTGCTGCCTTTCTCATTTAATAAAGCTGCAAAAAGCACTAAAAAATTCAGAGTAGCAGAAAGCCACATTATCAAGAACGTGGCATTATAGAAAGCTGCAAATGCAAAATAAATCAACCATGTTCAATGTAAAACTGAGTATTTAATCCAATGTTTTTCATCTACTGCTTCTGGGGCACTAAATAGATCTGTCTATATCTGCTATCGGTTTCACCACTTTCATATCCTGTTTTTCCTTACCTCACATATAAGCAATATTTTCTCCTGTGGCATTTCCCTTCAGTTTCAATTTAAAGGCCAAATAAATTTCAAATCATTTCCTATTCAATTAAATTTTTAATTTTGAAGAACGGTGGCCAAAGAATGTGATTGCTGTTGTGTCTTGATGAAAGATCAGTGACGCATCGCTGGATTTTACAGATGTGCTTGCATCCTGGTCATTGCTTGAGAGCAAATTCATGTCTCTGCAAATATTGATTCTTAAGAATTTTCAAAGTCCCTGAAACTCAAAGTGACCTGGTGCACCAGAGATGTAGGTCAATAAATTTCAGAATGCCTGGGGAGAGTGCCTTGTGTAACTTCCCTGTTAGCAAAATTCCTCTCCTATATCTTAATGTCTTCATAGCCAGATGGCAGTTTAATTTCTAGGAGTCTATTAAGAAGAATGATAAAAAGGCTTATATTATTTGAAAGAATGGTGTGTGTTGAAAAGTAGAATACACCTTTCATTACATAAAAAATATATTTAGCCATCTATTAGCTGAATTCAGAGTTCAGGACAGAAAATACTATAGGAATTTGGTTTGAATTATCCTACTGTTGTTCTGTCCCACATTCTGTAAATTCCCACCTCCACTTTTTCTGACTACTTAACACACAGACACACTCATGAGTGAAGAAATGGAACCTATTTGATCTCCCTTGCAACTACCTATGTTTGCTTATGCTGTTTGACCTCTGTGGTAGCTTTAGATGTAAACTTCTACTTGAAATCATTTTTCAAGATATTTCATAATAGAAACTTAATCATGGGATGTGTCTGCTTACTGATGGGTTGGGTGTATTGAGTGAGGTGGGGGGGGTATTTGGTTTTGGGGTTTTTTTTCTTGGTTTTGTTTCTGGTTTTGTTTGGGGGTTTTGTTTGTTTGCTTGTTTTGTTCAGGGTTTTTTTTTGTGGTTGTTGTTTTATCTTTCCCAGAACAAAACCAGACCCTAGTTTTTAATTTCAACCGTAAAAAACCCCAAACCATATTCCTTCCGCAACTCCCCACCAAATTTGGGAATTATTTTACAGGGGAAAAAAGTAATCTGTCTAGCCCTGTTATTTACTCTCACTCAGCAAATGTGCTTGAGAATTTATCCAGATGAAATCAGCCTATCAAGCCACTAGACAGGAGTGTATTAACAGAGGAAAGTGCAACTCCAAGTATTCTGAATTTAATTCATGCCTTCTTCAGCACTTCATATATATATCCAATGGCTTAGGGTTTCAAAAGTGATCCTGCCTGTCTATCTTTGTGAGCTGTCCTGTTAAAAGTTGACAAGTACCTGGAACATTCAGCGGTGTTGGTAATGGCAGTCTGCACACTGTACAGCAGGAGCACTCCAGGAGCACCACATAAAGGTGATGTGGTGTTCTGCTGCTGGTGGTGTATGCAGAAAGAAGAGTCACTTCTAGAAAGACTGTTTTAGATATTAAGCATTATGCATCCTGAATTCCAGCACGTATAACCAAGACTACACCAGTCCATGACATAGCAGTGAGCTAATCTTTAACAAAGAGCTTCTGAGAGCTTTGTATCTCCTAGTATATTTATATATCTAATGGACAATAAATTACAAGTTGGTTACTTTTTGTCTCTGGAAATATGTAAAGTATTATTTTTCTGTGTAAATGACATTACAATGAGCCACATCAATTTACTGTTTCTTAGACTTGTAGCAAATAGAGCTGGGTGAGTGGCAGTGACAAGGACTGCCTTTGAAATAACTTATTTTTACATGAAGTATTCAATTAATAAGAAATTAAAAGGCTGAATACTCTGACTTTAGTAACAAAAGTAGAACTGCATTTTTTGTTATATGGATAACTGTGTAGTTTTCTTCTGTGTAGAAGAAAAGTTTACAACTGATTTGTGATCCAAACATATGCCTACCTAACATCTTACCCCTGCAGGAAGAACTGCTCTAGTTAAATATCCTAACTCTCAACTGAACGTTACGGAAATGGATATCCCATGATGTGAATAGGACCCTCCACTATTTCAAACCAAAATCACAATATTCAAAGTTCTGTTCCTATTCTCAGAGAACACAAAAGTAGACCAAAATCTTTAGTTTATTCTTGGGTTTCCAGATGTAATATGATGTTTTGAAGTTAAAAGCTTCCTTACCGCCAAATGAGAAAACTAGATCTCAGAGCTTCATGAAACATCTTTTAACCTGCCCTGATTCCAGTGAGCAATCTGCTGAAAATAGTTCAGACACAGCTTTTGTGGAATGTTACTTTGGATGCTTTCACTTCTGAATTGGGAAACCAGACTAGTGATGCATCCCCCAAGGAATACACATTCATGTCAGGAGCTTTAAGGCTGTCATTCTCACTCAGTTTGAATAGGACTGAATTGCAGTAGGTAACATCCACCCTGGGGTGACACCTTTGCAGGCAAAAGCAACAAGTTTGGCCCTCAGTTCCTGACTGTGGGAAATGTGACTTGTAATTCAGCATATTTCATAATAATTACAGGCTCATAAAGCAAACAATTGCTTTGACATAAATGCCTAACAGAAGCAGACTATACTTAAAAGGATAACTTGATGTGTCTCGACTAGGCAGAAAAGGAAAAGAATTCTGAGCATTCATAATCCTCTCGCTTTGCAATTCCATTAGGGAATTAATCTATTAACTAAATAACTAAATGTACCGTGTGCCAAATCCTGCATAAGTTACGACAGCAAACAGGCCAGTGAACCCTTTGTGCTGTTGGTTACACTGATATAATTGTAGCAATAGGTTGGTATCCTGAGTTTGCACATGGCGGCATGTGTGGGGCAGTTTGTGCTTTTATAGGATGTGTGCTGCCCATTGGCAAAGATTTCCAGTACTGTAAGCAGCAGCAGAAATAAATCATTATTTTGAGTACTAATGCTTGCATACTATGCAACAGAAAAATAAAACCTACGGCAAACCCCAAACAAACAACAACAACAAAACCACCAAACAAACCAACCTAAACAGACAGAAATGTCCAGTCTAGCCTAGGTGCAAGAATAAGGCAAAGTAACTGCTCGCCTTGGGCAGCAGCATGTAAAAAAGTGCCTGTGTCCCACATTGATTGTGCAATGGGAATACTGCAGCTGCTGGAGGAGGTGCAAGGAATACGGGTGAAGTGGATTAACCTACGGGTGAAGTGGATTAACCTGTTTTTACATGGCGGCCCTCTACCTCATGACTACGTATTGCACTGCACTGAGCTGGCAATACTGGCTCACCAGGACTGGCCCCTCCTGTCTCTGATACCCTTCTTCTCCATTCCTCTACTGGGAGGAGTTCTGCACCATTTTCCCTGGCAGGAGTAACCTAGTGACCTGGCCCTTCCACACCTAGCATAGAAAATTCAATTTTGTAACACTCCTGAGAATGCCTAAGCCATCCTTGAGGAGTTACAGTGTAGTTGCTGAAATTATGTTGCTCATAGATGCCCTAGAAAGTCCTGAAAAAAGTAATAAAAGCTAAATAGCCAAATCATCTTTAAAAGGTAACAAAAAAACTTTTGAGCACTTCAGCCAATCCATCTAATTTTAAACAGAAGATTGAAATACTTTTACATTTTATTTATAATATAAAAATTCCCAAGGAATTTTAATAGCTAAGAAATTTTACATGTACTCAGGACTCAGACACTTACCCCAGTTGTGATGCAATGATTAAAACAGTTTAAGAATATTCCAGAGTGCTAATTCACTGATATAACAAAACATTGTAAGACCTGAAAAGAAGGAAATAATCCAGACTGGTCAACTTTCCCCTTCATCATCTCTTGAAAAGAATGCAACAAAGTGTGGTGGAGTAATTCTAGATGCCAATAAAATAATGTTCCATTGTTCTTCATGGAAATTAGTGGGCATAACAATGCATGTCATTACTGCTACTGAAAACCATTGGAGAAATCATGATTGAATTTTAATGAATGAGCTAACTGCTTGGGATTGTCAGACACATAATTATTGGAGAAAAATTAATTCTGGCATTCTGTAATTACTACTTCAAATACTGTAAGATTCACCAAAAGGACAATATGAAATAATTCCTCTAAAAACCCCCAAAGGACATACTAGGACACACTTGATTTATGCAAGATGTTTGATTATAATACTATGAATGTGATGGAAACCTAGTAAGGACACACTTTGAGAAAAAATATTCACCTTCTTACATCTGCAGCTCTTCTAAGATAATATGAGCAAATACAGGTGAATTCTGCATTGAGATTTCTGAACATCACATCTTAATGCCCAAATTTGATGTTATCCATAAAGAATTCTGATTTTATAGTTGGTACAACCCTTTGCAGGCTAAATTTCACCCCATAATTTCCTTATGTTCACACTTCTGTTAATTCAAAGACATCTTAATAGTTTGCTTGGTTCCAAAGCAGAAATAATTGTGTTTGGAGGATGCTCTGACCTGCAGTGAAGGCAGTGGGGAGGAGAAGCAGGATGAGGGTAAGGCTGAGGAGGAGCAGGGCATCACATGGGGCAGCATGATGCCCAGGTGCCAGCGCTGGCAGTGCCAGTGCCCTGCTATGTGGCACTGACTGAGGGGCAAAGCTTTGCCAAGGTACTCTGCATAGACTAATGTCGTACCACTGCCTTAGAAATATTAAATCACAGCTTTATCTGAGAAGCCTCACACTGTAATCTCTGCAAAAGTGACTCCATGCATGCTCCTCAGGAATCAGGGAGGGTGAGGTCTTACAAGAGAGGGCCAACGAGCTGTGGGAACTGCTGGCAGCATGGTCAGCTCAGAGAGTCTGTTTCTCCACAGGGAGGAGAATGACAGAATTACAGGCCACAGGTACATGCAAGCACAGGCTCCCCCAGCATGCTGGACTGGCTGTCAGTCTGTTCAGGAAAGTGTGGTGCCATGGTGTGCACCATGCCTTGAGCTGCACAGGTGCAGAGAGCACTGAAAGTCCCATCACACGCAGCGTATTGTCTTTTGGAGATGTATGAACTTGCAAAAATACAAACTTTTTCTCACTAGACCATCATCTTTCCACTAGAAAGGATGACTTTCATCCCTATAGCTGTTTCCTTCTGGCCTGCCATTACAGTTCTGTGTTTGTGATCTCAGCCCAGAGGTCTTCAGTGTGGTGCTGTGGCCTTTAAGCACACCCTCACATCCTTTTGGCTGCTTTCCTGGCATTTCTGTATGAATGCCACAAGAGAGCTGAAGGCCTGAGGTTTGAATGTATTAAATGTAAAGACATTGTCCTAGGTTACAGTGTAAGATGTACCCAAAAGATTGTATTCTATTTACCATCTTCATAAGCTGTTAAAACCGGTGGGACAGCGTCCCCCACCTCCTTGATGACTCACCCCTGATAAACTCATGGGGTTATCTCTTGTTAATGGGCCAGCTGTTAGCTCCAGGTGGGGCAGAGATCTTTATCTCTCCCATGACCCATCCTCCTTCCAGGGAGATATCTTCTGTTAATGGGCCATCACTGTATGACTGATAAGATTACATCCCATTGTGAGATGCTCTGCCCAGAGGGAGGAGCCAGGCGGTCCGTCCTGGATATAAGCTGAAATTTCGAACATCAGGGGGAGGCTTTCCCACTGGATTCCTGGAGGAAGACCAGACCCTTCTGCACTGCTACTAGACCTTCAGAGGAAGACTAGACCTTTTCTACAGAGTCACTGCCTCAGCAGAACCATCACTCCAGGAGGACTGCAGCCACCATTTGATTGGACTGCTGCCAACCCTCTGACTGTCAGGGGGTCAGGTTTGTACTCTGACTGTCAGTGGGTTGTTTTTTTGTACTATTAAATTTATTTTATTTTTCCTATAAAATTGTATTTCTGACTTGAAGTCTCTCACTAGTTTGCTTTCAAACTAGCACAGACATGAAGAGAGAAAATCTGCTTTAGGGAACTTCTACCCTCTCTTTACTGTTAGACACCTTAACTGGTTATGTATCTAAATATACTTAAGTGCTGTGGTGTCCTGCAAGCACAAAAAAGGCATTGGCTCTTGAAAATCTGACCAAAACTGGGCAGCTTCCAGCTCATTTTCATATAAAATTTGATTTGATTGCTCATATCATGCTGCTTTTAAATGTTTCACCTATCCTATCTTAAATTTGACAAGAGCAACTGAATATTAAGCAAATTTTGAGAGAAAATTCATCACAAGTGGTTGACGTGACTAGAAGAAATTTGGTTTCTAAAGCATCAAAAAGAGAAAACTCTCTATGTAATTGTTTGTATCAGACTATGGCTTCAGTTTTAGATCAGAATATGATGACTACATCTGTTAAAGTAAAATATATTTCTGTGAAGGTGATATTAATACTGTAATAAGTTCCTGTGTAGCTGTAAGAGTAGTCATAGGTGCATATGAATTTCATTGCACCTGTGTTACTGCACTCTCACCTGGTGATCTGTGTGACTGTAAGGAGTTAACAGAAAATGTATATTTTTACATAGCATGAAACCGGTGATCCAGATGTAAGAAGACAGTGTTACCCTTTGTTACAGAAACTGCCATCTCATTACTTTATTCTTCAGTATTTCTGGTGACATATCAGTAATTAGATGCAGAAGCTGTCAGACACCAGTGTTCCCAAGCTCCTTTTCAACTTGGTGTTTCATAGAATGTCAAGGTTTTTCTCTGTTTTAATAAAATATGGTGTTATATACAACAGCATTTCACTCCATTCAGTGTTATGCTAATATTACTCAACGAATCCGAATTGAAAGTGAGTAAAGCTGCCTTCCTAATTTGAAAGGATAATAAGCTCAGTTTACATTCTCTTTAGTGCCAAATGACATTTAGATGTTTATAATTTGGGAAGTATTAGAAAAATAGTCTTGAAAATAACAAAATTGCAAACCACTCCTGAAAACACTAAAATCTTGAAGCATTTTCCTTCTAAATAAGGCAGCAATTAAAGCCAACGCGTTCTAAAAAAGTTAGGTTCTCTTACTGTGCCACACCATATAAGAAAAACAATGCTTTCATTATGAATAGGGTAAGAATGAGGCCTTTTGAAAGAAAAGCTGATTGTGTTTTCAAACCTTGGAGCTCCTTCACAGTGGATTTGTCTCAGGAGACAGGTATTTACAACTGATGTAAAGTGACCTCAACTTTTTGCTCATTCCTTTCTCTTGAAGTTTGTTTTGCAGCATGAATAATCAAATGTGAAAAGTGATAGTCTCAGGAGGAGAGTCTCATTTCAGTGTAATACACTACCAGTGTTTTTCTAGGGCCTTAGAAATTGTTGGTTTTGTAAACACTGGGACACTGATGAATTTGGAGTGCTATCTGCAAGCTCTGATTCACTGACCACTCAAAAATTCTTTGGAAAAATCCTGACACACACTGTCCCTGGTAGAGAATGGAAGCTGTAATTCACCACAGGTCACACAATGTCATTAAATCATTTTTGTGTTCACACTAATCCCTGTGCTTATTTGACCTGTAACCCACCAAAAAAGTAGCTATATCCACATCCACAGTAGCTATATCTACATCCACTTGTTCAGTTTACTCAGAAATTTACTACATCATCATTTATAAGTAAGAACAGACTGGCAGGTTTGTGGAAAATTTGGAGAAACTTGATATGAAACAAGCAAGACAGCTTTCTTTCTTGGTCTCAATTAAACCCACCTGGGATAGTTCAGCTTGAAAGAGAAACTGCGATTCTGTTCATGGAAATTTTATACATTGGACAGAAACTTTTTCCAGGAACTGAGACACCAGTCTCAATACTTTTAGTTTGCGAAAATGCTGGAAAAGCGAGAAGTGGGGGAAAATGAAATTTGCAGCCCCTTCAAAAGTCCATAAATTCTCACCAGTGGGTGAATCAGGACTCTATCTGCCTCAAGGACACTTCAGAATATTTTCTCTTCCAGCATGAGTTTCAAGTGAGTAGTTTCTTTTTCATTTGTTTAAGAAGTATGAATGAAATATCCAAGAACTTTAGATTTATCTCATTATTTTTGAGCTTTGATGAAGGCTATCACCCAAAGGAACCTCACACAGCCAAAAGGGTGGACGAGAACTATCAGTTACACAGATCTTCCCTCCTGAAAAGACACTGTCTAACTTTTACTTTGAGGAAGAAGGAAGATTGAAGATCTGCTCCAGCATTTGCAGTACTCTCTGACTCTGCAACAGTCCCCCAAAACAGCAGTGAACTAACTATGTATATCAGTGGTTTGGAGCCCTTGAGTATGAATTGCTTTTAGTTACACAATATGTAATGCAGGAGGAGCAGGTACTTGCAGCTCTCTCAATCCTCACCAAAAGGGAGTATCTTCAGAGCAAGAATACTGGCATGTTCCCATAGCTGTGCATGAGACAGACCTCTTGTTCCTCTGCCAGCAGCCCACTGGGTGTCTTTCTTACTACAAATACGGTTATTATACACCAAGGAACGAATTGCTCTTGTTCTTTTTTCCAGCCAATATCAACTTTAGTAGGACTGAAAACAGACAGAGGTGAATGGTCTTGGAGTGTATTAGCAATGTCATTTGCCATTATTCTGATGGAATAGTTATTTACTTCTGGCTGAAACTTTGACTACAGCTCAGCAAACTGTATACCAAAAATGCACTTCTAGGGCCAATAATTCATGCCAATACCCAGCTCCAGCTACTAGAAAACACCAAGGTCTCAACTGTAGCATTTTCCTCATTCGTCACAGCTGAATGTAATGACTATACCAGAGCTTGTAAATGTAGTGAATCTAACCAATTAATTTCACACCGTCGTTGCTCTTCCACACAACTGTTAAGTTTTCACCTTTTTGTCACAACAAAACATCTTCCAGCTGTTCAAAAGTCATCCACTTCTCTTCTGCTAATGCCCTCCCTCTGCCAGCCTCAGTAATCCAGCTTGATAGCTCTATTTTTATAACAGGGTGCAATTTTAACTGTAACTCTGATTCCTCTTTATGTATTATTTACCAACTGTACATCACTGACACACACACAAAAAAAGGAAAGGATTTTGTTCTGTGCTAGAAAATTTGTCACCTTCAGTGCTGATCCAGCAAATTACCTCTCACTATTTCCCATGTGACCAGATGTACTAGTTTGAAAGCAAACCAGTGAGAGACTCAAAATCAGAACTACAATTTAAGAGGAAAATTAAATATAAATGCAATTGTACAAAACCACTCACAGACTCAGGATACAGCCTGACACCCTGCCAGTCAGGGTGATGGTAGCAGTTTGATTAAATGGTGGCTGCAGTCCTCCTGAGGTACAGATGTGGTTCTGTTGAAGTGGTGATCCTGTAGAAGGGTCTGGTCTTCCCCTGAACATCCAGTGGTGGTTCTATAGCTCTTGTCCTCTGGGAGCCCAGTAGGTAAAGGCTGCTTGTGGTGTTCCAAACCTCAGACTATATCCAGGTAGGAATGCTTGGTTCCTCCCCCTGGGCGGAGCATCTCACAATGGGATGATGTAATTCTATGAGTCATGGGCTTGATAGCCCCTTAACAGAAAAATATCCCTCTGGAGGGAGTTATCAGGGATGTGTCATGGAAGAGATAAAGAACCCTGCCCCACCTGGTTTTAACAGATGGCGATAAAATACACACTTTTGGTTACATCTTACATTGTAACCTAAAACAGCAGATTATGGAAGAATTTTTCCTTTATTAAATCTTAAGATTAGAGTGCTCATTAAATCACGCAGGAAACTCCCATTCAAATGCTGAAATACTGGTACTGTTGAAGGGAGCCTGCGGGTTTGCCCAATGCCCCTTTTATGTGTTTGTTTAAGCCTAACCATTAAAGTCACATATAAAATCACTTAAGTATCTTGGCTTAGAATTGTCCTAGTTTTACTGAATGTCATTCCTTTTACAACAAGATAGTAATACACAACACAAAGAAGTTTGGGCTTCTCTTCTTGTCAAAGAAATCAGATAGGGAGGTAGAAAGCTAGATTATTAGGAGAGTTCCTCTTCAGAGTATGTGGCAGAAAACTTGTATCCTTTTCCCTCTCTGGCCCTCTGGCCCCAGTTTAATTTTAGATATAGGGATATTTTTAAGGAGAACTATGAAATCCTCCACATTTGATTCCAACAGTGACTCATGCAGAGGTAAGTTATGGGGTAGACGTACAGCCCTGTAACTAGCTCTTGTCATCTGATAAATGCGGGGACAATGGAAAGAGAGATCATTTCCCTTCCTCCTCTTGCCTCACTGTAGCACCCCCTCACAATGAAGGGGTCCTGTCCTGTCCTCCCCTTTTTGTTCTTCTTTGCTACAAGATATCCAAAATGGATATGCAGAATACTGTTTGTCCTCTTTCAGGCTATGTTATTAGGGGAAGCTCAGCTTTTTATGATGCAGAGTAGCAGAAAGCAGAAGTGACCTGGAATGCTAGTGCTGGAGCTATGATACCTTTAGTGTGATTGACAGTAGAAAATTAGTCAGTGACCTACAGAAAAGTTTTGTAAGGAGTGCTATCAAAACTCTGTGTGCCTAGGTCACTGCTGATTGATGGAAAGACAGAATGGAGAAGGAAAATAAATGAAACACTGGACTACATGAATCTATACAGCACCTGAAGCATCTGCAAGCTGATTGCCTTCTCATTAACAGTGGCCAGTTACCTGGTACCTGCCAGCCAACCCATGCCACAGCTGCAGATTGTCATTCCAGCCCCTTCACGGTGCTGTCCCTGTCAATATTCCTGACCTAGACTGAGCTCGCCCCAGCCATTGTCATCACAATGAAAAGAAATAAAAAGAATAAACCAAGATGTTTCAAAGCAATAAGTGGTTTGCTTTTGCCCTGATTCCCTCAAGATGTTGAAGTAGACATGGTCCTGATCTGCGGACGCTGCATGCAAATACTCTTGACATAGAGTTCACATTCTGGGGAAAGAACATCTCTTTTAAAAAACTATCTCTTGTTAATAACACGGACACTTTGACAAGGAACCAAATTCAGTCTTGTAATGTGTATTATATAGCTCTCACCAGCATCACTACAGCATGTAAAAAGGAAGATACATTTTTTCTTAGACTCACTGGGAAAGAAATAAGAAAAAATTTATCATTCTGAAGCTTTTTATTACAATAATAAAAAAAACTCTCTGTTGAAAAGATGTTCATGTATGTACCTGGGGACAGAATTTGCCCCGCTGAGTTTTAACGTTTTGGGGCTGACTTAGACCTAGCCAACTAATGCCTTCCAGTGCAAAGCACAATTATTTAAAGGAATTTATGACAGCTGAACATGCATCCAGGCCAGGAAATAACAATCACTGGATCCTTGGTTGTTTAATTTGTTTCTTAAGCATAATTTAAAATAAAATTAAATTGTTTGCTACAGTGTTTATGACTCTGATTATTCTGGACCATGCTTTTCTTCTCTTCACTCCTTTCAAGATCCCCAGTGTTTTTACCTGTCTTTTGGCATTTTACTTTAACACCGTTATTTCAAAATAAACATCTCCAGTCTTTCACTTCATCAGTTTCAATTATCCAAAGTATTGCAGGGCTAGCTTGTTTGCCTGAGGCATTATGAATTATTTGGGAATACCACCACATTTTTATATAAGATGAAAACAAATACAGTGACAGGTAATTAGTGATTTAGCATGGATTCCTTTTTTTATTCTTCAACACTCCCATGGCCTACTTCCTCCAAGCTGGAAGTGCTAAAAAGAGATGATATGTCTATTACTGTGTTTAAACCTGAAAAAGCGATGCACAAGGATTTAAACATATGGCCCCTCTGAGTGAAGCAGTAGTTACAAACCAACTGCTGGGGGTTACAACTGGAGTTTTTTCACCACCACTCAGCACCAGAAAAGAACGAGAAAAGTAGTGTGGAAAGAAGAGGTGTATGAGATGGAAAGCATCACCGAAGGCAACACAATACACTTACAGAAGTTCTTTAATGTCCCAGTGAAGCCAGTGTGGCCATAATTCTAAATTTTGTGGAAGAACATCCAAAGACTTTTCCTGGTAGTGTGTGAAAACAGAGTCGCTTAGGTTAGTCTTCATCTCAGTTTTATTCCAAATTCCCTAACCCTTAACCCATGAACATTTTATTCCCCCATTTAAGCAGTAGGGAGGGAACCTTGCAAATGTCTGCTATTGGACTTCTCTATCAGATTTTATCTTTAACATTCACACCATTTTGCGACAAAGACTTTTCTCAAGAGAGCTGAGAATATTCCAAGAAAGGAAGCTTATATGTATGTATGTATGTATGTATGTATATATATGTAAAATCATTCGGGCTTCATCTTTCTAAACAATATCTTGCCTTTGACTCCTACTTTCTCTTTGATGTAAAAGGTTCTTATATTTTCTCCATCAAGAAACCCCCCTCTGTCATCCCCATTTACATCCTCTGATCTCATCCTTCTACCCATCCCACATTCTTCTCACATCCATAATCTGCCACACATCCTCAGATGGTGTACCCTGTAGCAAGCCTTTTTCCCCAGACATCCTGATGTGATGTCATGCATCTCCACTGTCTGGCTTTTCTTTCCCTGTATCAAATGATAACACCAGCTGTAGGACAGCATGAACTGCCCTCAGGAAGGACCACTTTGACCCTGTTGTTTACAGATGGATCCTGACTTAAACTGGTGACTTAAACTGGTGACCAGTACATGCTGGAAACTAACTGAGATGCTTGCCATTTTCAGTGACAGCTGGGTATCCCAAGCAATTCACAGTAGTTCCTTCTCTGTGTTTTCTCATTCTGGTATTCACCTTTCTAAAAACATCTTTATACACAATGGAAAGATTTGTAAAGAATGTTAGTTGTGTAAACAAATGCTTTTGCATACTCAAAGTGCTCATGTGTGGTTTTGCAGCAATATAAACTATTGACACCTCACTGTGCACTTGGTTGTATTCTTTCACCTGTGACTTGTCAGTTTGACTAAGTACATAAGTAAATTGTCAGTGCGTCACTGTCTATAGCTGTGAATTTCACACCATACATTTAATGTAACTATGCTAATATTTACTGATCTTCTTTTCTGATTTAGCCTGACTTGTAATTTATTTTAAGTGTTTCCTTCATGCAGGATGCTCTTCATCCATTTATTACATCCACTATACATGGCCAGCCAATGGTTTAAACCTAAGTGGTTAAGCAGTTTACAGTTTTTAAGAAGATTTAAATAATGGCACACTGCGCTGTGATTCGTGTAATACTGATTTCCTCTTGGAAAGCAAGAGAACAGAGAGACCATTAGTACATTGATAGCTACACATTACAAACCATGCTCAGATTGTAAAAAAAACCCATAGACTAAGGCTTAAAGGATTTCATAAGTCCTTTTTTTCCTGAAAAAGTCTGCTGAAAAGGAACTCAGAGGACCTCAGAGTTATGTTGTGTGCACTTCTTAAATGGATTACGTGAGGTCAACAGTCTTTTTGAAGTGTTGAATATTTAAAACCTTTAAAAGTTGCAATTCATTGAAAGAATTATGGAGGGCTCTACTTTGTGTTTCAGCACAGTGAAATGTCTGGTACATGATGCCAATACTTTCTGATGGGAATAACAACTTAGAAGCTCACTAACATTCAGCCCTTTTTAACTTTTTGCTTGAAAGTAGGAAGTGGTGAGATATTGAGGAGCTTTTTATGAGTTGTTGCATTGTCATCACCCAGAACTACCTCACAAAGGTTAGAAAATTCAGCCTAAAATCAAGACTCAGACTCGTATGGCTTTTCTGACCAAACTCTGGTACTGTAGTGTCCCAGTTTGAGACAACTTGGGAAGATCATCTGAAATGAACGTCCTCTGATTGAAGGCAGGTTACAGCCACCCCTCCCCCACCAGATTCGGAAAGAATTTTCCTCAGAGGAAAGTTGTGAGGAGCTAATTCAGCCATTTTAGTTTGCCTCAGCTCTGGTTGTCAGGGCTGTCAGAGGCATGTGGAGGTGGGGTGCACGTGTGCCACTTGCAGGAGGCAGCCAGGAGTGGGGGAAGCCTCTTCTCTGGGGAGACTGCCTGGCAACACCCCACAAGGCAGACAGGAAGGGACACTGTGGAGGGGCTTCATCAACCAGGGTGCAAGGTCGCCACCACTGGACGGCAAAGAAAGGTTGGACTGGACCAATGAGTCCCTGCTGGCAGGCAGACTTTGGGAGGGGTATAAAAACCAACTCCGTCAGGGCTCGTCGCTGCTCACCGGGGACTCTCCCACTGCACTCTGGGGCTTGCTGTTGTTTGCTGTTGCTGCTCGCCAGGGCTGGCTACTGTTCGCTGTTCCCGCTCTCTCCCTCCTTTTGCCCTGACCCCAGCCTGCCTGCCTTCTGCCTGCCTGCCTGCCGGCTCGCCCTCGCACCTGCCCTGCCCTCCTGTGCTCCTGAACACCTCCCTGCCACTTCGCCCCGCGTCCTTGCCTGCATCCAACTCTGCCGCTGAGCCAATCCAGCTGTCACCACCCGTCCTGTCGCCCTGGTCCAGCCAGTCGCCGCGACCCTGTCCAGGGTCCTGGGCCTCCTGCCTGAACGCCCTGCTCACCGCGTGTCCGGAGCCGTCGCTGTGGGGGCCGCGCCCCTCCGGGAGCCGCGCAGGCTCCCTCACACCGAGCCCGGCCACAGGCAGGCAGGCCCTGCAGGGAGCGAGCCGAGCAGGCACACCGCTCTGCCACCCGGACATCAACAGTACTGCCCTGGTGATAATGCCCTCTTTATGTCTCTGTCCTCTCTCTCTCCTCTCCCCCAGTCCTTTTGCTTTTTCCTTTCTTTTTTCCTGTCTCTTCTAGCCCTCCTTCGCTCGGGCAACCGCTTTTCCCTCTCCTTTTATTAACAATAAACGGTTCCCAGATACCAGGTTTGCCTCATTGGGCTTCATTTCATTCTCGACCATCCGTTTTCAAAAGAACTCCTTGCAGTTCCCCACAGTGGAACGCAACAAAAGTGAAAAAAACTATTTAACAAGCAAAAGTGCACGCAGGCACAGAAATAGAGTGATGTTAAATAATAAAACCTGTTGCTGTCAGGAGAACCTGGGTAGATTTCAGATCCCTTGTGCGTGTGGCTTTCTCCTCTCCGGAGCTGGGGTTCAGCGTGGGCCCCTCCAGGCCGTGGTGTAGGGCCTCCCAGGGATGTTCTGGTGTTGCTGAACAGTCCAGAAGAGAAGAAGAAGAAGCCAAAGTCCTAGGGCTCTGTGCTTTAGCTAACAAACAAGAAGCTAGCTAAAAAACAAGAGAATGCCACTCTCTTCCCTGCTGCAGAGCTGAGAGCTGAGCAGCAAGTGAGCAAGTTATCTGTGTTTTGAACACAGTGCCAAAGTAATTCCACCACTTTCCTCCCGTCCTCTCTCTTGAGTCTGCCTTAAAGACACAGAAGGGCACAGGATTCATGTCCGGGCATAGAGCAGACAATAGGAAATACAGTATCACACAGTCACCTCAAGACATGGTAGTCATAATCAATAGTTCTTTTGAAAACCCAGAGCGTTCCCCAAAAAACAAAATGGAAGATAACACAGAAAACAGGGCCCCAAGAGATAATAAAGGAAGATGAACACTGACAAATGCTGCCAATTTGTTCCTCGTCTTGCTATTCAGCTGTTCTTCAAGGGGGAATAACTTAGCTGAGAATTCTTCCTTCATCAAAAAGAAAACAATGAAACAAACTGGAAACCCAATGTTATGAAAAAAACCCCAAAACATATTATCTGAATGCTTATTTGAATATAAATCTCTTCAAATAAATATGAGTGAGGCAAATTCTGAGCCTCTGTTAACCAATGCAATTCCCTTGAAACCACTGACAATTATGGTCTAACCCCAGTCAGCAACCAAGCTGCATGCAGCCGCTCGCTCAGTGTCCTGCCAGCAGAATGGGGTAGACAATCAGAAGAGTAAGAGTGAGAAAACCTATGGGTTGAGATAAAGACATTTTAACAGGTAAAGCAAAAGCCGTGCACACAAGCAAAGAAAAACCCCACTTCCCACGGGCAGAAAGGTGTTCAGCCATCCCCAGGAAAGCAAGGCTCCATCATGTATAAAAGTGGCTTGGGAAGATAAACATCACCACCTCAAATGTATTCCGCTCCCTTCTTATTCCTCCAGCTTCATATGTTAAGCATGATAACACATGGTCTGGAGTATCCCTTGGGTCAGTTGAAGTCAGCTGTCCTGGCTGTGTCCGCCCCCAGATCCTTGTGCACCCCCCAACTCACTGCTGATGGGGTGCAGGGTAAGGCAAAAAAGGCCTTGACTGTGTAAGCACTGCTCAGCTCTAAGAAAAGCATCCTTGTGTTATCATCCCTGTTTTCAGCACAAATCCAAACCACAGCCCCTTCCTGGCTGCTATGAAGAAAATTAACTCTACATCAGTCAAAACCAGAACACAATTTAAATTAGCTAAAACTCCTAAGAAACTTCCCCCCTTTCCTATTTCTGGAGAAAACATGCTACTTGAAAAATTTTGTTTTCCCTTCTCCCACTACACACAACCCTCCCCTACTTCTCATTTTCTTAGAATTCCAAAACCTGGAAAGAAAACATGTGTTAAATGTTCTCTCCAAAATCTCCTTAGATTCCCATCTTTATGAAAGGGGAAGTTTATGTCTTTCACCTGCTTCTTCAGAAGCTAGCTTGGTGACTTTGGAAACCTGTAAGCACTGAGCAGAGAGGGTGATGATCTTGTATGCATAGTGACTGACATGCAAGGACTTCGGTGCTTGGTTCCTTCCTAGGTCAGTCCTCTGCATCTACATTTTCTGTGCTGTTTTCTATGGTTCCTGGAGTTTTTTGTTTGTTTTCTTTAAACAATATAACAAAAATATCTGTTGCTGTGTAACATTTTTGTGTACAACATTGCATCCAGCACAATGCCTTACTAGAAAGGAAGCAATGTAGACAAGTAAAGCTGGTTTATATCTTTTCCTCCATTACTTCTGTGTTTTACAAACAAATTCACAAGGAGAGAGCCAAGAATATAGTTTGTTTTTTTTTCCTTTTGGAAATACATTATGGAGAACTTTCTTCTGTTAAGTCTTCATTTTCTCTACCAAGATCAGACTTCTCATAGACTATCCAAATACACTGGGTGTAAGGAATGCTGAACTGAAATCTTACCTCTCTCCTGAATTTAGTAATGGCCCTGCAACATGATGCTACTGAGAGCTTTTATAAAATTCCTCCTTCAGCCTTTAGGTAGAGATAACTGCTTCATCCTTTCCTTATAAATTTTTCAACAGAAGTAGAACTCAATTTAAATGCCCACACTTTCACCTGTGTCCCTCCTTTCCCAGAACAGTACCCAACAACAACAGGCTTTTAAACTACATAGAAGTGGGGGAGAGAGAGGGGAGGGAAAGGGAGAGTGAGGACCTGACTTCCACAGCTTGTATGAAACCCCTGACACTTTACAGCAGATAATGAAAAATTTTTGGGGTCAAAAAAATAGCTCAAGGGCAAGGAAGGCACGTATCTGTGGCTTAATCACTAACTCCCCCTCGAAACCCATTGATGCCCAGAATCCCACTTTTCCTGGATGCCTTATGCATTTTTTATTAGACATTCATCGAATGAAATGTTAACCAGTCAAAGGAATGGGCTGTAGTCACCTCTGCCACGGACTGCCTTACTCTTCAGGTTTTGTTCTCCTAGTTGCACCACTCTCATGTTCCCTCACTTTGACCCTCTGATTTTTTTATGTTTTCTGATGCCCGTTTTAATAGGCATTGATAAGGGGCACAACCCAGCCCTGCTTCTACACCAGTGATTGCAACACTCAGCTGTGAACGTCAGCTGAAAGATACCCGAAGTCAACCATACTAAAGAAATGCTAAAGAGAGAACCTGAGTTTGTTTTAGTTTCGTACTAGCTTAGACCTATGAGTGTTTTTTCCCTCTGGAACTGACACGTGGGTGACTCATTCACACAGCCTTACTGGGCTAAATGGGAGCTAGGCACTGAGAGGCTCTGTTTTTTCAAACGGAGGACTGTTCTTGGCAATAACAGCAACCTGGCAGTACCTTGCATTAACAATAACCTAGCTGTAACCCAGGCAACCTGAGAACTTCGGTAGCCCACTAATTATATTGAATAATAAGCAGCTCTAGCCCTTTCAGGAATCTCAGAGTGGTTAAACATGGCTTGAATAAATAAAAAACTTCATATACTGGGTGCTAAACCTCAGGTTTTAGTGAACGTGGGACTGAGGGCTGGTGTCTTAGGAGACTCATCCGCAGTGAGACAGGATGGGAATAGATGCTGTTCTGTCTTGCCCACACTAAAATGCCCTGCAAATTCTCTCACTAAGCTCTGCATTCCAGACTGGTTCTGCCCACCGCTCGATGCCTGGTGGAGGTGCCCACAGCAGGAGTCTTTTTTAAGCTTAGCCCCTCCAGACTCAGCACAGAGAGATAGACACGATCAGGTGGATCAGGGGACACTTTCAAATGGGAAACAATTTACAGTCTAACTAACCCATAGCCATTGCTGCTTTTGTTTTGTTTCCCAGTATTAGGAGGAAAACTTACATGTAACTTATGAGGAAGCTTATTGAGTATGGACTAATAAATTTTGTCTCATGAACTTCTCTTAATCAAGTGTAAATCAATAAACTTTTAAATGAATTATAGTGGGATTTATATAGGATTTGCCCCTCCTTTCCTTTCCAGAGTATACCTGAAAGCTTTGACTAGTTAGGCTGCAGTGAGTCAGTTGAAGTTTTCCTCTGCTACTTAAAATGTTTTTGTTTTGTTTTCAAAACACATTATAGAAATATTCCTAATGTACTGTACTAAGCAGAGTTTATGCTTTCCAGTGTTCCAGTATTTTTAAAGATACTGGGAAAAAATATCCCTCTAAATCAAGAAAGCTCTGATTTTCAGTTCTGGTTTTTGTTTGGTTTGGGTTGGGGTTTTCTGTTGTTGTTGGGATTTTTTTTCCCTTTTTGTAACTGCCATGTTGTAATGCAATTACTTCAGACTTGGGACAACAGGGCTGTTTCTCTGAGATGTTGGTAAACTGATGATGTCACGTGAATATTAATTGGGCACTGAAGCATAACTCTTTAATTGCCTCATGGAGACTATGGAAATCCTGTAATTGGTCATAAACTGCAAAGGAGGGAGTGGCATCTGCTTCCTCTCTTGTTATATTCTTGTTATTGCCTTGTTATTGTCTTGTTATATGTCCCTTCCCTTTGCCACTTCCATGACTGCCAAAGTCACTCACTGAAGCTGAGCAGAAGATATATAGTCAGTAAGCAGAAAACAAAATTTGGGTTTCCTTCACTGCAATAATTGTGTGTGTGTTGGTTTTTTCTATCTGTTTCCTTTTGCCTTGCTAATGAGGCAGTGTCCAAGCAGTGCCCCTCACAAATGAGAGCTGGCCTGAAGCAGCTGCTTTGCCAAGTCCTCGTGCTTCCTTAGGTCACTGTTGTATTTGTTGTCTGCCCTTTAGGGTTCCTTTCTCCCGACAGCCCAGACTGACTGTACACTGTGTGCCCCTTAGATCATCTTTTGTGTCTGAGAATATAAAACATTCTTAAACCAAATTAAAATTCCGCTTGCACTAGAAACAGCATTTCCTTGCCTTCCTTTACTTCTACCCTTTCTCTTTCATAAAATGAAATGATCATAATAAGAACCAGAACAGTGTAGAACCAGCCCTTACTTCTGTCTTCGTGGTAATTATGGTTATTAATGCATTTGGAAGAGAAAAAAAGGAGTTTTAATCTGTGAGTTAAGCATCAGTTGTGGAGCAGGATTCAGATGCCAGTTTGAGAAGGAATGGAGAAAACCCCTAGGTCTGTACCTGACCTCAAGCTGCTCTCCAGGACCTGTATACACAAATTAGAGTTGTAAACAGTCATATTTCCATTTGGAAACTTTATCTCTCTTTTTAAAGTTTTCTTTTCCTGTTGGAGCATTGATTTTTATCAAAAAAAAAAAAAACAACAACCCATCAACCAAATTAGAGTGGATGGGTCAGCTTTTTGCTTTTCATATAATACTGTCCAGCTAAAGACAAGATTTCACTACCTCACTGAAAAAGGAAAACCATGCTTCAGACATTTCTTCATAATGCAGGCCTATAACCTGTAATCACTAAATTGTGGTGAAGAGGCAACTCACAGGTTCTGTTATGAATGCAAGAGTCAAGGAGCCAGACAGCAAGAAGAAGTCCTCAGCAGGAGTCTGGATTCTGCCTCCAGGACTACTGTTGTAGTCAGGTTCCCACAACCTTCCCGAAGACAGTGGTGCCAGTGGAAAGAAATATGGAATGATCTTTGCATGGGTGTTTCAGAGATGTTTATTTCCAGCCCCACATGGCTGCAAGTCTGGGGCACAAAGACTCCAAGACTCATGGGAAAACCAACCTAAAGCAGAGAGTTCTCAGGGCAGGGGGACATTCAAAATGGCCAATAAGAGAAACAGAACCTGGGTATATGAGCATCAGCAGAGGGAAACCCCATGTTCAGGGCATGCTTCCACCCCAGGGTCCACTCTTCCTGGGGGGCGGGGGGGCCCACAGGAGGGGAACCCCCACAGACTACTTATGTGCTGGGGCACCTATTGAATATAACTTGCCTGAATATTTTTGAAAGCAGATTCTAGAATTCCCTTCTATAAGGGCCTGCAGATATCAGAGCTACTATTCACTGCTATTGCTCACTGCTTATCTCTGTGGCCACATAACTTCTGTGCTGTAATTCAGCTCCAAGAAAAAGTAGAGTGATCCCTTAAAATACTTCAGATTTCAGCAGGTGGCTAGGGCACTCTTCTGAGCAGGGTTAGGTCAAATCCCTTTGGCTGACATGGATAGAAACTCCCTGTCTTTCACACTCTACATATCTGGATGTATCACCAGTTTATTATGACAGATACAGACAGGTTCATCACGTTTTTCAGACTTAATTTTCATTTCTGATCCATTTTTCACACATTCCATTATTTTTCAAAAAGTCAAATGCGGGTATGTGTAATACATAAACAGTCATCTTTAGTTCTCATTATTCTGTCTGCTTTTCTCCTGACACAGTTTGCTGTTCTGAAAAAACACATTATATACGGAATTGGTTTTTGCTTCTATGTTTGATCATTCGTATCTAGTAATCAAGCTCATCCAATATAGGGTTCAGAAATTTCAGATGAACTTGGTTAGGAGTAGTACTGCACCTGACAGTATCCTTGACCACAGTTCAGCCAGAATACTAGTAATGCTTCAATTGATCTGCAATACTAAAAATTGATGGATTATGTTTGGAAATTTTATCACAGCATTCCTGATATGGAAGTTGGTATGAAAACTTCTACTGTAAGTTCATTTAAACTGTAGCATATAAAAGTGCTGTTATAAAGAGCTTTGGGCTAAACTGAAATAACTGTATAAGTATGGGTGTGCAAGGTTAAAGTTCTGGAGAAGCATTTTTAAATACAGATTTTTTTAATTTTTTTTTTTTTTAAATCTCAGGAAAGAAAGAAGTGAAAATTCCAGAACAAAATAAAGAAGATTCAGGGTCACATGCTACCTGGCATGTGACCTGCCTGTGTGTTTCATGCTCTTGTCTAGCTGCGTGCTAGAACATTTAATTTCAACCAGGGTTCCTCCTGCACCCATGTGACTCTTAGTGATTTATGCTACACAACAACAAAAAAATTATTATTCAAACAACTTTGAATGGCTCCCAAATAATTTATGCTTTTGTTTGTTTCAAGAACAAGTAAGAAGTGACTAAGAATTAGTTCACAGGATCATTTTTACAGGAAAATTTATTTTCAGAGCTGAGCTGCACAGAGAATCAGAATGTCCATGGGAACATTTGATTTGTGGTCTAAACAGTTTGTGAAATATTTGTAAAGTAAGTAAAATCTACATTTTGATTTCTTACTATGATTGTTAGAGAAGCCAGATTGTGATCTATTATTTTTAACACTGTTGTAGCAGATGTGTATAGAAGTCAGTGACCCACCTAATCCACCCTCAGGATCTAGGATATCACCCCAAGTTTTAGAATGGCTTGCAAAAGCTACTGTATTTTGTTAAGTCGTCATCATAACTTTTTAAGGGGAGAATTACATCAGACATGCTTAAGAGTCTGTTCTGATGAATTAGCAATCGGTGTGATTTCCCATGAGCATTTAAAGAAGCAAAATATATTTTCCATCTTGGCAAACAAGCCTGGTATTTTGTAGAATGGGGCCTTCAAAATCTATACATACTCACTGCAAGTTTTTTTTTAGATTGTTTTTGCACACAAGGTTCCACAGAAGAGACATATTTTCATGTATCATCAGATGTAGTATTTTGAAACAGTGGTTTGATAAATCATTGTAAGAAGCTAAAAGGGAGTGCTGTAGCTTTGCCATCTTTCACTCTTTAAATTAAGTGCCATCCTGTACTGTAATACACAGTTTTTCAACAATTCCATACTGGAGGATTGATATAAAAAATATATACTCACACAGTTGCAGTATTATATATATGGTCTTAAGAAAGAGATTCTGGAAACGTTGCTTTCCTTTGCTTTCTTATTTGCCTTAAAAGTTGTGTTATTTCACAGGTTTTGGTATTTGATTTTTTGTGTTTCATATATTTTGAAGAGGAAGGGAGGGAAGCAAGAATTAAGAAAAACTTCTTCAACCAAATGTTGTTGCTCAGCTTGCTCAAATCAGTTGTTGAAACTCTGGATTGTTTATGCAGGATGTAAGAGCTAACAGCAGCGTCCCTTTAGATCTTTAATGTGTGAAGCTTCTCTGAAAGATCTGGACTGTGCAGGAAAATCAGGTTTATTGCTTACCACATTAGGGATAATGTTCATTTATAGAAAGAGAGTAACTGAGGTTTGTGTTCTTTCAACAGCAATCAAGCACAATTTTAAAGAGAGAAACAACTGACAGGATCTATTAGCTGGTTTAAGAAAGGATCAGTTAGATTCAGCATCATACCACCTAACTGTAATTATGCCCTGCTGGAACTGCTATTTATGTGTGTCAAACCGACATGATGCTGAACTCAATTTGCTTTTTATTTGTTTTGCAAAACCACTCGAGCTGACTGTGTCCAGGTCTGGATGTAATAACATTCTTGACAAATCTGAAGAGAAAAAAACACATAAATGGAATTACATTTTATTTATAAATGCAACAGTAAAGATTGGGAGCATGTTTTGGTTTGCCTCTGTCTTGTTAATTTGAAATTATAATGGCAAAAACCTTTTCCTGTCTTTAGTAATCTGTGAAAAAAACCCTTTTCTTGAGAAGCACAGGTCCTATGCTTCACCTTCATTGTATATTTTTAAAAAATCCATTCATCCTTCCTCTGATACTCCCAACTTCTCTACTAACTTTGCATACGGGCACTGCGGGTGTGACAGATGTCAAGCAATACCCTCCCAAATCAGTGGAGTGCCTCTCACAGGGGATGCAGCTGCCCAAGCACAGACCTCTTGTGCCAGGTGAGATGTTGTAGAGTGCCCTGCAAGCCTACAGCCAGTGCCCCAGGAGGGTAGGGGTCTCTAGTGGATCCATTTTAACTGAGATTGGCTCAGTTGGTCAGAGTACAGTGTTAATCACATCAAAATTGTGGGTTTGATCATCGTTTATATGGGCTATTCACTTA
>VYXC01007330.1:613-44077 GCA_013397175.1 Platysteira castanea | reverse complement strand
ATTCTGTGATTCTGTGTGATCCCTTCCAACTTCCTGCAAACATGTGGTTAGTTTTCCTCTTATCTAGCCCAGCTGCTAATAGAAGGGTCAAAGGAATAACTGCTTATTTAGTTGCTTTTTAGGAAGACTGAGATACACATTCATAAAACACAACTGGGACAGCTGGGATTTTTTCTTATACTATGATAATATTTTCCCCTAAACACTAAGAAACAGCAAATGATTTTGCTTAATAATTTCTAGTCAGCAGGGGTAAGAATTCATGCAAAGATCTTGAGACACTGAGTTGGAAAGAGCTAAAAAAACCCCTAATATGTATGATTCCTTTAGATAAAATACAGAACATCTAAAACCACATCACTGGAGATGCTGCACTCAGCAGAACACAGCTGAGAAAAGTCACTAAGTCATAGCATAACAGATTCTTAAAGAAATGTACTGAATAACATTTGCCATCATCAAAATAAGCAGCTATTTCAAGGAGAATCAGAAAGTATTCTTTCCCAGTTAAGTACTGGATAATTTGATAGGTCACTAAGGAAAATACTCACTTTCCTTCTATGACATCAAATTTATGAAATTGATGTATGCAGAATACAGAAAGTAACAATTTAGGAATAAGTAGACTACTTCCCTGCATCACAGTTTCTGGAATCTACGAAACAGAACTGTTACGGTCCGTTTTTTTAAAGTTATTAGAAATGCCTCTGCCTGAATTAAGGTGCAAACGAGACCATATGCCAAAGTCAATAGTATGGGTTTTATTTAATAGTAAATATGAGTGAGAGAGAGAGAGAGAGAAAAAAAAAAGGAAGAGAAGTGAAAAAGAGGTGGAGGGACAGAAAGAGAGACAGATTAAAGAAAATATCACCACTCCATGGATCCCAGCGATGTTCCATTGATATTCTCCAGATGATCTTCTGGGTGGTGAGGGTCCACCCCAAAAAGCATAGAATCCAATGGATTAATATATGCTCAGACCAGGTGGGAATGTCCAGGTACCTCCCCTGGGAGGGGTGCAGTTTGACACAGTCTTTTGCAGCAGACTCTGGATCTGCATCACTTTGCATCACATGAAGTCCTGTGGTGCAAGGCCTCAGGAATAAGTCTGGGGGGTCTTTGATGGATTATGACACCCCCTCAGCTGCCTCTCACATGAATGTACTGTGGATGTGGCCTGTGGGCCTGGGAGTTTCACAGCTCGTCTAGTTTGTGTATGGGAGAATGGATGTTCAGTGCCTCTGACCAGAGGTTATGCCACACACCTGAAACCTCTTCGTCCCTCTGCAGTTGGCGGAGGAGTCTGTGTAAACCTGGCCTCTGTGAGCTGTGGTGTCCCCCACCCCAAACCCAGCCTGGGATGATTTTTTGCTGCATTTGGCTTTCTTGTGGATGCATTCCTTTTCCTTAGCCTTGTTTATTTCTCCCTAGAGCTGAGATGATTGAAGAATAGTGTCCCCCTTATCTTATCTAGGTGGCTTAACTCACAGTCCAAAGTTCCAGTCAGGCATCTTCAAGGAGGGGTGGGCTTCTGTGGTTGTCTTTGTATAGTTTTTGCTATAGCGGGCAAAACTCCTCCGTAACAATGTTTAAGGCATAAACCATTTCACTCCCTGACACAGAACAAATACACATTTTTGTTCTGTTTGCACAAAGCCATTACAATTTCACAAAGCAAAAGGACAGCAGTTTTATGTAGCTAGATCTATCAATTAGTGCTTGCATTCAGGACATAAGGATTATGAAAGTAACAGATCTCAAAGAACACCACTTCCAGATTAGAAACTTGTCAGCATTTAAGATAATATCTGGATACCGCGATATTGCTGCTTGAGTATTGTCATACTCAATTCCCTACTCCTTATACTTTTCAATGAAATGTTTTGGAATGAGGTGTTTCTCACTCTACTTAACTCCCTTTTCTAGCTCCCAGGATTAACTACAAGCTTTACCACCCACTAAATGCGGTGGAATATCTGGTTGAAGAGACAAAAGGCTTCAGGCTTGACATTCCTTTCATGTCTGATCTGCTTCTCAACAGGAGGCCCATAGGGCACTTCTACATAAAGAAGAGTTACTTACCTTTCAATTGAAAGTAGAGAGTACTTCATCACCTCTCCTGAACTACTACAGAAGCACAGTTATTATTCAGTATTGATTTGCACACATGATACCTGGCTTCCTTGAAGTGCTTTAGAAACAAATGTGTGGTAGGTCTGATGGCAAGCCCATAAAACAAACGCAAGTCATTTTACAGGTGAGTAAAGTAAGTTCTGGAAACCTCAAGATACTGCACGGCAACTTAGTGATGGCTACGGAATTGAAGCATGGACTATTTGATACTGTTCTCAGATTTATCATTTAAAATATTTTTAATCCTTTGGCCAGAAGACACTTACATAATTGTGTACATACATAATGAAAAGAGATGCTTCCCTTGTTGCATTTTCATGCTATTTCATAATTTCTAGGAGCTCACCTGTATATAAGGATGACATGCTGACATGCTTCCTCTTTATTATCCTCCTTGTCTGCAAAGAAATACTGCACATTGAAATGTGAAAATCTTTGACTTGAAAAATATATTCAAATGGAAGCAATTACCAAGCTGCTCAGAATGCTCCAAGCATGACTCTGCATCTTCATCTCTTACCATGCACTATTTCAAATTAAAATAAAATTCTAATAATCAAATTGTTCTCTCAGACTTTGCTCACTTTGTCACTTTGATTCCACACTCCTTTCTCACGTATTAATTCTTTCCCTGCTTATATGTTAAAGGCCAGAGATACCGGGTTAAAAAAATCAGGTACAGCTCACAGAAGAGTTATGTTTAATTGTTAATATAACATCTTGTTTTACTAATATAAAACATTACTTATTGATGAGTTCATCCATTAAAATGGAACACATCGGTTCTAAGTAGCAAAGTAAGAGTTTTCCAACTATCCAAAATAAACTCTGATGCCTGTAATTGAATTACTGCAATGTTACATTTATACAAGAAAAAGAAACCCTTAAAAAAAACCCTTATCACCACAAAACAGTGACAAGTCTTCACACATGTATTTCCTCCAGTAATTTCCTTCAAACCACTTGAACTTTTCCATGGCTCTTGAAGGGGAAAGGGGTTTAACCTAAGGGCTGCAATTATACAGTTAAATTTTTAATAAACCAAATATGAATTCAAATTATTCTATTATGAAAAATTAGGCTGACCTCAACTCGTCCTGCAGCATCTGAAACTTCATTTGGAATACACCTTTGGGAGATAAGACAAAACAGATGCTGTGTTGATCAGGATTGTCTCAGTATTAAACTGTATTCAGTATATTTGGGTCAGACAGACATCATAATCAGAAAGCTCAGCTCGAGAATGACATTAGAAATTTTACAAGTTCATTTAGAACTACAACATAGAGTAAGCTAGCCAGGCATAAAAGGACAAGATAACTGTGTTTTATTACTGTCTGGCTAAATGAAAGTATTTCAGTCAATTTCTTGTTATACTTCCATTACTGTCAGGTCCTTATGAAACCAGGAGCCATATTTGGAGCTTCTCAATTCTGATTTAGCAGCAATTTGCATGCAGCCAAAGAAACTCAGAATTATGATGGAAGTCACTCCTTACTGAAGAACTGACAGTATGATTTCTACTCTGTGACTCTTTTCTCTTAAACATGTGATGCTACTTCTTCACACAAGTGCTACACTGAATTATTTACCAGAGATGAAGATCAGACATGCTAAGGCAGGGAGGCCTGCTGTGGCTTCTTGAGTTACATACACAGAGCTCATGGAAAGATCAAGATGTAATTCTGTCTCCTACCAGTAATGAATAGAATAGAGTCTTTGAATAGTCTTTGATTTACAACTGTAAAGCATCATTTATTGTTCTTCTATTATCCTACCTTATTTAGGTCATCCCTGTAACCATTCAAAATAGTTAGTAATATTATTTCTATGTCATGTAACTCCCTAGACCTCTGTTCACCTCATTCTTCAATATAAAGTGCCACAATCCAAAGCACAAAGATAATCTTGCAGTTGGTACACCAAGATGAGAGAAAAAGACTATTATTATGGTGAGAAAAACTGTTGCTAACAGTTAAAATTTCATAATTATACTACGAATATGCACACAAATTCTTAGAAGGAAGGGATAACTTCCTTTTGGCTCTGTTCAGCTACTAGAAGAAAGGTAACTCTTCACATGCTGTCGTAATGCATTAACCAGCATCATGTATTATATAATTCTTGTTCAAAGTATTCTAACGGTTGCACTGTGTTGCTGTTGAGTTCGGGGACAGTGAGAAAGTGGCATAAACTCCAGGACGGGAAAAAAGGCTTTTTATTAAGAAAAAGGCAGCCTTTATAAAGGCGAGTCTGTACGAATAGCAGAAGGTCATTGGTTCACTTGATGAACACCTCTTATAACTATTGGTCAGTTATAACAACGCCTGAGATTAACAAGTTGAAACAACAAAGTGTAAAAACACTACCTGCAAAATATAGTTTACAAAAACTCATAAGATGGTTTACATAAACTTCTCCCGGTTCTCAGCTCCGTGCTGTGAGAAAGCAACTTCTTCTCACAAACAGGGCCTGGCACTAAAAAATTTCTCTCTGACCGAGCTTGTTAGTGTCCACAGCACTGAAAATGTTTCATGTGGTATTTTCTCCTCTTCCTCCATCTACTAAAAATTGGTTTATTTAAGTTTATCTAATTAGGCACAATATGAAGTTTAATAGAGTCTTTTTTTTTTTGTTCGAAGTATTTTTCTGGGTATTTCATTCATTATAGTTTAGTGGTCCAGACTTTTGCTAGTCCATTAGGAACAAATAAGCAAACAACATACTTCTTTCCTTCTTGCCAACCTCTGTTAAAACCTTTTAATTTCTTACAGGTATGAACAATGTCAGAAAGCCTCATTGAGTAATATACTACCTACAAACCATACGGGGCTTGTGGTCTTCTGGTATAGTCCATTTAGCATGTGCTCAAGTAGGACACATGCAGGAGGGTTAGGTATAGGAACGTTTTGAAGCAACAAAACACCATGAATGAGAGTACTTTAGCTTCTGTGGTATCAGTACTGTAGAGTACACAGCGTATACTTTTAAAACATTCTCCTGTTGCCATCACTTTAAAGCCTACAAAACTGCCATGAAGCTATTGAGCGGTTTTAGAAGTGACTTCTCTTACCTAAGCAGCCTGAAATACTTCAGAATCAAGTATTCAAAATCAAGGGGGTACTTCTCTGGAGTTCAAAGGAGAAATTGCCACTTCATGAGAATACCTCATCCCCAAAAAGCAAACTGGAAAAGCAGACATCACCCAGGTAAACACAGTTGTTGTTCAACAGAAGCCTCAGAGCAAAGAGAACAGAGAGGGGATACACTACTAACACAATTCAGAGCAGAGAGACAGGTACGTGAGTGTTGTTCGCTTATCGCGTCCTGGAGAGGAGCGGAGACAGAGAGACGCAGGAGGCGAAGAATGTGCAGTTTGAAGTGATTTATTTAATTATTTACGTCTCTTTTATAGGATAAGTTTCTCATGGTTTAATTGGTCAATTTCTAACCACCCATCTGGGGCAATTGGTCAAACTATATTCACAGTATTTTCCTTACTTGTGCTCTGAACAATATGCAGGTGTCCTACAGTTTACAACTCTACTGATAGCTTCTGTGAGAAAGAGAACTTTCCCACAGGATTAGAGAAAAGCAAGAAAAGTTCTTTCAAGCAGCAATTTTTGTATCCACACATGAAGAGTCTTCAAATCACTCTGTCGAAAAGCAAGTAAAATTTATTGACTTTAAGTTCAAAGCTTTGCACTTTTTTGAATGCAGTTTTGCCTTTTTTAGCACCAATTTACAAATATGTAAATCCAGTTGCATCATTCATGCAGAGATGCCTCACAAAGACAAAAGAATAAAAGCAAGTGAAAAGCTTTGTGATATGGTGCAAAGAAAATAACAAAAGGGAACAGAGTTTCTTCATGCCTGTTTGAGATGATTACCACTGCAGACAAGAAATTTAACTATTATGAAATAAAATCCATTAATGTCAACTGTTAATTTTACTTTTAGTTAGTGAAACTAATTTAATTTCTGCTGTCATGGAAGACTGTTATTGTTTTGCTAATTTAGTCTAACAATAAGACTGCTCAAATGTGAAGGCTGCTTGAAGATAGAAATACTGAAGGCATAGAAAACTGAAGTTTGCCTCCAATGTTTCCAGAGAATAAGATTTTTAGGAGGGAAGGGAGAAGACTGTAAATACTTAATTAGCTTGATGATGGAAATAATGCTTCCTTTAAGAATGAGAAACTTGTCAAGCACATTAGTTAACAGAAAATATTTATAATCTTTAAACAAAAACCATGAATTGTTTACTTTTTAACATAAACTTCTGGCTGTTATATTTTAAACATATATTTTTGTTTGTTGACATATTTTGAAATAGGGGAATTGTGTCTGGGGAGACACAATAAAGAGGCTCTCACACCTGCCAGGTTCAGCAGAAAGGAGGGAATAATAATGTTTATTATTGACATATCTCACATTCATATACACGTCCCAACTCCACAAGGGATTGGAGAGCATGTCACTTCCTTCTCAATCCCACTGGAGAAGAAAGATGCTCATCAAAGTTCTCTCATCACAAAAGGAATGAAAAACAGAAAATACCGTTAAGTAAACATTGGCTATTATTTACATGAAACTGTGTGAAAGAATTCTGACTCCAAGCTTAAAACAGAAGGCTTTAGCAAAAACCAGGGCAACAGGGAATGTATAATTACTGAAAATATAAACTATGAAGAGAATTCAAACATGGGACTCAAAATCAGACTTCACAGTGCAAATGCAGAAGAGAAAAAGGATCAGAAAATGGCCTCACTGTACAGATTACATCACCGTATTGAGAAATGAGAGCAGTGGTACCCACCTAAGGATAGTAACTAGCAGGCTTTCAGTACACCAGTGTAAAAACCTTCACATCTTTGCAATCCTGACCTTCTGAGTACTTTTACTACCACAACCTCCAACAAGAGCTTGCCAGTAAGAGGCTGCAAACAGCAGCAGCTTTCATTAGCTGATCAGCGGTAACAACTTATACTTTTGTACCTACTTCTCTTTTCTTATCTCTACTATACCCCTGCAAACTCCACTCCCTGGTCTTCTCTATGCAAAACTGAGGAGTGCTTGATCCTGTGTTCCTGGCTTAGGGTGGAGAGCAGCTGCTTCCCAGGTGGCCAGCCAGCAAAGCCTGCATTGTACCCTCCCTGCTGGGGCACCTGACAGCCCATGGAAGCTCTGATCAGCTCTCGACCTTATACAGACTTAGCACCTTGCCAGTCATGGGCTGATGTCAGAGCAGCTGAGTGAACTACCGGCATTAATTTCCAGGGTGTATGTTGGGCTGTAATCTTTATTTGTCATTATCAAAGGAATATTTTCAAATTAAAACCTCCTGGATTTCTCACAAAATTTCCAGGGAAAATTCTCACATTGCTCATCTTGACCTAGCATGGTCAAAGGAAGAAGTGTCTAAGTTTGAAAGACAGGTGTCTGCTTAAGGAGGCAGCAGCCTCCCTTGGAATGGAAAAACTGTAACTCCCCTCCCTCCAAATTTTTGTAATTTTGAAATTAAGGGGCTTTCAGGCAAAGACATGGGGTATAGGAATAACAGTTCTTTTACTAAAATATATATATNGGGAGGAGGCAGGGAGCACCACCCTGCCTGGTCTCAGCAGCTCATGAAAATGGTAAAAGAATACTTTTTGGGGGCTATCTTACACTATAACCTATGACAAGAAGTAAAATAGTTTAGTTCAATTTTGCACTTTTATCCTGTATTAAGTTTCCCAAAAATAGGGTAAGTCAAATAATTGCAAATAAGAGCATCTCAGACGAGTTTCAATTCAATGTCTCCTTTACAACTTTTTTCTTGATCTCAATAATTTCTGAACTAAATTTTAGAAAGTAACTCCTAGTAGCCTTTCTGGACACTCCTCCTTTAAGTCCGACAAATACAAGCAAGTCCAACCCTCACATACCTACTTTGGAAGAAGAGTTTTTACTGCTTTTCCTCTTCCAGTATGGAAGTTAATTTTTCCCCCTGGGGTCCTTTTTGTCTTTTTTTAAGAAAAGTTGTGTTCGTTTTATCAGTAACAACAGGTAGACAGGAAGCCACTTTCTTCCTGTTCTAGGTTATACTGTAGATACTACTTCTACACTTACCAATGACAAATTATGAGAAACACAGCAAGTATTATGTAGTTTCAATCAACTAAATTTTAGTTACATTAACCCATACTTTTATGTTTAGATAGCAGTTATCATCCTACTGGTTATGCTTGATACCATCTTTTACAAGCAACCCAGCCAAATGTTCTCTCCATAACATAAAAAGTAGATAAACGCACATGCAGAACTGGTTTTTCTAAAAATATGCATGGCTGTCTTGCTTACCAGGAATTGAGAATTGTAATATTTCCCTCAGGAAACAGGCAAAGCTTGAAAAGTCAGTACACATCTTACTTATACTGGTCTGGTCTCTATTTAATTTTTTTCTCAGAAGTTTTCAAGCAAAGCAGACATGGAGAGTTCGGAGAATACCATGACATCTTTGGTGAAGGAATAACCTAACAACATGAAATGGTTATTTAAGTAATTGCTTGTCATTAGACACTGGGAACTGTTTGAGATTCTGTTTAGCCTTTATCAGTTTTAGTATTTAATTTATTAGTATATGATGTTCTAGTTTATAAATATTGCATATATCTGTACTTTATATATAAAATCAAAAGTTACAATTTCTGTTGGTGATTTTAAGGATTCTTGAATTGCTGGATTAATCCATTCTATTCTTATTAATAAATCCTAAAAGTTTTTGTTTTCAGTCTTAAGTGATTAAATAAGCTGATGTCTGTAACAAACTTAGCAAAGCTAAGTTGTTGTATAAAAGCTTAAGGTGTGGTTCAAAGTATAGCTTTGCTCAGAAAAACTCCTATAAAACCAGCATGAAAAAAATTTATTATTTGTTTTGCCTTGATTCTGACACCACATATGCTTTCTGTAGTCATGTAGAGAGATGGGGTTTGGGTTTTGTGATTTTTTTGTGGGTGGGTGGGCAGGTGTTTTGTTGCCTTTTTACAAAGAAAACTGCCAGACGTACAAAACCAACCCTGGCTCCTTTAATCACCCAGCACTATTTCTTGCTCCCATCTCACTTCCTGTAACAAAAGTCCTCCCTTGACAAACAGTATCCTTATTACAGTTGTGTAATCCCATTTTTTAAAAGTATGCCTTTGGTGACATCTGTTAAATTTGAGCTTAGGTTGCATAAGTAACCAACTGTCTCTCTTAAGTGGATGCTAATAAACAAGTCTGCACAAGCAGCTATAATCCAGTTTGTGTGTGTGCTCTCCCTCACTTTATTAACTGAGCTAGTCAGAACAGTAAGTGTGCAAAATATTTAGGCATAAATCGTCACAAAAGATACTATGGCTCTCCTTTCAAGTTCTACAGAAATGTTGGGCAAGACTGTCATGTCACTTTTGAGAATTTAACCATGTCTGAAGTAGAATTGTCCAGTACATACGTGATATTGTTATGAACGATTTTGGCTTTCTTAGGCCAGTAATGTAATGTAAAGTTATTAAGTTATTAGAAGCATCTGAATATACGGGAAGCGAGGCACGGGTTTCTTATTTTCAGATAATGAAACAACAGAGACTCCTTGAGTTGATAAGAAGCTCCAAGAGCATCCCAAGCCGCCCAGGACAATTAGCCAACAATGGGAATGCTCCTCACTGCGGAATGATTCGATCAAGAGTCTTCAGCAAGGCAATCAGAAGTGCTGAAAAGGAGTCAACGAGGGGTCTTCAGGAGCAAGCATCTGGACTGATGGATTTCAATATCCGTCTATGGAGATAAAGGGACTGCATTTTGGGAGGGGGAGCCCCTTTTCCGGTGGCCAGGCGAGCGGGAGGGAGTTTGGTGCTGCGTGGTGGATTTATTTCTTTTTGTATTCTCTGGATTGTCGTGCAGACCTGGGCTTACTCCAGTTCTCTGTCACCAGCTGCTGTTTTTAATAAACGAGTTAACGTTTTTTATGAAAATGTTTCTGACTCCGTTTCTAACAATATCTTGCTTTTATAGTGCTTTTACATTTGTTCAGCCTAGAAACAGTTGAAGACAGATTCTTCCGCTTGTGTAATCTATAGCTTTCTTTACTCTCTTTCAATTGGTTTGACTTTTGCTAATATAATTCAAGAAGTCTCACAGAACTGCATAGGTATTATGCATAGGTATAATTCAGGATGCCCCTTAACGATCATGACTATTTGCAAGATTATCCTAATAATTCCTGAAAAGGCCAAACAAAATCTCAGAAACTGCAAATAATCGTTTTTTGTTCATTCACCGAATACAGAATTCTACAATATTAAATTTAATTTTAGGTCAGAACTACACATTACACACAGAAACATAAATATTTGCTTTTTACTCCTAGCTCACAAAGGTTGAGCTGCCACAACCCTCAGAAAATTCAACACAAAGTATACATAAAGATAGACCTTCTACAAAAATCTAAGTAATCAAGTATGTTGAAGTTCTAAAACGCAATGTATATTTACGGAGTGTAATCAATTTAATTTAGTTCAATTAATTTGTTTAAATGTTGAGATTAATTATTCACTTTTCACTTTGGCCAATACAAATGTTACAACTAGACATTTGGAGTCTTTTGGTAGCTTCATTAATTTTATTCAAAGAAAGATCTACATATTGTCATGAGAAAGATTACAGATAGATATGCTGTATTAAAATACTATATAAAGTAAATTGCTAAAGTAAAGACAAATTTAATCAGGCTATATTTTACAGGTAAGTAAGACATGGTTTAAACTGTATTTATTTTAAATTAATTATTATTAATATTTCTGCGAACTTTCCACATTTTTCTTCTCCCTCATTGATTCCTAGTGTTCAAATTCCATTGGAATGGCTGAGCGTTCAGGCGGCTGAGCTCGCGCCACAGCGCCCCCTGCAGCCGCGGGGGAATCACCGCACCCGCCCTACCCGGCCGGGAGCCACCAGCGCCCCTGCCGGCTGTGGGTGTAACTGCAGCAAAGGGGGAAGGGCCTGGCAGCCGGGAGAGGGCTGTCACCGCGTGTCTGGGTTGGTTTGTTGTGCTGCCGTTGTTGTCTTGTACACACTAGTAAAGAACAGTTATTCCTTTTCCCATATCTTTGCCTGAAAGCCCTGTAATTTCAAAGTTATAATAATTTGGAGAGAAGGGGATCATATTTTCCATTCCAAGGGAGTTTCCTGTCTTCCTTGGCAGACACTTGTATTTCAAAACAAGACTCGTGGATAATAATCCATAGCAATTTTAAAAAATCTTCCTATAAACACATTCTAAACATAAATCACATTATTCTAGTGCTTACCTTATTTCTCAAAGACTTAAAAAAACCCCCAAACACAGAAACAAACCAACACACAAAAAAACCTACCAAAACAGTGAAAATCTACAACATTGAGAGTATTCTGTTTTCAATTGTTTGGTCAATTAACTCATCTGTTTTAAAATCAAAGTTTTCTAAAAAAAGATTACATTTACTTTGTTGTCTAGATTTTTTTGAAAAACATTGGAATACAAAGTTTTTAGTTAGCTCTACCCACAGCTATTCAACAGGCAGCCTAACTCTTTTCATGCTGAGGATAAAATGGATCAGAACCAAATGGAAACTCATGCAGTTCTACTACTAGAGAACACCAATCCCCATCAAAATACATATGTATGTGCATAAATCATACTGTGCCCTACAGATTTTTCCAGTGCTAAAGAAAATGGGGTATAGGGAAAAACTAATTCTCACTCATTCTGCAGTACCTAGCACTACCAGAAACTTTGTAGTCTTTAAGAACAGCTGTGAAATGTGCAAATGCCCAAGAAAAAAAAAAAAGCGCCAGGAATTTTGAATGCTTGTTTTGTTCCCACTGCTTGGTGAACACTGTATGTATGCAAAAACCTTACAAGGAAAGTCTGATAATAGTCCCTCCGTACTCCAATGAATTCTGTGAAATATTTAAAAGATTTTGTAGGTATAGTCTAATAATTTCTGAGTTTAAAAATTGGTGGAGAGAAGATCACACACAAAAGGTCATGCAAAAAGGCATCTTTTTTTAATCTTTTCCTCTTGAAATTTTAAAAAGCACATAAATGCTGAGATTGAAAACATTTATTTAATATGTATTTGAGTCTGTATCTGATGACAGAAATGTATCTATAGTAGAAATTAAACTCTTAACAAAAGGTGGGGGAGGACAAGACTGAAAAGGCCTGGCAGAAGCTCCTGTATGCATATCCAATAACTGTTTTGAAAAGCAAAACAAATAAAAAAGCAAGACTTGCTCTCTACATTACAAGAGCGGTTTACACTTATTTTGCAGTGTAGACACAAAAAATTGATTTTCTACCTGTCACAAGGGAGTATTATAACACCCTTTTTCTGGGGAAAGGGGGAACAAACAATTACTAACAATAGCGGGAATCTCCAAAAGAGGATCTACTACAGCTGGGGGGAAACAAAAAGTATATTCAATTGTGTCAAATGAATTGCTGAATGATGGTATCTGAACTGAGGAGATGGAAACTACTGGAAAGGAAGGACACAAAATGGAAAGGACAGAAATAATTTCATGAGGTTGTCAGAACTTAAAATTCTCTTAAACCACTGAGTCTTCATTAATAAACCAATCTACCAGTTAAACTAATAACTGAAAGTTATTCTTTCCACAAAGCAAGGGTGGCAGGGATGAGAGGGAAAGAGAGAGAAGAATAGGGAGGACACAGAATGGAAAATAGAGGAATAACATCAGGGATTAAGTTACACTATAATCCTACATGTGTGCCATCACTATTACATTCTTAACCAGAAAGTGCAATAATCGTGACACAAAAGATTCATGGAAAGATTAGAAATGCTAAAGCGTGGGACGAAAAAAACAGATATTCAGAACTGCACAAATAGAAAACATTGCAGAAGTAAACATATTTTTTGTCTCATAGAAGTTGTTACAGTGACAAAATTTCTTTAAAACTATGCACGTATTATTGTAGGAAGTTGACATTGTTCAAAGTATTCCATTTAACTGATTTACAGATTCATCCTAGAAATAATTTCTTAGGTGACAATAGCTATGAAAAGAACTAAGAGTCCACCCATGGAATGCCTTAATTGAGCAAAACAGTTTTAGAGAGAGATTTCCAGAGAAAAGAGAGTAAGTCAGCAAGTTCAATTACACATGATAATGGATCTATACCAACCTACTGTATAGAAAGACCACAGTGAAGACAAAAATATTCAAAGGCAGATCCAGTGATACTTCATTCATTCATTTGCTTATTTTTAGCAGAAACTCATCATTAATAGAGCTAGCTTTATACTAGCTTCAGTAATAATTTAATCAAGGCATATTCATAAATAATTGTTCATTTTGTAACTGCAGTCATTTCACAGCAGAAGTTCAAACATAACTTTCATTTTCTGGCTTCTAACTAAAGGTTTATAATGAAACTGTATATAACCTGACTGTTTAGCTGTTCATTAACAATGCTGAACTCAGAACTGCTACTGTGCCATCCTGTACCACTGTCTGTTTTAACTGCACTGTACACTGCTTTTCAGTCAAGTAAACAATTGCTCTTTCAAGTGACAAAAATGCACGTCTGCTCTCCAGGGAACATGCATTTTACTGCATCATTAAAGAAAAATGTACAGTCTATGATATCAAAAGACTAGCAGTATGAAAATATCAACACCTCATTGTAGAAAAATGTACAAATGATGGAAAAAAAATCCTCTTGAACAGCAATACATCAACAGAGGATCATCCCATACAGACCTGGGACATGCCACATTTCAGAAAATTCTACACAAACCCTCTATTCAAGAATGAATAAAAGATTCCTTCCACCAGCTAGGGCAAACCAAAACAATCCAACATGTTTTTCATGATGATTCTCCACAAAGCCCAGAAAATCAGCAGGTGAGTCCTTCTACAAGAATAAATGGCAAATAAAAATGAAGGTTTTAAGCCAGTACTTTTTTTGGTCTTTTCTACAGATGGTCCATGAGAAACTTTGTACTTCGCCTCCCTTCAGTGAGATCATCCTCTATTACTACAGAAATTAATGTGAAGTTGAAAATAAGCACGGTGAGGATATACTCTATGATCAGCTGAGGAAAGAACTGCCAGAGTGTAAGGTTTCTGACACAGAAAATTATAAAACCCTAATGAAACATAAGAAGTATGTTATACATCTACTTTAATAGATTTAAATGACTTGTGTATCCCTTTTTCTTTACTTTATGCACATTCACTTGAACTTATTTTAGTAACATGTTTGGACTCTGTCTAGGACTCTGGTGCATGTTTTTGAGTCTTACCACTATGCGTGTCATTTTAACAGTGCTTTTTCATTTCCATGTGGTTTCCATCATACAAAATGCCATCTCCTCTAATTATCTCTACACTCTTAGAGGCACCCAGCACTTAACGACAGAGGTGTTGGAAAGCAAATTACTAGTGGTCTGATCCCAAGTCTATCTCACAACAGAATCTCAAGTTTCAAGACTGTTTGTGTATAAACTGCAATATATGTAATGGTACAATAATTCCTTTTCCCCCTGTATTTTATCCTTAGGGATTATGACGGCTGTATTTAAATTCTGGTATTACAGAAGTCTGGTCGTGTTTAGGTCAGTATAAGCTAAGGTGCAAATGTCTGCAAACAAACCCTGCCCGGCACTCATCCACGTAATCTTCCGAAACGCCCTTGTGCCATGTGGAACCGGTGGGAGCTGGGCCTACAAATGAGCACGGCGGCTCCCACGGGCCCGGCCACAGCTGATCCAGGCGAGTCGTGCTGCTGTTCTTCGGCGGCGGTCGCGGCCTCCCGGAGCTCTCGCACGGCCGTTCCCTGGGAAAGGCCGCTAAATAAAAACAAGTCCTAGCTAAACCCGGGAATGAAGCACAAAACGGACGGTGTCAGACCTACCTCTCCCCACCACAGCACTGAGTCAGCCGGCCTGCCCGATGACAAGGGGGGGAGAGGCGGAGGGCGTGCACTGCAGTACAACGCACTATAGAGAACGACCCCCACCTCCCCGCCGGCTGCCTGCTGAGGAAAGGAGAAGCGGGGCGAGAGGAGGGCGCTGCTCCTTCGGACCGCCTCCTCGCCTTCCCTGAGCTGAAAGGCCGTCACCGGGCGCAGCCACCCACCCTGGCCTAGAGCTCCAGCAGCTTGTCAGCCGCCGGAGAGCTGGCCGGGACCCTGCCACGGGACCGGACCGGAGCGGAGCGGAGCCGGGCGGGGCGGGGCGGGGCGCGGTACCGCCCACCACCGCTCACTAGGGCCGCCGCAGCCGCGCCCGCTCTGCGCACGCGGGCGTACTGCCCTCTCGCCCTCTCCTCCGGCGCCTGCGCGCTGGGCCCCCTGGCCTGTGCGTGGGCCGGGGCAGTGTGCCGGCTGTCGGTGCCAGCGTGGGTCGCCGTGCCTCCTGCGCTTCAGCTGTCGGCCGCTCGTTCTCCCTCCCTCTGCTCAGCGCTGGCCCCTTCTTCCTTCCGCAGGGCCCTGCAGGCTGTTTGAAATTTACCGCAGTCTCTCTCACTCGAGTTCTCGATGTGGCTGTAAGCGCCCAGCTGAAGGGGAGGAGGCAAGCGCGCGGGGCGGGGAAGAGGAGGGCGGCCTGGAGCGCAGCGGCTTGCCCGCCTACAGCTCCGGTTCCCCCAACCCCTCACGGGGAACGGGTGGGAGGGGACGGTGGAGAGGGTTAAGTGAGGTAGTAGCTCCTTTACCGCGGCCCGCGGACGGTCCGTGTCTGGCGGGCACTGTGGTCGCCCTGGGGCGGCTTTTGCCACTGTTCCCTTATCTCTGGGCGTACGGAGTGAGAGAAGGAAGGAGCCTGAAGTGATTCCGGGACCCACGAGCCCTCACACCCCTGGAAGCGGTGGAAGGAAAAGCGAAACAATTCCTCCCTCCCTCCTGAGGCCTCCCGGTGCTGCGGCAGGCTGGCCCGCAGGTAAGGCTCCCTGGGGCCCAGGCAGGGTACGGGCGAGGGCCGGGAGGAGGAAGGATGTCACACACACAGAAAACGCGGACGACGAAGCGGGGCGGGAACCCCGTTCTTCAGGTTTAGACGAGTGGCTCAGCCGGAACTCCCTGGTCAGGTCGGCGAACAGAAAGGGAAGCTTGGGGCGGCGGTGTGCGGCCCCTTCCGTGTGGCCGCGGTCAGAGTTGGTGCGGGCGAGCCAGGGGAAGCCGGGCCCGGCCGGGCCCGAGCTCTTCCGGCGGGCTGCTCCTGCTCGCCGGGTGCGATCCTTCCACCTGACCCGCGGGAAGCTGCCGTGCGCCCCTCAGGGGCTGAGTGGAAACGGCGGAGTGAGGGGAAAAGGAAGATGTGCTGAAAGCACAGCTGTGTGTATTTCGGTGCCTTTCTCTCTCGCACTTCCTCAGAGCACGTTACCACGGCTTCGCTGTTCCCGGAGCAGTAGGGCGTGCCCCCTCTGCAGCGAGCTGCGTTGGGAGTCAGTCACGCTTGCTGATGCTTAGTCGTTTGGGGTTTTTTATTTATTTTGGAGCACGCTGCTTTATTTTTAGTATACCCTGTTGCTATAATTGTAAAGCGGTTGTAGAGGATGATAAGAGAGATTAGCACATTCATGAGTTTGGAAGGAGCCCGAAAGCAGCTCCAGACTGTGATCTGCTCCATGTGTTTTAAGTGACTTCCAGTTTGAATCCTAGCATGACTCTTTGAAGGGCAGTGTTATGTATATCACTGATAATATAAATATTTTGTGGATGAAGTAGTACTGTGTTGACTTTATATGATCTACTCGGTGATGTTCTCATTTTAGAGAGATCTACAGACATTTTTTGCTCGAAATGAGGAAGGTCTAGGATCAATTTTCTCCCTTTAAAGTATCAGTATTCTCTTTAGTTTTTATGAAAATTCTAATGTTACAGCGTGTATTAAACTCTTTATCCCATGAAACAGCAAAGTTCTTTATCCCATGCAGCAAAATAACTTTTTGTGTAATCAGAAAGTTACTGAAGCGAAACATCTCAGAACTATTTCTGCATGCATGTGAAGTATTGGTATCTTATATTTTCCTGAGAAGTAGCGTAATGATATTTATAGGATTAGACTAATTGGAATATAAAGTATGTCTAGGTTTCTGTAGTACCAGACTTTATCACAAGAAATTAAATCTGACGTACATCAACCTATTCTTAGGGTGAAACATCTTTGGAGATGTGGGGCAAGTTTGTTACAAAGTATAATATTAAATGAGTGCTTGTCTGAGCTCTTTAAACATTCATTGTATCTTGATTGTGAAGTGATGTAATTAAATGTATAACGGCCCAGAAACAGTTACCTTCTTAATACACATTTACTTCCTTGTTTAATGTAATTGTTTAGTGATGATGTAAGAATAGATAAAATAGATACTTTAGCAGTGCAAAACAGTTTGATGTACATGGCATCCTTTTGCTATTGTTTCCTGTTACTTGGGTTTGGAGGTGTTTAGCTTACTGTGAAATCAGTCTTACCTGAACTGAATTCTTGGCTGTAACTGGGAACTTGTAAATAGAAGATGGTTGTGTGAAATATGTCAGGTGTAGCTTGTTGACCTAAACACCAGTATTTCTTGTGAATTGACTCCAGGGGAGCTTTTTTAAAAGTCTCGTTCTCTCAGATGATGGCACAGTACTTTAAGACGTGAACTTTCAGAAAGTGCTGTTCAGACTCTGTGTAGTGGGGATCTGTAGTGCTTATTAAGGTCTGGACTTTCACATAGCACACAAATTGGTATGTGCACATGCAAGAAAAACCTAGATCAGTATGATATATAATTAAATAGATCTGGTATATAATGTCAGGAGAGGATTAGAAATAAGTTATAAATTTGATACTGTGTTGTTGTTTGTAAGATCCTAATGTGAAGATGTGTGGTGATAGTAATGAGTTAGTGCAGTCCAGTAGCATTACACAAAATGATTAGAACTGCTTTCTGATAAAGTAATTAAATTTTATTGTCTTAATATCTGGAACCTAGGTAAAGTGTAGTTGTAGGTAAGTGAGAGTTTGTGTTTATGCATTACATGATTTTCAGAATAGTTTATGTAAGTAGCACTGTCTGCTTGTGAAGGTGATGATAAAGTTCACATTTGCTTGAGCTAAGCTAGCAGTTAGACCTGCTTTAAGAGAAGAGGTGAAGGAGTACTTACCAAAGAAAGGGCAGGTGGACATAAGTGTTTCTAAGTCTACTTAGTTTGCTACCACAGCAGAGAACTAGTCAGCAGGAATGATGTCAGCTGATAGTTTCCTCCAACTGCTGTTTCTTCTAAGAGGTACCCAGGAGAATTTCTTTCCTTTGGTGCAGTAGCTTTTCTTCATTGTACTGGTACTATAGCACAAGTAGGAAAGAGTGTAGGAGTGTATGAAATTGGTGAGGGAAAAGTATTTTAAGTAGTTGCAGCTTGTTACAGAATGTGAATTGTTACCATGGGGCTCTCCATTTCATTAAAAAAAGTGGCACCTCAATATAGTAGCAGTATTTTGTTTTTTAATGAGCAATGAATCATTCTTTTGCAAAATGACAGAAAGGATACTCATTTCCAAAAAGCTGACAGTATAAAAATGATGGTTGTTTCATTTTAGAATAAACACTTCTGGAAGATCCTTGTGATTTTTTTTTTTTTTAAATTACACGTTTTCGTAATTTTTTATAGTGCTCATTTTAGTACTGTCATTCCCTTATGTTTTAAAGTTCCATTTGAATTCTTAGTTCATTCCTAGATCTTCAGCATTTATAGTAGCACTGATTCTAGAAAAGCCAATCTGTGTTATGCTGCTTCTCTGAAAGCTATATATGCTTTACATTGTGCCCTGAGAGATCCTCTGGTGAGTCACCATTATAAGAGCTTTCCAGAGGCTGTGTGTCACTGATGATAATATTGTGTATGTAATGTAGTTTGTGCAGTAATGGTATCTCTAGTTGCAGCTGTTGGTAACTGACTGGCAGAGAACTCATACTTCATAAAACAAGTTGCCACCACTTGAAATTGCATCACATCAAGACGTTGTTTTGAAATTTTGGTAATTTGCAAATACTGGTGAAGGTCACCGAAGATAGCTTGGTAGATCTTGGAGGTGTCTTGTAGTTCTACAGGGCTGTAGGATGCCTTAGTACATTTACTGTCTTGTGCTGCTTTACATTTGCCAACACTAGGCAGGCAGTGTTGCACTTCATGGATTCATCAGGCACTTGCAGACCCTTGCAAGCTGCATAATGGCTTTTTAATTGTCTTAATTGGGGACTTTCTATTGGTCTCTAACTTCATAACACCAACGAACTGAGGGATTTCAACTGCCTCTAAGGAATTGTAATTCTATTGCTAAATACCATGAATTCATAAGAAATTCTATTTCTCAAATTTTAAAATGGCAAGTAAACTGCAAATATACTACATTAGGAGGGTAGATTATGCAGTTGTCTAAAGAGTAAGGTTTTTTTCCTGAAAAAACTGACATAAGCTTGTCTACTCAGAGCAGAAACTTTGTGCTAACAGTTTTTGAAGTCGCCCATGATGAGAGATGAACAGCTCCTTAAAACAGAAACACTGTTCATCAGGTGGAATAACTTTGCCTCCAATACAGTGTTAAGCACTCTAATCTTTTGGCAGATTGTAATGATATGCTTTTCTCATTTGCATTTTCCCTTTAATGTTAGGCTCTTTCACTTATAGTAGCAGGTCTTTTTTGGCAATAGTTCTTGTTTCAGTTAATGTTCTGAACAAGGTCATTCTGAATGAAAATTCCAAAAGAGTCCTTAAAAGTATTGCATTAAAACTCAGTCTATTTCTTTCTCAGTGCATTAAAACCTAATCTGTTTCTCTCTCTTCCTACATGCCCCTTTGTTGGGTCATGGTCACCCTCTGATCATGCAGCCCTTTTTCTTGCATGGGTGGTTTTGGACCTATGAACAGACATATTAATTGCGAAGACAGTACCCTCTCTTTGTATAGGGTCTTTCTTCTGAGGAAGACTCTTGTGTCTGTCTTGCATAATTTTAAATTTTTCTCTATTTGCTTTGTCTCCTTTGAAGTTTACTTGGACAAAGCACTGAAGATCAAGCAAACAAGATTGTGGTTTCCAACATTATTATGCTCCTTCTCAAATATGAATGCAACCATTGCAGTACTAATACATTCAGATTCTAGCAGACGTCAATTCTAGAGCACTGCCATTCTTCTCTGTTGTTGATTCAGTTATACAGAGATGGTGTCTACACAGGTGGATTTTAGTTACCTTGTAGTCTTTCTTGAAAGAGAAACGGAGAGTTTTGGCCTGTTATTTATAGCCTGTTCACACTAAGGTATCTGGATCCAGTATAATGCCAAGTGTGCTGGCATACACCCAGGCATTTAGAACAGGTGATGCCATTGAAGGTGGTGAGTGGTAGGCCCTTAACTTGTAGTGTAGCTTATTTTTTTTCCTCTCAAGACAAATCAGACCTTTTTTCTAGGAAGCAAAAAAGAAACAAGGAGAACCTTTAGTCAGAAGGTGAGTAGACAGTAAAGACTTGTGGAGGAGATAAAATGTATATATGCCTGAAGTGAAGACAAATGAGAGGCATTTGAGGAATTATGTAACAGGTCTTCTGGTTTGTTTGGGGCCTTCAGATGCTTCAGTGCTTTGGAATGAAATGCAACAGGATGTCACTTCATCAGTTGTGTAATACAATGTGTAACCATGCCTATAGAGTTAGATATGTAATAGATTTGACTCAGGAATTTTGAACTGTAAATGCAGCAGATATTACGATGTTCTTTCCTTTTGTATTAACCTTTCTAAACTATAGAAGACAATAGCAAACTGTTCTTTGTCTGGTTGTGTTTTGGTATTCTCTTTAGTTTTTATGAAAATTCTAATGTTACAGCGTGTATTAAACTCTTTATCCCATGAAACAGCAAAGTTCTTTATCCCATGCAGCAAAATAACTTTTTGTGTAATCAGAAAGTTACTGAAGCGAAACATCTCAGAACTATTTCTGCATGCATGTGAAGTATTGGTATCTTATATTTTCCTGAGAAGTAGCGTAATGATATTTATAGGATTAGACTAATTGGAATATAAAGTATGTCTAGGTTTCTGTAGTACCAGACTTTATCACAAGAAATTAAATCTGACGTACATCAACCTAATTAAAAGTTAAATGGAATGGAAGAAACTGACGAGACACTGGAAGAAAGATTAAAACATGTAATTAAAGAAAGCTTATATTGAGGTTTAGTTTCAAAGTTGAGTAATAATAAGTATAGAGTCATATATTTTCTTTTAGAACGATTCTTTGGAGGTCATCTCGGGTCATGGGTGGGCCTGCTGGACAAGGAACGAAGGGAGTCCTATGGTGGGATAAGTCCTAGGTTCTTTTCCAGCTTATGGTTACTGAGAAGGCTTCCCCCAGAAGGCTCTGTTCTGTTCTGTTAATGTACCCCAGTTCTGCTTCCCTGGTTGGCTCCGTTGGCCGCTACACCCCTGGTTACCTGATACCCCCTCAGAGTTTCCTGACTGGTTCCCTTCCCCTGGACCCCCGCTGCTCTCCTTGGACTTCTTGGAAAACCTTGCTCGAGTGCAGATGCATTAAAATCTCTCCTGTAGAACCCCATGCAAAGACCCCTCCTGCTCATTCATCGTTGGACTGTTTTGCTGCCTATCCAGTGTGTGAGTGTACGTGTGTGTGCAAGTGTGCTGGCTGCACAGAGAGGCTTCCTTAGAGGTGCTTCTGGGAAGGTCGCGGCATTTTACATCCAATATCACCGCTTCAATTGGCGCACAAACACGGACTTCTTCGGAACACCCCTAAAAGTATCTTTAGCAGCCTGTGCTGCTGGAAGTTCGTGTTTGGCACAGCTGCTTCACCAAAGAGGAACATTGCAGGATCAGTCGAAGCCGGTGAAACAGCTTGCCCAAGAGGAGGTGTGGAGGTGCTGCCAGTCCCCCCAGGCTCACCTTGGTGTGGGCCACCAGGATGCAGCTGTGGAGCATCCCCCTGCAGGACTCCACTGCCTCCAGCAGGCTGTCCAGCGACCGCTCCTTCAGCCACTTTAGCAGCGAGTAGGACGATGGCCTTCAACTCCTGATCCAGCAGCAGCAGTTGGCGCTGCAGCAGCAGCCGTGCCTGCGCCTCCTGGCCCTGCTGCTCTGGGAAGCCACCTTGCCTGCTGCTCCGTGCCGCTTCTGCCACAGCTGTGCCCACAGCTCCGGGAAGGCGCCGAGCGGTGTTGCAACCCACGGCAGCCGCCGCACCACCCGCATCTGCGCTGCCAGCGCGGCCAGAGGCCCAGCAGCGGGGACCAGGCGGCCAGAGCCACCCTTGCTGCTGCCTCTGTCCGTGCCTCTCCTCCGCCTCCCACAGCAGGAGGCTGCGGGCTACAGCATGGAACTCCCCCAAGAGTTTCCTTTAACCCCAGAGTTTCGTGAGTGAGATGTTGGGTCACTTTTCTGTCTTTTCCTTTTATTGTTTTTCTCTTAGTGGTTGGAAAGAGGGGAGATGGGAGCTAAACTAACCCACTCACAGCAAGACATTTATATTCAAATTATATCAGCCCTTGTTCAGTGAAATTTTTGTTTTTCAAGGGGGGAGCTGAAGCATTTCATTCACTGGCTGTTTAAACATTTCCCTCACATTTCGTGAGACTCACTTCCTTCTGAGGACTTTTGGGATCAAGTTGAGATAAAGTTGGGGTTTTACAACTGNCAGCGGGGACCAGGCGGCCAGAGCCACCCTTGCTGCTGCCTCTGTCCGTGCCTCTCCTCCGCCTCCCACAGCAGGAGGCTGCGGGCTACAGCATGGAACTCCCCCAAGAGTTTCCTTTAACCCCAGAGTTTCGTGAGTGAGATGTTGGGTCACTTTTCTGTCTTTTCCTTTTATTGTTTTTCTCTTGGTGGTTGGAAAGAGGGGAGATGGGAGCTAAACTAACCCACTCACAGCAAGACATATTCAAATTATGTCAGCTCTTGTTCAGTGAAATTTTTGTTTTTCAAGGGGGGAGCTGAAGCATTTCATTCACTGGCTGTTTAAACATTTCCCTCACATTTCGTGAGACTCACTTCCTTCTGAGGACTTTTGGGATCAAGTTGAGATAAAGTTGGGGTTTTACAATTGAGAGGGAACTTATCAGTGGGAAAGTTTTATCCTTTATTTGCAACCATTGTTAAACGTGTTAAAAGTATTGAAATGTTACCCCCAGTTTGGAAGTCGCATTTTGCTGTGTTTCTCTCTCTGTCTTCCTGACCCCCTTTCCCTGCCTCAGGGAGGATCAAGGGACAGATCTCGCCCAGGGACGCAGGGCTGCTGCCATCTTCCTGGTGTTTCCCCTTCCCAGGGAGGCACTGGCCATGCTTCCCAAGCTCTTCCCCAAATCTCCTACCTGTACCCACTTTCCAGGTTATGTCCCAACATGGCAGGTGCCCTATGGCGCCAGCTATTTCACAATCTCACGACCCTCCTCTGCCCTCTCCTATACATGTCATCATGCATGACGCGTCCTCCATCCCTAGTTCCTCCCCCACAACTGTGCAGGCGCCCTCCCATCAGTATTGAGAGTTCCCTCTCGGCCGCCGACCTTGCCCATACTCGCGCCCCCTCCACCAACGGTCCCGCCCCGGGCCAACTTATCCCTGCTGCCGCCCCTGGCCAGCCCCCCACCACCGATTCCCACACTGCCAAAAGCGCAAGCGGCACTGGTCCAGCGGGAGAGGCCCTGGCCTCTGCCATGTCGCAGCGGCGGGACTGCACAGCCTGCTGCGTTCTGCATCAGAATACCCATCCCTTCTCGGAGGAGGAGGGAGAGAGCGACCTCTTAGATACCAAAGATTACTGGGCCTCAGTGAAGAGGCAGGCAACCAAAGACGGCAATTGGGAACTGGCAGAGAAAATCACACCATACGCAGCCCCACTTATCTACAAAAAAGGAAGAAAAAAATCCCTTTTGGGAACACAATTAAAGGAGCTATGCAAAGCCGCTAAAGACTATTGGTGAGGGTCACCCTACTTTAAAACCTGCTCCAGTTCACTCTCTTCGCTCTCACCCTGGTACCCCATGATATTAAAAAATTTGTCATGTATCCTCTGCCCTGCGGAATATATGCTGTGGGAATGGACATGGAAAAACAATTGAGAGGACTTCTACAAACCTACCAAGGGGATGGTGCTGAGGCTCATTTGACAGCTAAGCATCTAAGCGGAGAAGGTAACTTCAAGTGCCCCCAGGACCAGGCCCAAATCATCCCCGAGGCTGTCCTAAGAGACATCAAAAGGGTAGCAGAAGCAGCGCTGCTCCAAGTCCCAGATGATGCCACTCCCACCCTGAACTTTTCAGATGTTAGACAAGGCACAGAAGAGTCTTTCATTAAATTTATTAATCATCTAAAAAGTTCTATTGAGAGGCAGGTCGAAAATGCAGAAGACTGCAAAGAGATTTTACATAGTTTGGCAATGACCAACTCAAATTCAGAGTGTAAAAAAATTCTAAGGGCCCTCCCTCTCAACTCGAAGCCTACAGTAGTCCAAATGATTGAAGCCTGTGCCAAACTGACATCCACTGAATACATAATAGCAACAGCAGTCTCAAAAGTGGTGGCTGAAGCCTTAATAGCATCATCAAGGGACAAGCAGAGTTCTTTTAACTGTAGAGAGCCTGGACATTTAATAAAAGACTGCCTAAAACACCATGTGGCCAAAGACTCTCGTCGACCTGTAGAGTGCCCACCATCTGACTGCCCGACTTATCAACACCACATCCCGCGGCATTCGAGAAACGCCCAGCAAACACTGCTCCCATGGACACAACCCCGCCGGAAACTGACAAAGAACAACCTAAAGACCAATGAAATGCAGCCTGGAGATGGTGCAGATCTCCATTACAGTTACTGAGACACTGTCCCTCTTCTTCAACCAGAACATCAACCGGATAAGCTTAACCCACTGTAGTGTCCACTTAAGTCTTTCCCAAATTGGCCTCATTATTACAGTCCCTACCCCCTTCATCCCCCTGTTGCTTTCTCACCAGTCAATCTTCCCTACCCCGACCCGTGCACTTTGCCCTTCCCGTGGCTCCCCAGTACCCCTGTTGGGATGCTTTCTGTTGCATTGCACTCTCCTTTTATTTACTCCTCATAACCCCTTCCTCAACCATGTAACCCCATACCCCTGTAACATTATTACCACCCCCTTTTCCCCAGGCTTTTAATTAATAAAGAAAGGGAAATACAAAGAAGGAGGGAAAGGGAGGCCCCCACCTCCTGAAATATTGCAAAAAATTTTTCAGCAGTCTTGTTTAAAAACCCCAACAGAATCAGCTACCCGAGCCCATACCCGCACCCAACACCATGATACCCAGCACTTGCCTCACCACTTTATTCTGGATGCTCTTGACAACATTGGCCATGGATGCTTGGTTGAGAGCACAGCCCAAGGAGAACGTGTAATGAAAGCATCCATACCAGCATCCAAAAGATGAAAGACGCTGCTCTCCTCGGACTTCTTGGAAAACCTTGCACGAGTGCGGATGCATTAAAATCTCTCCTGTAGAACCCCATGCGAAGACCCTTGCTGCTCATTCGTCGTTGGACTGTTTTGCTGCCTATCCAGTGTGTGAGTGTACGTGTGTGTGCAAGTGTGTTGGCTGCACAGAGAGGCTTCCTTAGAGGCGCGTCAGGGAAGGTCGTGGCATTTTACCATCCAATATCACTGCGACAGTCGTCCTTTGCCCAAAGTATTGTCAATTAGAAAAGGTTTTTCAGAGCCCTGTCTAGTTTTTACCCTCTTCAGGGATGGACATTTCACAGCCTCTCTAGGCTGGTGTTCAGCTGTTCTGTTCTCCAACTCCAGGATCCCCTATTTGCACATGATTTCTTCTGGAGATGTGGACACTCTAGATTTGTGTGTACCTCTGCTGTTCTCTAATGTGTGCTATGTCTTAATGCGTGTGCCCTGATGCAGTGAGAGTGTACCCAACAAGGTCACATTCACACACTTAAGGTGTGTACTGACCCTCCCTATACTGACCACCTGCTAGCTGGAATGCAGGACCTTGCATCCACTGGGAGGGATGCTGTATTGTTTAGCCTGGACAGATATTATCATGCAGTCAGTGAGGTGACTTCTGACAGCATCAAAACAGGTTTTGACTGATTCTGTTAACCCTCTAAGGTCTCTGCTAATGGTATGGACTTTCAATTTGATTTTGGTTTTATTTTCAAGAGGACTCCTTCAAACAAATACTTCTGACTAACCTCCTAGTTTCTGTTGAATGTAACTGATCATCATCTTGCTCTTCAGCATGACCAGTTTTGGGCCCATACCCCATCAGACAATTTTGGTTATTTGATTCCCACACGTAAAGATTTCCATCTTTGCATTTTTTATTATACAGACCATTCTGCCAAGGATGGGGCTTGGCAAGCACCCACCATTGTCACCTGTGTCACTGAGCAGTGGCCCTACAGTTTTCTTAGTCTTTCTTGTGTTCCCGATGTCCTTAGAGTAGCTTTTCTCTTTGTCCTTATCAGCCTTTGCTAGTTTTGCTTTCAGCTGAGCTTTCACTTTCTTAATTCCTCCTTGTAGGCAAAGGCAACATCTCTGTATACCTTCTGGGTGATCTGTCCTGCTCCCTCTTGTGTTTGGGCTTAGTCAGGAGTTCTGTGCCCATTCTAGGTGAGAAGCATGGCAGATGACTGGCAGGGATGCCACACTTGCCTTCCACAGTGACTGAGATGAAGTGTGTTTTCCTCATGTAAAGCATCAGCATCTAATTTTTATGAAATTACTACTGTGTAAATTAGTACTTCCTGTTAAACTGAACATAGCTATACAAAAATTAGCTGTATAACCCACTACATTCCCCAAATCTGTCTGCCAGCTAAGAGCATTTCACTGAGTTGACAAACCAAAAGTTTGTTGTTTATTAGAAATGGTACGTTGTTTAAAGAATGTAAGCAATTGCAGTTCAAGTCTATGGTATGTGCAGTTATTCTGCAGTTTTTACTTAAGTGGTAAATTTTTAAGAAATATGGCCTTTAATGTGTCAATTAAAATAATTTAATGTTTAGTGACTTTTAGTAGATAAATTGGATTTCTATTCTTACATGAACCTGTTTATTGTAATAAGCATTTCATGATTTTTCTTGTGGCTAGTGTATAACGTTAAAGCCTTCTGTAGCTGGGGGGAGTATTATTTTGTGTTCACATAATTTCTAGTTTGGGCCCTATCTGCTTTTAATATTTGAAGTCAGCCAATAAGAATTACTGACAAAAGGTACACATTTTTTGAGACATTCAGAATGTGGACAGCAACCTGTAGCTCTGAGCTTAAACTTTTGCCACAGAGATCTCCAAACTGTTTTTGCATACATTTATCTAAATTTGCCTGAGTACAAGATGTGAGTTTACTTGCTTGTTTTTAAGACTAGAAATACAGACTCTTACCAAATGGATTAGCAGTGACAGTACTGAGCAAATGAAGAATAGTAAAATACCTGTAAAGTTTGAGGCAGAGTAAAAATCTTCTTGCTTGCAAGGGAAAAAAAAAGGACTAGTAGTAGAAAGTTATTAAGGAAGGAGGGGTGAAAATGTGTAAAAACTAAAATATAAGAGAAAAAAAAAAAAGTCCTGTGATGCTACTTGGTGTCTTTGACTGCCAGAAAATACCCCAATATATTTTGACTTTGTGATTGCTGCATAAAAGTAATAAAGTAAAAACTCTGCTTGTACAAAAATACTCCTGTTACTTTGGGATTTTTTCCCTCCTTCCCCTTTGATTAAACTATAATCAATTACTGAGTCTTTGCTAGTTAGATCCAGTAAGAAAAGTAGTTCTTATACCAGTTCAGTTTCAAAAAGATAGCCAATACTAGTTACCTTTTAGATGTCTTCTTCCTGCAGATAGAAATCTTTATTCTAACTTAGGTGTTTTCTCAAACCCTGTGTAGGATACGTACCTTGTCAGATAACTGGACTACCACCAAATTCTAGTCTGACATTTGGGAGGACCTGGACGTCTGGAAGTAGGATTTCTTTAGGATATTTGAAAAAAACAAATACAGTTGTGGTTGGGGTTGTGTAACATTTTTCTGATTGTGGCTATATGGGCTGTGTTTTGTTTTGTTGGTCATTTTTATATGCTTGCAATTCATAAGAGGTTTCTGGAGGAAAAGTAAGAAGGTATCTTACGTATTCTGGGGATATAATGGTAGTATGTTTCTCTCTTCATTTCCCAATTTGAGAATCTTGTTAGGCAGAAGAGTGGGGTTTTTACGTAAAGATGTCTTTATTTCTACTATAGTAAAACTTCTACTTTAGAAGACAACAGTTGTTGCAACCGCATAAGAACATCTGCGTTAAAATGTAAATAAGCCACATCTTCCTGCTTGGATGCTTAGTAAAGTTTGTCTGCTGAGTCTTTTCTGTTTCGGAGAGAACGCTAATGATCATGTAAATTTAATTCTTGAACATTTTGTTGTCTATAGGGGTTTTTTCCACATCCATAACTTTAGAGGATATCTCTTTTTAGGAGTTGCATAAATTGACAGACCACAGAGCTATCCTTTTTGAGCCAGGAGCAGTTTACAGTTGTGCCTGACTTTGAACCTGTAGGTAAACTGATGGGTTCTGTTCAGTTGAAAAATGCTATATGTGCACCTTGTAGGATGCAGTGGTGTTCTGTAAAGCTGCCATAAGCTTTTGTGATAAGAGTTTTACCATTACGTGCCAATTGCATGTAGGTTTCTTGAATACTATGTAGCTAAAGATTGGAAAACTTAGTCGTGGCATTTTACTAGGTTGTCAGATAACTGATTAAAAACAGATTGTTTTTAATTCTAGATCTGAATAAAACTGAGCTTTGTCTTGTCTGTGTTTTCAAATACAGATTCAGAGAATAAAAATGGGAACTCCTGGATCAGGACGGAAGAGAACTCCAGTGAAAGACAGGTTTTCTGCAGAAGATGAAGCTCTGAGCAACATTGCCAGAGAGGTTTGCTAATTTTAAAGTGTCTTAAATTCAGAAATAAGGATGAAAGAAATCTCATTATCCAGGAAGAGTTCTTTTTTTTAAGATGTGCATGAAAAAGTGTAATTTGCCAAAAATATGACAATTAATAAAAGCTAAGAGAATTATTGATCAAAAAACCACATTTACTGAAATGTTGACATAGTGAGATATTAGTTGTATGACTAGTATAACTTCACAGAATTACACTTAAGCCTAGCAGCTATTTCTACAGATACTTACATACTTAAAGGTAAATGAAAAATCCAGGTGCTATCTCAAGTGTAAAACTAAAAAACATACACATTTATTCTATTACAGTGTGTAGTATTCCTAAGATGGTAAGTAAAGTGTGATAGTGCTGAATGTGTAGTAGTCGTTATTAAAATATATTTGTAATAAATTCTATTTCAAATGTGAGAAGTGACATTTCTTTCCAGCTAAGCCTAATATGTACACTATACCAGGAATTTCACCACCTAAAAAAAAGAGGGCCAGAGATAACCAGCAAAAAGTGCAATTAATAAGAAGTTCATACAAAGGGGAATTTTGTTCCACTGGATATAGGAAAAAGGCAGTTGGAATTTGAAGTCTTAGAGATATCTGTTTGGACCAGAGTTTTTCTAGATGTAAATGCTGTGACTAGGGAACAAAAGCCTCAATACTGTTTGTATACAAATGCATCCAGGTCCTTTGGGGCTATGTTATCTACAAAACAGCTCTCCCTAGTTGACATAAATGAGTGCAAAATGCAGATTCTAATTGGCTTTGTAATTTAAATAGTTGTCTATTTATGTGTATGTAAGACAAAGTAGGTAGCTTGATAGGTCTCTGAAGAGGAAGCTTCTTTAGGCATTTTCAAATGTATCTATCATAGACTGTAGGTAAAATATATGTTTTGTCAGGAAAAAAAAATTTAGTTGGTATCTTTTCAGAAAGTCATGTTCACAGTCGTGTTCTAGTTCTAATGGAAGGTCTCACCCTATTAGCCAAATTTTGTGTGGGAGTCTGGATCATGTATGGCCTCAATCATCAAGTTTGAGCTCTCATTTTTTGGGGAAAACAGTGAATGAAAAAGAAAGAATATGGCCTTAAATTTCTTTGAGTATTTGCATGCTTCCAGTACATAACATCAACTTTTGTCGTTTAACCTAGAAAAGGATCTCAATAGCAAGATGTAATATATATTATCTTACTTAAAATTACTGTTGGGCTTTGTTCTCTTACATCACATCTTTTTAGAAGACATTTCTTACTAGAATTGAATTGAGTCCTGTAATCCACGTGTCTTCTGTGGAAAATCTTCCTAAAGGTGTTCTAGGTATTACGAGATAGTAAACAGAATATGTGGAAACAAAAGGCTGCACTCAGGATCATCTGTGTGGTGAAACTGCATAAAAGTGCTCTGGGATTCAGAACAGTCACAAAACAGCACTAGGAAGTATCAGAATTTGTAATACAAAGAACTCCAGTAAGTGACTCTAATATAGTATATGACATTTCAGGGTGGTTTTTCTCTAGAAGTTCAGATTTCAGAAAGTGCTATTCTTATTCTTTGTTTCCACTTTCGATTTGACAAAATTGCAATTTCCTTGTTCTATGGCATGTGTCAAAAAAAAAGGTATCTTCCTTTTAGTACCAGTAAACATTGCTTTCCAGGAAATTTGATTTAAAGAATTCTTTGGCACTCATCCACTAAGTTTATTTCCATATAGTCATTTTCTGCACTGGTTGAATCTGGTATCACTTTATATGAAAATATTTAATGGAAGACTAAGGGCACTATTGTAGGATCTGAGGTGCTTGGTCAGACTGCTTCTTCTTTGACATTTCTTTCATTTTTTTCCATCTTTCCTCTGCATTAGAAAACTTTTTTCTTCTGTTGGCTGTCCCCTCCCCTTTATTTCTTCTACTTAACTTTTGTTATGTAGAGAGCTCTTCCACATCTTTTCCTTGGTGTGAGACTATGCATTGAGACAAGCCTTTTTACAATGTCTGTTACACACAAATATGCTAAAACATCAACACTGGAATGAATTTCTGCCTTACTGCCAGAACTTTTGAGTTACTAAACCTCTTTCTTCGGGACCTACTTTTTATACTATGGTGTATTATTTTTCCTAGCATTGAATTTCCTTGCTCACTGGAACTGAGGAGGAGTAATGGTGATGTACATATCCAGGGACAGGGATCTATCTGTGCATCCTTTCCTGGAAGCAATGCACTGTCCCTATTACACAGTGTTTGAAGTGAGATTACTCACAGTTGATCAGTTTGACAGTCTTATCTTGGTACAACAGTTAACCATGCTTTTTCAAAAGCTGCAGGAGCAGGTGTAGATGTATTGTCCATGTGTTCCCTGCAAGGAAATAAAGGAACTCTGGGTGTAAAAGCACCTGACTACAATAAAATGGAGTAGTGGCGAGTGTATTCTAATTACAGCAAGGTTAATTTAAAGTCAGCTTATCTCTTAAAAGAAATAAAAAAGCCTATCTCCTGAAAATATAGAAAGTTCCTTTATGTGACCTTTTGGTTCTTTCTCTAACTGTTGTAATGGATTCTGAAACTGTTAGCTTTCTCAGATTGATAAAGAGTAAGTCATCTAGTGTAGAAGACAGTTTCTTATGTCTTGTGCAAAGTTTGAGCTTCCCAAAGTACAGGTAATAATTGCCTAGTGTAACTTCAGGCTCCTGGCAACATTATATTCTCATTTGTTAAGCCAAAAGGACTTCCACCTAACTAGATAAATGAAATTTGAGGTTCATATTCTCAGGGTTATGTTCACAGTCTACATGGAATACAGCTGATATGATCTCAAGATGTTTTCCCTGTGGGTTTGTTTTGGGGATTCTCTGCTTGTGGTGGGGATTTTCACACCCACCGGGTTCGTAAAATGTTTTATGGCTGTTTCTTGATCTTAGAAAGTCCCATGCCAGAGCCAGCAAAGACTGGAGAAGCCTGCGAGTTCGTGTTCAGGTTGTTTATTTTTTCTTATCTCTCAGTGTCTGGAGCTGGCCGGCACAGCGACCTGCTCCACCGAGATTCACCACAGGAGTGACACCCAGAAAGGATGTCTTCTCCTTTTTATCTCTTTTAGGAAAACCAACCAAGTTCTACAGCGTATTATTGTTTATCAATTCTTGCCAATTAATTTCTACCTTTTCTTAACATGACAGTGCTACCTCCACCAATACCCGTCACCATCGTCACAGCAGAAGATGGAGGAGAGAGAAGAAAGAAGAAGGGGAAGGGGCACCGCCCTTTGCCCTCCATTTTGCTCTTTTTTCTCTCATACCTCCATAAATCTAAAACCTACATTCACCCAGTGATAAGCTAATTACACATTTTCTTTCTGTTTTGTATTTCTTCCCTCAATGTGGGCAGCTTTCTTCAAGGACACGGCTCAAACATAGAATTCTCAGCTTTCAGCCCAAGTTCTGAGACTGTCTGGCGGGGCTCCAAACCCCCCTGGACAGTCAGAGGGATACTCTGGGCTGCCACATCTGCTTACTAAATTCTTTTGTGGACAGAATATTTTTGGCTGAGTTGTGCATCACTGCTTCACTTGTCTTTGTAGTTTGCAGACAAACTGTACTCATTTTAAATATTTAGCAGTAACCTGTCATCACCAGGCATGTCTTACAATTATGTGAGACATCTGTCTCCAAAACCAGTTTGATTACGCAAGAGCAGAGGTTTCAGTCACTTCTATGTTCTTGCTTTGCCTGTGGTTCATGCTCAGATACAGTGAATATCATGACAGAGAGTGAGAAGAGTCTGATGTGTCATCTCACCATTTTCAACCTGCAAAACAGCAGTTTGAAGGCACAATCAGCCTTTTTTTGGGTGTTTCCATCTGTAACTCTTCCATTATTCAGGGCTGTGTTACTAGATGACAGAGAACTAGAGCTTGTGGACAATGATTGCATCAGTGTTTGCTGGATTTCTGCCTTGTAGAATCTTACCTCTGTGTTTTGGTTTGGTGTTAGGGTTTTTTTCTCAGGAACTGTTCTCATTACTATCTTCACTATATAGCAAGAGCATGGAAAACTCTATGTTTTCTCATAGGAGAGAATAAAGATTCATTTTGATTTAAAATTCACTCTGTAGTCACTCAACATTGAGTAGAGTGCAGTTGTTCTTACTTTGGTAAAGATGTAATGTTACTGAATTGCCACGGTAGAAAAAGCTAAGAGTTGTGTCTTGGGGTGACTTTATGATGTTGTATCCCACATCACCGCTCTATGCCCAGAGATGATTCCTGAGTATTTGGCTAAACCAGCACAGTTGAATATTTTTAAATGTTTGAGGGCTATGTCATGAATTTAGAAACAGTTAACAACACAGTCTTTGTCATGAATCTATTTAAAGTTTAGTACATGTTTTTTTCTCTTCATGTAGGTTCAGCTTAAGAAACAAGGAAAGCCCCAAAGAATTCCATCTCCATGGATATTGTCTTTGTAGCTGCTAGGTGATTTTTAAATTTGTTTTAGTAAGAGATCACTAAATAATTTTCATTTGGCTATTTCTACTTTAGTAATAATTCCAAGTCTTGGTTGGTTTTGTTTTTAGTAGTGGTTAAGGGTATTTTATAGGATACAGGATATTCTGGAGATTTTATAATATATATGAATCTGTACAATAATAGAAAAAGAATGAGACACCAGAAGTAAAGACTCTTAAACCTTTGAGTCATGTTAAAACTTAAGATTTTATTGTTTATAGTCTTTGGTTTGTAGGCAACTGGGGCAGAGACAACAGAAGTAAGTGGAAAAGATATTTCTGAAGAGCCATAAGAAGTACTTTTGGCACATATGTGATGATGTTGCCTTGATTTCCTGATACACTATGGAGATAAGGGCAAAAAGCATGGAAATGAGAATACAGAAGAAATGAGCAGCAGAAGGAATCATCAAATGGTTTTGATTGGAAGGGACCTTAGAGATCATCTAGTTCCCACCCTCCTGCCATGGGCACAGAATCCTTTGTTTGCTTAGTGAGAAAAGATGAAATAAAATTTAAGTTGCTATGTAGTTATCTATTAAGAATTATGGTAAACGTATTTTAAATGCTCACCGTGATGCTTAGCCAGAGCGGGTAGGGTGTCCCAGTGCCGTGCCCCGCACCCGTGGCAGACGGGGAGCAGTGGGTCCCGCAGCAGGGGCAGTTGGTGCCCTCACTGCCGCCATCTGGTGGAAGAAGTGAAATGCTCCTTCATCAGGCCTCCTGTGTTGGAAACTGCAGGACTGCATATCCCTTGGCAGAGAGAGAAACGAGTTCTATGCTACAGGTATACATCAGCCTATGATGACAAAATAACTCTAATTGTTTCAGAGGTGAATAACATTTTAGGATAGCCTATATTTTAACCTTATGTAGCTTTTATGCTGAATCACCTTCTCCAGAGTATAAAAATGAGAAATAAAATACTGTTGCTTTCTAGTGAGCTCCTTATTTCAGGAAAGAGAAAGAAAAAGATGCCTATCTACACTACTATGGAAATAGATGTTATGCTTTTCCTTGATCAACATGAAGGGAAGCTTCTACCATATCAATTCTGTGTTAATACCATGCTGCTTACCTGGGAAAAAACATGGTCATTGCTGTGAAGAGGCTAAGAAAAATACATCAGAAAGGAGTGACTCCACACTCCATCTTTACAAAGGCATTCAAGTTAAAGTCTCATCTTCTTTCTTTTTTTCTTTCTTTCTTGCCAAAAATACCTTTGATGTAACTGAAGAACTACATGTTATCCTTGAAAGTTGAGATTAAAAGTTTTCCAAAGATTATGGTAGAATATGTATTCAAAAACAAAGATGACAAAATTGAAGAAGCAGAGATGGCTTTCTAAATAACTAAATAGCTTATAATAACTGGTTTTTAGGTGAGAATCAGGAAACTGTCACCCCTGGGAAGGAGATCATTGTCTTGCTTCCTCTATATTTACTAAACATATGCAATAAAATAAATCAAAGTGAATACTGCTATAAGGTACTGCTTAACTGCTTAAAAACAGCCAGAATAATCATCTTCTGGAATGAAATGCTTCTTATGCAGGTACAAGGAAACACTGCTTTTTTTTGTTGTTCATGTGATGGTTTTTGGTCCCTATTTTGAAATGAGGAATCCCAGAACTCAGTGGTGAACAGATTGCTTTGTTTTGTTACTTAGACCAGAGCTAATACCCAAAGAAATACAGGTTTGATTTAAAAACACATATTTGTCGTTAAGAGTAGAAGGTAAATATAAGTAGTATGAGTGTGTTCATATACAAAAGAGAATTTTCAGATTTAGTTGTAAATTAATAATTTATTAATTAGTCCTTTTTTCTTACCCAACCAAAGTCTTGAGGGCCTCTTCCTTGTTTTTCTACCCAAATTTCTTCTGTTACAAAGGTCTCCTCTGTGGTCATCAACGTCCTTTTTTGATCAATTCTCTGAATAAATTCCATGCTGAATTGTTTAAGCCACTAGTGTAAGTGTACCAGGTTTAAATACCTTCTCTTATTTGCAGTTGAAGTCTTAAAGAACATTCAGCTATCCTTGTGGAGGTGCCCCCTGGGCAGGGATGGGCCTTGGGAGTTAAAGCATGGTCGGGTTACATGGGGTGTCTAGGCTCCCTGGTTCTATTGTACCTAAATCCTGTTCCTCATAGGTCATTTTAAATTTAACTCCACTCAGTTAGAGAATCCTGTACTTAGGTTGGTGCTCACATGATTCTGATGAGTCTGCGGCCAATCTTTCAGTGAGCAGTCTATGCTGCAGTCTGTGCCTGAGCTCCAGCCATATGCGGCTGTGAGGATTAAAACATCCATGAACATCTGTCAAAAATGTTGTTCCTGATTCTTTCTACGGGCCAAGCTGTTTTCAGGGAAGGTTGCAGGATCCCCACTGCAACATATCCTATTTCTTTTTATCAGTTGGAAGTTCCATTAGGAACCTTATGAAATAGCGTCAAAGTTGCTAGATCTTGGACAATACACAGTTGAATTTTTACTTCAGAAAAATAAAAACTTGGTATGTTATATCACTTTTTAATAAGCTGTACTTCAATTAGATAATATTAAAATGGATCTCTATCATAATATATTTAAGTGTGTCTGGTCTAAAGACCATATAGAGAATAATGACCAGTTGTCAGGGTTTGACACTGGCTATGCCAGGCACCCATGAAAAAACTATTCACTTACTTTCCTCTGCTGAGCAGAGGAGGGGGGAGTTTTCATGAGTTGAGATAAGGATTAGGGGAAAAACACTTTAAAGGCAAAAGAGGTTCCAAACTTAAACAGTATAAAGAAGATTTATTATTGACAGTATTAAAAGGGTAATAAGAACTAAAGCAAACTTCCAGAACACCTTTTTTCCCCAGTCCCTCCCTCTTTCCAGCAACCATGCAAGGAAACAAAATGGGATTTTGGTCAGTATTTCACTTAGGACTATTTCTTTATGTTTAAGGGAAAGAGTTTCTTCTGCTGTGCCACAGGATCCTTCCCATGGGAGATAGTTCTCTGTGAACTTTTCTAGCATGGTTTCAACCTTCACAAGCAACAGCCCCCCTGAACCTGCTGCAATGGGAAAATCCCTCCCATGGGTCATGCAATCTTGCCACAACTGCCTATCATGGGTCATAGTAGTTCATGGGGTTTAGTCTTTTAAGGATGAGCTGTTCTAGTTTGGAAGTGAAGGCTCTCTTCTTTAGTCTCTAAAAGTAAGGGTCATCTCTCTCTGTTCAAGGTCTTTATTAGATCACAGCCTCTCAGCATCTACGCACTCCAGCGTAAGCACTACTCTTCACGGGCTGCGCGTGGATCTCTGCACCCCGCCAGGCCCCTCATGAATTATAGGGAAACAGTTTATTGTATTAGTCCTCACCTCGGCTTGCAGGAGAATCTCAGCTCCAGTGCTTGGAGCGCCTCCTCCCTCTCCCTTCCCCCACCGACCTCAGTGCTGCCATGTTGGCCTTCCTCACATGACCTCACTTTTCCTTTTTCTCTGTCTTGGAAGAAAATTGGCGTCTCTAAGTTGCAGCTGAGATGTGGATCTTGTCCCAGGCTCTGCATCGGGGAAATACTCGCCATGTCTCTCGCTGCTGGCTGCATGGTGTTTCTGCCCGCTTCTGTGCAGGCCGTGCCGGCCTCAGAAGGGGCCCGCCTGCAGTGCACGGGCCGGGCTGGCCGCGTGACTGCTTGTGGTGCTGGGATGGTTCCTCCTGGTGGCACGGTCCCCTTGCCATCCCTCACAGGGAAGCAAGAAAAAGAGAACTTCTCGCGGTTTCTCCTTTCTTAAATATGTCATCACAGAGGCATTACCAGCTTGTCTAATTGATCTAGTAACCTGCCTGTCATCAGAGCTTTCAGCAATTGGCTCTGGTCTTCTCTAGACACAGAAGTTTTGAGTTCTCCTGCCCCCACAAACCAAGTTTTGTTAAACCAGCACACCAGTGAAACTGAAATCAAGACTGTAGTGGCCAGTCTTTACTTTTCTTAGACTGGATTTCGGTTAATGCAGTCTGTAGAAAGCATCTGTATTGACTCTCAAGCTACTATGAGCAAGGAATAGTGATGTATTTGGTATGCCCTCTCAAAGCAAATACTAGTTGAATTGAAAAGTGTGATAACATGATTACCTGTACTTTTGCTGGTTTATTCAAAAGAATAAAAACTAGTAGTCTGGTGTTTCTGTGTTGCTTCTGTAGCCCAAACAGTTCTTTATCCGAAGCTATTATGGCTCTACATTTTCCTTAGCAGATATTTAAAGACTTTGTTTCAGTGTAGCTGATGAAATGTATTTGTGAAGGATTTGTTGGTAGTAATTTGTTTCTCAACTTCTGTGGGCTTTTTTAGTAAGGCAACAGAGTGAATAGCAGCACCCAGGAAGAAAACGATGTCCTTTTGAATTATGGTTGTTTCTCTATTAGTGTTAATTTTGAATTTCAATAACATAGCTATGAAGATGTATGTGAGTGCTGCATCAATAGCATGGGGCCTGTGCTCTAGCAGATCTGCTGAGACTAAAGAATTACTGGGGTATGATGGCCTTTCAAATGGTACTGTGATTTGTCTCTTGCTCTAAGGTATGGTGAAGGAAGCCTGAGAACTATCCTTTTAGTTAACTTGCCAAGTTTTCTGTCTTTTTTGAGATTGTGTGCTTTTTAAAGGAATCTAGTTGCTCAGGTTAAAAATTAATGTAATATGAAGCCATTTCTTGCAAAAAAATTCTCTAAAAAGATAAGATTTTTTTCTTCTTCAATTTCAGGCGCCCATTTTATGACAAATGTTTGTAGAATTCACTTGTGTTTTATCAAGTGTTTAGTAAATTAGAAAAAATGGAGCTTCTTTTGTACTGTAGAAATTTAAAGTTAGGTCTCTGGCTATAGGACTAGGAGAGAGTGGTGAAATGTGAATTGATTTTTAGCATGAATCGGTAAACCAGTTAACTTTCTATCTTTAATAGTAAAGCCTTGCCAGAGCCTAAAGGCCAAATGCATATATCTGCTGTTTTATAGACTAAACTAAACCCAAACATATCAGCTCTTTGAGTCCTCTTTCTTTCTGTGCTGCATACCTGTCTGTGTGACAGTTCACATGTGACAGAGCGATAATGGGCTACAAATGGAAGCACTTCCTGTTGCATGGCGATCTCCTTGCTTTAACTGTGTGCTGTCATCAGGTAGGAAGAAGAGTAGCTTTATGCTGCTCTGAAAATAGATTACATTATGGCAGTCAGGAGTGTTGACACAGCCTTGGAATTGTTTTATCTGAGTATGCAAAATACAGAAAAAACAGTCTCATGAGTCGTTTGGAGTTAAGACAAACTATTTTGAGTAATAAAGATATAGTGAGTCTGCCTTCTGTCTTGTCATTATTTGATAAGATATTTTTGTGCCTGTAGTTTAATCGTAATTTGAAGTTAAACTCCCAAGTTATATATATACCTGTTTCGTTTTCCTAAAGCACAATAAAAGTTTTATAGGTTTACAGTGTTTTACATAAACCTTTGCTGCGACAGTGGCAAAAGCAGGAAAAACCCTATCCTTAATCAAAAGCAAAAATCCATTGGATTTTACATTTTAAGAACTTCTACAATTGTTTTGGTTGTCACGAGTTCTGAATTTTTGGGTGCTGCTGTTTCTCAAAAGCTTTTCATTAACATTACATAGACAACTGGAATCTTTGGTGGAAAACCTGTCTTCAGTTGTTTAATATTTAAAGAATGAGAGAATTTTTGTCGACTCATTATTCAGACATGAAAAAACCGAGCTTGTGCTTTCCTCAAACAATAGCTTTATGGCAAAATTTATCCCTTCATGTAATTAACTGATTAAATTTGAGGTAGCGTTTAGAGTCTGAAAGACACTTTCTCTTTTTCTTGAGGCTGGATAGAAGGTGGAGAATATTCAGTTGTATCCACCAATAACCAGGTTTCACAAGCAGTGCAGAAATAAGCTTTTTTTCTGCTGAAAGGGGGAAGGTCCTGCTACTGTTTGTCCTGTTTATACCTTTTGCTTGGTCTGTTCTTAAAGTCCTTCTACAAGCCAGTTCATTTCAGTAACACACAGAAAACTCAGAAAACTACTGGTTTTTTGCTGCTCTCAACTTTCTGCTATGGTAGTTAGTTAAATTGTCTTACAGCAGGACCCAATGCTGTAGTTGTGTCCAAAGAAGGTTTGGAAGTATAAGGGCTTGAATAGAAAGGTAGGGAAGTCCCTTTGGGGTGATAGTGTTGAAAGTAGTTCTTGAGGAATGGTAATGCTTTTTTTCTTTCTATTTTGTGCAGTAATCAATTTGATTTTGATTGCTATTTGAAGTATTCTCAATGAGTGATGTTTGCTCTTTGAAATAATTCCAAACTGCAGCAAAGATTTAAATATGGCATGAACAGTAGTGGTTTAGTATTTCTGATGCTTTCTTTTTGGTTTTAATGTCTTTTTGTAGCCAAAGGTTCTTCAGTTGCATACATGTCTGTTCAAATACTATGCATAGGCAAAGTCCTTTTCAAGTCCACAAGACATCTGTTTTCAAGTTGTAGTGATAGTAATATTTCTGCACTCAGTTCAGACATGCGTCCCAGGGTCCTGAGGGAGCTGATTGATCTTGCCAAGCCACTCTCCATTATATTTCAAAAGTTATGTTGGTTGAACAAAGTCACCAGTGACTGGAAGAAGGGAAACATCACTCCTATATTTAAAGAGGGTAGAAGACCCAGGGAACTACAGACTGGTGAGCCTCACCGCTTTGCCTGTGACGACTGTGGAGCAGATCCTTATAGAAACAATGTTGAGGCACGTGCAAGACAAGGAGATGATCTGAGACATCCAGCACAGTTTCACCAAGAGCACGTCATTATTGAACAATCCAGTGGCTTTCTATGATGGACTCACAGCAACAGTTTGCAAGGGAAGACTGACAGATGTCATCTACCTAGACTTCTATAGGGCTTTTGACAAGGTCTTTCACAGCACCCTTATGTCCAAATTGAAGAGACATGGATTTAATGGATGGACTATTCAGTGAATAAGGAATTGGCTGGATGGATGCAGCCAGAGTTGTGGTCAGTACTCTTATGTCCAGGTTGAGGCTGGTGACAAGCTGTGTCCCTCAGGGGTCTGTCTTGGTACCAGGGCTCTTTAATAACTTTATCAATGACACTGGCAGTGGGATTGAGTGCACCCTCAGCAAGTGTGCAGATCCATGAAGCTGAGTGGTGCAGTTGGCACAACAGAAGGGTGGGATGCCATCCACGGCCACCTGGACAAACTGGGGCCAATGAGAACCTCTTTTAAGTTCAACAAGTCGAAGTACAATGTACTGCACGTCAGTCGGGGCAATCTCACATATGAGTCCAGACTGGGAGAAGAACTTGGGGATAGCCACAAAGATGGTGAGAGGACTGGAGCATCTCTCCTATGAAGACAAGCGGAGAGAGCTGGAGTTGTTCAGCCTGGAGAAGAGATGGCTTAGGGGAGATCTCGCTGTGACCTTCCAGTACTTGGAGGGGTCTTATAAAAAATAGGGAGAGTGACTTTTTTTTACACAGGCAGATAGCATTAGGACATGGGGGAATGTATGGTTTTAAACTAAAAGAGAGTGGGTTTAGATTAGATGTTAGGAGGCAATTCATACTAGGGGAGTGGTGAGGCACTGGAGCAGGTTGGCCAGAGAAGCTGTGGATGTCCCATCCCTGGAATTGTTCAAGGCCAGGTTGGATGGGGTGCTGAGTGACCTGGTTTAGTTGATGGCACCTGATCTGGGTGTTTGAACTGGATGATCTTTAGGTCCTTTCATACCCAAGCCATTCTATGGCTTTTTTAATGAACATACAGTTCTTTTGACTAGCAGTGCTGTCTTTAAAGAGTCAGGTACATATTCTTTTTGAAATTTCATTGTAAGAAGTCTGATTTCTTTATTACATCTCTGTTATGATGTTCAAATCTTAATGTGCACTTGTGAAGAGATTGAGTACTCAAACCATTATTCAAAAAACTTTTTTAAACTGTAATTGTTTTCCATCTGCTTGTAGGCAGAAGCCAGACTTGCAGCAAAACGGGCAGCTCGAGCAGAAGCAAGAGATATACGTATGAGAGAGCTGGAGCGACAGCAAAAAGAGGTAGTGTAACTCATCAGGAATTATTGCAAACCCTTACAAAAAATCATAACGTATTTTATTTCTGCATTTGTGTAAGATTTTGTCTTTTAGTGTAATTCAGTTTTGTGCAAGTATTTTCAGCATTAGGATTGGATTATATTGAAAGTATTCACAGTAAATACCTATTGTCAGGATCTTTATTTTTAAAAATTACTAAAATGGGGTAATATTTACACATACAGTTGTGTGTTGCTCCACACGTTTCTCCTAAAAAAAGTTTGTATTTCATGAGGAAAAAAAATCCTAGAAACTAGGTTTTCAGGAATCTGGTTATTGCATGGTTGTTGCATTTAATTCAGGTTTTGACATTGCATGTAAAACATGGAGAAATTATTATTTATCATGATTACGCTCAAATCCATGTAATGCTGATACTTGTTTGTGGTGGGGTTTTTTTTCTGTGATAATAAGTGAAATATGCAAAACATTTTTTTCTTCATTTTATATGGTTCTCATTGTGCTGCAGTTTAAGTTTTTGAACTGCTAAAGATACCTGCTATTATTCTGAAGATTACATGGCAATTAATGTAGATTTTTCTGAGTTTTCAATTTAGGAATCCAGTCTTGTGTGGTGACTATAATTTATATGGTAAATGGTTTGTTTGGTTTTCTTTTTACATTCTGTAGTTTTCTCAGCATTCATATGATAGAAAATGGGCTCATATCCAGAAATGGATGGTAGGCTAAAATCACCTGTTGTTGTGCATGTTTTTGCCGCTCAGAGACCTAACATAGGATTTTGGAGGAAGTTAATTTACTAATGGTTTGCTGTGTGTCATTTCAAAGTGTCTAATTACGTATAAACTATGTATAACTATATATGTATATACATGCCTATATATACACAGACATAAACTGTATATGTATATGGTTCAGCTGTATATGTATATAGTCTAACCCTCCCCTGACTCACTGTTCCCTTGGGTCCTGTCACTGGTCACCACAGAAGAGATCAATCCCTGCCTCTCCACTTCCCCTTGTGAGGATGTTCAGTCCCACAATGAGGACTCCCCTCAGTCTCCTCCAGGCTGAACAGACAGGGTGACCTCAGCCACTCCTTGTTCGGCTTCCCCTCCAACCCCTTCACCGTTTTGGTTGCCCTTCTTTGGACATTCTCTAACAGCTTTCTATCTTTCATATATTGTGGCATCCAAGCTGCACACAGAACTCGAGGTGAGGCTGCACCAGTGCAGGGCAGAGCAGGGCAATCCCCTCCCTTGCCTGGCTGCCGATGCTGTGCCCAATGCACCCAGGACACAACTGGCCCTCCTGGCTGCGCAGGCACTTCTGACTCACATCCAACTTTCTGTCAACCAGGACCCCCAGGTCCCTTTCTGTGGTGCTGCTCTCCAGCGTCTCGTTCCCTAGTCTGTCTGTACATCCAGGGTTGCCCCATCCCAAGTGCAGAATCTGGCACTTGTCTTTGTTAAACTTCCTATGTGTTGGAGGTTAGGATTTGTTCAGTTTTTTTCTTTCTCTTAGGGAATTTTTCTCCCATTTGCTGCCTAAGAGAACTGGAACATGGATGCTTGAGAGAGACAAAGGATATGGCCATGATGGGGGAAAGGGGTGTAGCTGGCTGCAGTCTCTTAGCTGAGGGGCTTTCTCTTTGGAAGTGCAGAGATACTGTGAAATTTTGTCTGGTGGATGAGGGGCTGGGCTTGTCCCTCTCTCTCT